>VWZY01008979.1:104905-145319 GCA_013399075.1 Chloroceryle aenea
GGGGGAGGAAAGTTTCTAGCCATTTCTTTCCCTTGTAATATGTAGTTTTTTAATAAAATCCAGATATGACTGAATGAACCCAGAATAGTCTGTCTACCATGGGCCATATATTTCAGGTACAGGGCTCTCAGCTGGCTTTTAGCTACCGAACCTATAAGGTGTATAAAAAAATGAAAGGAAATTATATTTTTTAAAAGTGAAGCTTTTTATTAATGGAAGTTGCAAAGAAGGACACAGAAATCAGCTACTTAGAATACACTTGAACCTAACAGCACATTCAAATTCTGAGATAAGACTTGGCTTTAATCTAAGATTGGGTCTGGCTTTTACCATGTGTAGTCTTTAATATTCAAGAAGGTCTAGCAGAAGGAGAAAATATACCTTAATATATAGAAAAAAAATACTGCAAAGGATGACAACAAAGGCTTTATTTTTTTTAGGCAGAAATATCTATAAAGACTGGGTAAATGTGTAGCTTTCATGTTTTAATGTTCATTATATTACACCAACTGAAAGTGATTTGCACTTTCAATTTATCTATTGTATCTGAACAGTGCAACCACTTTAATACAGTAATACTGTGCTTTACTAACTTTTCTTTTCCCCTAGAAATTTTTCATTGAATTAATTATAACCAACATACACAATATAAATATCCTTATCACACTAGAGCTACAATTATTTTATCTTTATTACCCAAGATGTTTACATATGAGTAACAGCACATCATGATTTAGTCCCCTGAGAATGACAGCCCACTATTTATGATTTGACAGGATGTCACTCTAGTAGGTATGTCTCTACAAAGTCTCTTATGGCCTTTACTAACTCAAATTAATTTTCATTTTCCTCTTGCACGAGTACTGGTAACAAAAAAGTAATCTTATTACAAAAGAGAAAATGTCTAATGGTAGTTTCTTTAGTAAAACATTTTTCTTCAGTGATTTAATTTATAAAGTTTCATCTTGCATGAATTACATTCAGTGCTTCAAAGCACATAGTAGACTTACAGTATTTCAGTGGTCCTCTTTTGGTGTACTGCACAAACCCTCCGAAGTGACATATCGCCAAACTGTCAAGAATCTACTTGATGCATGTCAAAGACTTGTTATTCAGAACTACTGAACCTAGACACCTGAGCAGTAAAAAAATGTAGTGAATTTTTACTCTGTATCTTCACTATAATGTATCCACGTATGACTAGCTCAGCAAAGTAGTAATAGCTCTTGGCAAACAGCATTCATCTGGGCTGAAAAGCTGTCAGCAGCAATATGGTAGATGTCAATTAGAATAAAGTATGAGACGCAAACACATTTGCCAATTACATGCATTAAACCTCATAATGACTGATGTCACAAATGTAGTTTGGTGATAATTTATCTTAAGGACAGTAATTATATTTTTCCATCAGTTGAATGTACCCATTTTGAAGTTACAAAATGAGATCCCCAGAAAAAGTCTCCCTTTAGACAACAGAAACAACAGCAACATCAGGGGGTGGGGTTGCTTGCTGCTTATTTTATCCAGATAGACCCAGCTTGGACATCCAAGAAAAATAATAATTATAATTTTTTTTTTAATTGTGTACTGTTTGCAAGGGAAATAAATGTGCACAGCATCTTTAGAAAACAAGTACACTGATGATTTTAAAAACCATTTTTTCTGTGTATTAACATCATTAGTAATCTGTGAATGAGTTTAACTTCAGAAATCTAAATTCTCATCAAAGTCAGAGATTGTGCCTTAAGAAACATTTACGTTTAGGACACTAAAAATAAGTGCCTCAAATTTGGACAGTGTGGCTAAACTCATTGTACCTTTCTATCCACACATTTACTAACATGTTGGCCTGCAGAAAAGGACTTGGGGGTGCTGGTAGACAAGAAGCTGGGCATGAGCAGCCAGGGTGTGCTTGCAGCCCAGAAGGCCAATCCCANCATCCCTGGAGACATTCAAGGTGGGACTTGACAAAGCTCTAAGCAGCCTGCTCAGAGCAGGTGGATATCTCTGCTCTCAGCAGGGGTGTTGGACTGGATGACCTCTAGAGATCCCTTCCAGCCCAGACATTTCTGTTTCTATGTAACATGTTCTGATCACACTATTTTAACAGGTGGGAAGATCTTGCATCAGCACAAATAGAATTTTACAGCTGAGTAACTAATGAGTTAACAAAAATACTTAGGTAGTTAAAAAAAGTGACTAGAAAGAATTAGAGTGAGATTCCGAAAATCAGGGGTAAACCAGATTTCATTCATTTAACTTCTTTTAATAGGCGTTAGATCTGTGTTAGTTGAGGAAGCAGAAATAGAAGCAAACAAGAATAAATTGGAGGTCACTGTTCAGAAAAAAAGTTACCAAAATAAACACTGCAAACTTTTGGGACTCATACATTTGAAAAACATCCAAATGCAAGAGCAAAGATTGCACAGCAGAATTAGTGTACACAGAGGAAAGAGCCTTTAGTCAATTTTACAACACTGGAAGAAAATAACCTTTCATAAATAACAAAGTTTCCACAGGGTATCTTTCTTTATTCACATTTTCCCAAACTATTTTACTTCACACAAGACTTGTCCACTTCCCTCCTCTATCTCCTTACTGATACTTATTTTTTTTGCTGATGTTCAACCTTAAGCTTTTCTAGATTTTTAAAAGCTATTCAGATAGCCCTGTTCTTAGGTAAATAGAAAGATGTGACATTAGCTCTTTCACTACTTTGGCCTTAATCAACTGAAAAGTCTCTGCAGTTTCTGTAGTTCTTTTGTGTAATTTTAGAACTGAGTGACCAGGCAAGCACATTAGTCCATACTTGGATTATGCAGATGATTATATTCTCCATTTTTCCAGGGGTCATAACTTTTTATTCACCTGACTACAACTACCTTAAATACTAAATGACTATTGTCAGAACTCTATTCACAAGACTAAGATACCTTCCTAAGAGTCAACACCTTTAATGCCTGTTATGTATCTGAAAATATACGTGGTTTTCCACCAGCTGAAGTACTGGTTTTGGGTTGTTCTGGTTTTCTTTTTATTTGTTTGTAGGTTTGGGGTTTTTGGTTGGTTGGTTGTTTTGTTTCTTAATTTCAACTGACAGTTTATTACACATTCACCTGGCATCATCAGATCCTTCTAAAATTCTTTTTTTTCAGTTTTTCTGTTTCAACACAAGCTTAATATCAAGTAAATGACAATTACTAATAACTGTAATGTGTAATATAGGAATCCTATGCTAATTCATCATATCAGTTGTTTTCCTAAGTTTGTCTAAACATTGATGTAATGTCATTTCTACACTTAAGTTGTCAAACTTATGAATTAAGTAGAAAAATTGATTGAGGAAAGTAGTTCCATGAAGGATGGCAAAATGCCTATCCTCAACTTCTTTCTGGCAGCAGTGGTTAGTTTCTGAATCCAACTCATGAAGACATTCTATTCTTTTTAACAAGAAGACCATGAGAAAAGAATAACCTCCTGCTCATGCTGTGAAGACACTGCAGAAGTCTTAACATATCCCTGCGCCTGCTATGTTGATCTCAGGCTGGGAAGAGAACAGTAACTCCCTTTTCAGGTTTGGGTTCCTATCAATTCTATATTCATAAATTTTTAAGAGAGGTAGGAGGACAGTTCTGCTTCTTACCTTTCCATCCTCAAGAGTAGCTATAAAGAAGGCTATTCCCTTGATGGACAGGTAAATCACACAAAGGGGATTTTTGTAAATGTTGTCCAACTTAGAATGTAACCGAGTCAAGGTTGCTGGGAATGCCAGCTGACATTTCACAGAGCTTAATTCAAAACTGTGAGATTTTATGGACCTAGTACATTAAAATAAGATTCAAAACAACTGCAGCTGTTGTAGAGTAATACCCAGGCACATTGTCTTTAACTTTAAAAGGGGTAGGAAGACCAGAGGGAAAAACAGGAAGAAACTGAGTTAGCAGTCTTCTGGCATTTGAATAACATGTACATAGGTGGGTCTATAGCCACTTGAATATAAAAATCATTTGTCACACTCTATTTAAAATGCAGCACTGATTGATTCAATCACTTCATCATTCGCAACATAAACTTTATGTGAGTTGTTTCCCACTGATTTGTCTATTCTGCTTCAAAGAATCCATCAATAATAATCTATCAGGTTTTCTTCTGATTATTATTATATTTCTTCATTGATATTGCTTCTTTTTTTCTGGTATATGAAAGAATGTTTTTATTAAAACACAAACCCCAGAGTTTTGGCCAAGTGCCAAAAGAGATATACTGCTGCATTTGTGCTGACATTGAGCTTCCTTGCAGAAGCTGAATCTAGAGAATGAAGCAGAGACAGAATACATCCGATGTTCCCAAGTGATAAATAACATTACTTCAAATTTATATACTACTTATCTATCTTAAAAATTTTAAAGATAGATAATTTTGGGGAACAAGACAAGTGTTTCTGTGCTTTTAGATGACTATTCATTCCGGATGTTTATCTTAATGTTAAGAGCTCGGTGTACACATATAAACTTTGGCAAAACACAATCAAAATGCACCAAAGGAAAATCTGTCATTGTGACAAATAAGAAGTATAATCCTATATCAGTGCAAATGGGAAGGAGACAGCTATTATTTTCAAAAAAAATACAGAATTCAATTGCTGGGGAAAAACAACAGACCCCAAACTCAAAAAGTCACACAGATTCTTTGTGCTCAGGGTTTAAACTGTGCTGCGATAAGAAGAAAAGGTCAGATGATGAGAATCTAGAAGTTTTTAATTAGGAGATGCTATGGTGAGAAGTGGAAAACTGAAGAAAGGATGGTTAATGGAATGTGTGTGTCACCTGCACATGCTTTGAATACCCAGGTTAGCTCCACTAATGGAAGAAAAATACTCATGTTTTACATTTACTCATGGCTCAATACTCAAAATAAACTGTTTAAGCTAACAAAACCTGTTGAGGCTGAACTGCATTATATAGCCAAACATGCATCTGTGCAACACTCCATCTCATTGTGTAAGTTCTGGTATCATGTAGGACATTACTCATGGACATTAGCCTCGTTTTGTGCCTTATACATTCTTTAGACTCCAGAGTTACATATACCACAGTATGTGGGTGAGAAAATCCATTTCAGACACTCTCCTAACTCCTTTATCATTCTTCTTCAAAATGCCATTAAGATATAGTCTGCTGATGGCTATAAAAATGAGAAATCTGAAAATGACTGTATGTGTTATGTCTTGAAGCTATACTAAAATTCATTAAAATTATCCAATAAAGTATGGAGTTAATCATTATTTTCAGGTGTGATGTATTAGTGCAGTGCTCAGCCAGCACAAGAATTTTGTTCTTATTTATAATCTATCCTTATGAAGTTTTAAGATTAGCTGCAAAATTGTTTGTCTCCATGACATGCAGAATCTTCTTTAAAACTGGGAAATTTTGGCCTTTAAAATATACTTGCCCAATCAGGATTCTGCAGGGAATGTATGTACACTGGGACACTGGGCTGTATATAGTCATAAGGAAAGTTTGAGTAAGCATAAATCAATCAATCAAAAATTAAATATATTTTGGCAATTGGTGCTTAGACCATGAGAGAATTCCTTACTTTTCTCAAGGTATTGCCTAAAATGTTATAATTTGTTGAGTCACACTCAGGTTTTTTTTTTTTTTTTTTTTAATAAGAAAGCAATTAGCATATTAGAATGCATAAAAAATTACATTCACACAGAGGATGTCATTGTGTCACACCTACAGATCATGGCAGCAACCCTCTGCAGAATCTTTACAGGGTATTTTCACTGAAATACCCCAGAGTTAAAAAGTCCAGAAAGAAGAAATTAGAAATTTAATTATTTAATCTGTAGAACTCACAGGTAGTTTTGAGGCAAAGAATACTCAACCATAGAATTTAACATTAATGTGGGTAATAAAAACATCCAATCTTAGAAATCTTTTTAAAAGAGACTTTTTTTTTTTAACAATCCATGTAAAGAAAATGTATAGACATAGCACAAAGAAAATTTCAGACTGAAATTATTTTGTTGATTGAAACCCAAATTCAGCTTTAATGAAATTATATTCTTACTTCATTTTTATTTTACATTTCTTTAAGAAACATTTGAAGATTTTATTAGGGTGAGGTATGTTTCCTGTATATGACTTTTTCATCTATATACAATAATTTCCTATTTAGAACCAATTTAATCATCAGCTACATATATGAAGTGACTAACTGCTTGAACATATAGGTAAGAAAATTATGCACATGCTAATGGCTTTCTTCTTAGAAATGCACAACTAAGAAGCCAGACTAATAAGCCAGTAATTTGCTTCAGTTATTTTTTTTTAATCAGTTCAGAGAGTACACACATTTATACGTGTATGTTATTAGAGAACTTAATTTACATTAAATAGAAAACAAATTTAACTCATGAATATTGTATTAACATAGTGACAAAGTATTTTGAAAGAAAATATCCAACATGTCTACTACAAATCTTTCATCTAAATTTCTAAACCATATAAATTCTTAGTTACAACCATAAGTGGCTAAAGAGATAAAATTGCCTCACACATATACTTCTCATTTTATTCTGAAGTGCTGAATGACACCTGCGTGAATTTTATTTCTTTGCTGCAATACAGAAGGACCTACACATGGTAAAAATTACAGTTTTGTGTAATGTAGCTTAAATCCTATGGCAATTATAACCTTCAAATTTATAAACTAAGACAATGTACTGTAATTTTTCAAAAGTATTTTAATGACTTCTTAGTCCACATTTTTGATGTATTTTTTGTTCTTCCAGCATACTGATTTCTCCTTGACTGAATTAGAAAAGCTGGAAATCTAAATATTAAACACTCAAACCTAACTTTGTGTTAATTTTTATGTTATGTTTATTAATCTAAACACTAAATTAACAGGTCACATTTACCTGTGTTTCCTATTTACTTGCTGAAGATAGAAAATTTATAGAAGATACCCCCATTTAACTGTTTACTCTTCAGGTACTAGACAATTGTATACAATTTCAGTAGATCAATGAACCTGAAATAGAACTACTTCAATCCCTAGGGAAAAATATTAAATTTCTAATCGATGTTTGAAACAAGAGAACTGTCTGTACTTAATATGTATTTTTTCTATTCTGAAGTAATTTCCTGGGCTTCTACCTTTGAACCTGCAATAAACATCTCTGCCCTCAGTTGCTCTTTCAGCACCTAAACCAGCCCACATACTTTTGGGCACACCTATGCGGAGCTAAGAATGACACCACAAATATCCTGGGATGAGATCTGATCTGCATTAACAGAGAAAATGAGTTACTACAACTTTTCATATTTTTAGTATTAACAAATCTTTTCCAAGGAGTCAAATTTTTTTATTTTTTTTTTTTACAGTTGGCAGGAGAACTTGAAAAATGAAAAAGATCATAACTTGGATGTTCTTTGCATCTAAATGCATTTGCTTTGACATCATAATCAAGTAGTTTCTACAGTCTGTGCCACTGTTGACAGGTTAAGTAGGAAAAGTCTAACTTCTCTGATGGTAGTGGAAGGTAGAGTTTTGGGTAACGAGGTAACACCTCTAAGGGATTTTATATTATTCAGAGTAAAGAAACAACTCATGAGTATTTTCAGATTTAGGTTTTTTTCTGAAATCCTTACAGATGGAGAGATGAAAGTCAGTTTTAGAGAGTGGTATAACCCAGGGTAATCTACAGCATTCATATTCCTTACAATGGTCTCATATCCTTAATTCCTCTCCAGCTTTTTATTTTCTCCCCTTTGGTTTGAAAATACTGGTTTTGGTAATCTGAAGCCCGGTAATTTCCAAACTGATTTTATTTTTCTTTCTAGTCTTTGCTTTTTCTATAACCAATAATGATTAAGCCAAGAACATCAGAACAGATTTTATTGCCACCCAACCCCCATGCATTATATTAACTTTCTGTGTTTAGTAAGAACTGGTGCCCCCTCCCCCCAAATTCTCCAAGTTAAGCTACAAGATCAAATCAGTTTTATAGGGTCAGTGTGGAGTATTTTGTTTCATTTTCAGTGTCAGTAGAGACCTCTCCACATTATTATTGAGACAGCATTCCTACAAAAATGCAGTTTTGTTGCTTTTAATAAATTACTTCAGCAAATTCAGTAAATGGCTTTCCTCTATTAAATAATTATGGATATAGGAAGGCAATCAGTTATACTCAAGGATGTAGGAAACACACTCCACTGTGAATTTCTAATTTTTACCAGTTACTGTGGATAGAACAATTATGATTTGAGTGTCTGGTCACTAACACGACCCAGTGAAATCAATATGAATGTGTTTCTGCACTGCAGTGTGCAGTATCTAATAGGTGACAGAAAGCTACTGGTCATTTAACAGTCATGACAGTTACTGCTTTATTAGTATTTATATTTTGAAAGGAAAGAGGATTCTAGCACAAACAGGAAAGCATCCTCTTCTATAGTTTTGCTCTTCGCTGATTATTATTTCAACCTAAAGGAGTTAATTGCTAGCACTCTCATCGCTAGACCTTGTCCACAAAGATATGTACTACATATAGTTAATCTATAGCTGGAAAGAGACTTTAAACAAGTATACATAATAGAAAGGTTTCAGGACTGAAGCTATAAAGTGAATTTGATCAATTTATGAAAAGTATCAGAGGACAAAGTTGCTTATTACAATAAAGCCTTAGATTAGGTGACTTACAACCCCCTTTCAATAGTATATCTTGAAAATTAAGGTAAGAACTTGCATGTTTCTGAAACACTATTTTCAGTTGAAGTTAACATGGCAGGAGCAAACAGACTCTCACTGTGTTTTTCAGCACATTTATCTTCACTGCATACTGCGATTCATCACAGTCTGGGTGCAGTGATTTCAAAGTCCTATAATCCACTAATACATTACTGATGGCTATTTTCATTTATTAAAAGCAGTCCCAGAATTCTTAGAGTGTTTCAAAGCCTTGTTCCTCTATAGCAACTTTGGCAGAGACCCTGACATAGCTGAAAGACTTAAAATAAAAAAAAAAAAGAAGAGTTCACATGAAATGGACTCTTTCTGTTCTCAAGTTACAGTCTATAGAAAGTATTGTCTGTTCTTGCTAATTAAGAGCAACAGGCCTCCTCCTTTCTTAGATAAATATACAATAGAGAGAAAAGAAAGCACCCTGCTACACAGCGCCCTCGTAAGGGAAGCTAACCATACTAGGCACCCATCCTTTATCCTGCACTATAAGAGAGAACAATCACATTGAAGGAAAAAAAGATATTAAGGATCTGTGATTGCTAGCTTTCCATGGAGACATAAAGATGTTGTATAGCAATGCTTAAGTTCCAGAAAGCACTTTACAATTTATTTGTCCCTTTAAGAACCTGAAAAATACTCATGAACTTGAACTAAAGAACTGTATCTTGCAAATCCCAGTGGGCTTTTTGACACTAACCTCAACACTAGCAATGGTGGGTTTTTGGTTGGTTGGTTTTTAAATGGTCAAAGTGTTATTGCACACAATCATAAAGCTTTGTAATAAAGACAGGAAACCAGATTAAATTTGAATAGAAACCAACTACTTTCATATCCATTAATCAGGTACAGAATTGTATTTAAGGTTGTCATGAAAGAGACATTTGTATATCATGATCCTAAAGTGCAAGGATTTAGGGTAACAAATTACAGTGGTGTGATCTCCAGACAAGTCCACAGTGAGGAAGCACATCTAACATGAAGTTTGCAAGGTGAGGTCAGGATCAGCAAAATAAAGGCATAGGCACAGTCCTACCCTACCACGTATTTTAGGAGAAGACCAAGGGCAAGGGTCCAAGCTCACAGCTCTGCCTCACAACACAGCTGTTCCACACTGACTGCTCCGGGCCAGCTGGGCCAGCTCATGGGCAGCTGTACCCATGTCAGAGCTGGCCAGAGTCTGGCACTAGACCTTGGGGCTTGTGGGCAGGAGGGTGTACATCCTGGAGGGGAAGAACCTGGGAGTCCTGACAACAGCTCCAACATCAAAAGACAACTGGTTTTGGAATTCCTGTGTTTTACAACGTGCAAAAAAGAACCTTTTCAGAAGCATCCACCTCTTTCTATTGAAGAATGTAGGTTAGATCTGTAAACTTTAGATGACTAAAGGCAGCTGAGATTAATCTTAACCTAGATAGCACCTACTGACACAGCAGTACATTTTTAACTATACTTTTCAGAAGAAAAGTGGGTTTATTACACAAGTACTACAGTATTGCTAATGCTTCCCATTTTTTAATCTTTACTTTTCATCACAAAACCTTTGAGAAATATTGCAGAGAAATTCTTAGCTAAGGGCCTTGCAGACTCCCATTACTTCCAGATCTGATGAAATGGTCACTAAATACCAACTGCAGTTTTCTCAACTTATTGTATAGTAGCATGCTGCAATCTAAGTTAAAACAAAAAGACACAAGAAAACATAAGTGGTGATCATGTTCCCTGTATCAGTCTGTAGTTTGCTTAGGGACTTAATTAAATAATTTTAAATTACTTCAAAATAATAGCATTGTTAGTAAATAACTTCATCTATGTCTAGGCTTAATTGCACTCAACATGCTGTAAGAAATTAAAGATTTATTTACTCTTTAATAAAGACAGCATTCTCATTTTGATCTCCAATCCACATTTAATTCAAAATTTCAGCACAATTACTAAATTGACAAAAAATTCTGCCTAAACTTCAACTATTTTGTGAACTTTGAGGTCTTTGGGTTTGGTTTTTTTTTTTTCTTTTTTTTAGGCATGGTCATGATTTCTAAAACTGATTATCAATTTTGGCATTTCAAGCTGAAATAACACAGACCAAATTTTCAGGAAGCAGACTGTAAGAGTTCTGCACTGCAAATCAGTTTAGATTGCTATATTTTTTCATTAGTAGCAATTTTTTTAGACTCTTGGTCATGATACTTAGAAATACAGCAAATCCATTACTTGAGTTCTTTCAACTGCACAGTTATATTCACTGTCTAACAACTCAGGAAATAGATTTTGAAATCTGTTTTGTTTATTCAGACAGTCCCTCAGAACAAGATGGAATATTTAGAAATACAATTTAAAGTGTGTTGTTTAAAGCATCTTAGTGCCACTTCCTTAATAAAAAAATAAAAAATCTATGCTCTTTTCAATAGTAGCACACAGCTTTATGCAGATTTTATTAATTAAAAAAATATTTTAAAAATTCTTTTAAGAAATCAAACAAACTCCAAAAAGCATGCCAATTGGCAGGCAGAGATGCCCATAATTAACATGCTGATATTTATAAAGCACTTTACAATTGGTTACCAAAATAAACCCCAGCATAAGCAAGCTGACAATACAGATTTAATTTTTGCTTTTGTGATTGGTGATATTTTTCTAGATAGATACCATAATAGGAAGGTTTATTTTAACTGCAGAACAGATGTAACAGAGGAGAGAGTAGTCTTGCAATGCAGATACAAGAGAAAAAAAATTACAAGACACTCAAATACAACTATAAGAAACTTCACGTTTTATATTCTAGTGGGTATTATTATTGTTACCAACTACCCTAAATATTTAATTTCAGTAACACAGTATATTTTGTTTGTGATTGCAATCAGTTTCCACGTTCACAAATACAACATGGAAGTTGTATGAATGGCTGAAGCTCTTTTAATCCACCATGAAAGACAAATGTTCTTCCCCAGGCTGCAACATTTGTATCCAAGTTCCTAATTGCTTTCCATGCCCTAACAGTTTTTCTTTTTACGCTGATCTACTTTCCTGGACTCCTGATCACTCCCCTAGGCCCAAAAATCATTATGGAGTTTTACATATTCTGTCCAAAATACTTCTTTTTCTACTAATTATTTTCCTACTTCATTTTTGAGATGTTTCTACAACTACAACTGAAATGAAAGGGATAGACTCGTAATTTTATCAGTAGATGACAGGCATATTATACAGGTTTGGTTTGAGCATTACTATATGACAGTATAAGTTGTTGGCAATATTGTAGTTTGGCTCTTACAAAATTCAGGCAACACCATTTAATGTTCACTATACCAATAGTATAGGCACTCTAGAATGAATAAACTTGACTGTTTTTCTATCAACATTCAAATGCAATAGAAAACTTGTATTTGAAGGAAGTAAAGGTGTCAAAAGAAAAGGCAGCTGTTTGCTCTCACAATTGTGTACATATGCTTGAATAAATATTTAGGTTAAATGCATAACAAAGGGTAATTCATTAAAGATGAGCAAGCAACCTATAAAAATACAGAGAAGAAAATAGAGAAGGTAAAAAAATTAATTTGCTGAGGTATTAAACAAAAGCCAAGGCCATAATCATGTAGAGTATTAGCACAATATCCTAGAATTATGTTATGACACATAAAACTACAGCAACTGCTTATCAAATAGTAACATTTTGAAAACCATTTAATCCGAATAATAAAAATTTACTAGGATCAATAGTAGTCTTTCCATTAACATTTAAATCTTTTTTACAGGTCTTGGATGATCAGGGTTTCCTATATACTGTTATTTTATTAGTTCATAGGGACTTTGCTGATTTCTGCTTAACTTATAGTATTTGTCCCAAACACATTCAACATAGGTACATAGCAGTGGACAAAAATCTACGTGATAGTACTCAGAGTAAAACATCTCTCCCCCACCACCAGTCCTGAAAAAGCCACAAACAAAATCCAGAAGACAACAACAAAAAAACACAGGCAATTTTTCTCTGTACTATATTACACTGCTCCAGCAACCTTGAGCTCTCTAAAAGCTTAGTTAACTTCAAAAAAAGTTCAGTCTGGATTAAGATCTATGAAAACCATAAATATGAAGAGCTAGGATATTTCAAGCTCAAAACCCTGGAATCTAAGGCTTTTAAAACACCATGGGAACTATTTAAAAACAGAAAATGTAATGTGCTTGTTAGTGCACCCTGGAAAGACCGGCTTGAGCAACTTCATGAAGATTGCATTTTCACTAGGTTCCTACAAATCTGGTCACAGGACAGATCCAGCTGTGCTTAAAGAATGCCAAAATATTCTCACCTCCTTTCAACGCTGGGTTATATATGTCATTAGAGTGACACAGCTTGACCTGAAAATTATCACCAGTTGAATAATAATTAAATAAATTATTAGGGATTATGCTAAATGTTTAAAAGTGAAAGACTGTACACAGCACACAACATAATAGTTGTGAAATTTAGCAGTCTTATAATTTGACAACACATCATTTAGTCTAGAGAAGAGAAGACTGAGAGGAGACCTTATTGCTCTCTACAACTACCTAAAAGGAGGTTGTAGCGAGGCTGGTGTTGGTCTCTTCTCCCAAATTACTAAGGATAAAATGAGAGGAAATGGCCTCAAGTTGCATCAGGGGAGGCTTAGACTGGATATTAGGAAGAAATTCTTCACTGAGAGAGTGGTTGGGCACTAGAACAGGCTGCCCAGGGAGGTGGTGGAATCATCATCTCTGGAGATGTTTAAAAAACGAGTGGATGGATAGATAGATGTCAGGATCAAGGTCGAACTCAATGATCCTAAAGGTCCCTTCCTACCCCCAATGATTCTATGATCATTCACATGTTGCTTTTATTCTGTACAGGTTAAAGATAAATAGAGATGAGGTTTGTGGGCACTAAGTATCCTCCATAAACAGCAGGGTGAATGCTGGGGTTATTCACTTCGTTTTGTTACCTGAAGTGTCAGTTTTGCTATAGACTGATGTCTTGATTGAGTTCAAGATCTCCCACGTAAACCGTAATTGCATAAGATTTTTGTTTATTTTGGACAACACTAAGAGGTACAGTTTTGCTACTGAATACTGTATTTTTGAGCTCTGTAAAATTTCAGCTAGGTTTCCAAGTCACATGAAGCATTAATTTGTGGAGCAGCCATTATCTTTTGCCACATTCATATCTTTAATGAGGCTAAGATAAGACTCTTGACTCTTAAATGATCCTCTCTGCTATAGATTTTACTACATAGGAATGGAGATAAAGTTTTCAAATTAAATGGTTTTGGCATCTTTATTTTGATACAGTTTGCAGTATTACAGAATTATACCAAACTCTGGCAACTGTAGTAATATTAAGCATGCAAAGGAAGATCTTTGTGTTTCATCCTCTACCACAGTGTGTGTCCCCTTGAGTCATTTCCACGTCACTATCTTTGTCCTATCTGGATTGTTATATTTAGCTATTATAAAACCTTAACATGCAAAAGGTTAGGAAGGCTTTGGTGCAATTACACAGCCTCCAGGATTATTCCACATATTAAAATAAAAAGATCAGAAAACCTTAAATTCTTTGTAAGCATATTTTCAGCCAAGTCTAATTCTCTTCTGAATATTAAATACAGGTTACATCATTCCATGATGGCCTCATATACTGGTGAATACACATCTTGCTACACCAGTGTATCAAGGCTGACCAGTAAGTATCATGACCGAAATACGTTCCAAAGTTCAGTTGTAAAAGAAGCAAATTACCTTGACAAATTTTGATCACTATCACAGTCAGAACTGTCACTACATTCTTCTGTGACTGACAGAACAGTACCTACAATTGTTGCCATCATCTTTGACCTAGATTATTGGATGTAAAGATTACAAATGTTTAAAAAAAGACAACACAATCTATGGAACCAGTAAGATTTGGAGTTCTAAGGCATGCTACCATATGACAAAAGAATCATTAGTCTTTTAAAAGATTTTCTCTCCTCCCTCTTTCCTCACCCAAGAAAACCTCCAACACAACACACCCTTAAATGATATGCCAAGACATTGTTACTTGTACACTATAAATATCACTTACTTACTCCTAATTTACTCGAGGAAAAAAAATCAAGTTACAACACCTTCAAGAAATATCATTCTTGAAGAATATACAGTTTTGCACTGTACAGAGGTCCTGGTTTAAAAATGACTCTACATCCTACTGTGTCAGAATATATTAGAATGTCATTGATTCTGCTTTTAAAAAAAAATCAAATGTATATGCTCAAAAACAACATAACTTTCCATTTTCATCACTTCTTATGCATAGATGAAGAGGAGGGCAGGGAGAGGTACAGACCAGATATGAGTCACCACAGAACAGCAACATAGAAAGGCAAACAACTCAGTTGCTGGACAGCAACGCAGTGCAGCCAGACTTCCTTTTCTGTATTTCAGAATGGAAACTCATGGCAGGACAAAATCTTACAAACTTGGTCACGGTCTTTACTTTCTTCTAGTTATCTCTAAAGAGACTGTAGAATGTCTCCCCCAGACCAGTGTAAAGGCTGATGTTCATCGACAGAGCAAAAGGTGATTATTTTTACATTTTAATCCCATGGCTTTACAGCTGTGTTCGATATCCCCTAAACAGAGAGAGATCTCTGTTATATAGACAAGCCTTTTCTTTGAAGTTACGTGCAAGTGTTTCAATCGAGTATGTGCTGCTAGAAGTGGTAACAAAGCTCTAACAGTGTAAACACCATTATGCATTTGATTCTGTGCTGAATAGGTTGGGTTCTGCCATCTTTCTAAAATGCCACAGTGAGAAAACATTTTTATCCTTTGAGAAAAGATCATAAAATGTAAACTGACATACACTGAAGCTTTATTACAAAAGGTCATAAAGGATTAATAATGGGGGTCTCATTATTTATCCAGTATTGGCATTTGTCACATTAATACCTCCAGAGATGCATTTTTTTATTCTCTACCATATAACAGAAATAGACCCAGTATGACAGTGGCCACTTGCCAGGAAGAAAGCATACAGAATGAACACACTGGCATGACAATGCTTTTGTTACTTGGTATATTTATTGATTCATTATCTCCTATTCTTCAGGTTCCATTTGCCCTAGTGTTACAAACTCCCTGGCTCACATGCATCTTTTTACTTGCCAAAGCCAAAAGACCCAGGGGAAGGCAGTACAGATACTGGTTAATAGCACCATTCTGTTTCTGTCTAACTAGCAGTGAAAAAAAGGAGGTTTACAGAACATGAATATGCCCTCAAGCATTTAATCAAGAATGTTTCAGCTCAATTTGGGCATTTCAGACTGTTTATATTGTGTATACTGAACCTTTTCTCTTGCTTTGGGTCATATATTTAAAATATGAGGACAGGTATTAATGCAAGTATGCTATGCAAATTATAGTCCTATACTTCCTGTACATCAATTAAAAAAAAAAAGAGACTTCCTTGTGAACAAAACTTTAAGTCTTGAACTTCAGTCATAGTTGAAGTGCCTTCAAAGTCCCTTACAGTCAATTCACTTGTTTTCTAGAAGTGTAAAGGGATGATGTTCATGTACATCAACACTAGTGGAGCCATTATTCAAGTTCAACATGATGCACTTACTTTGAAAGTGAAATTAAGTTGTGGATATCAGATTTCCTCCATTAATGCTAACAACTGGCTAGCAACTCAATAACAACTTTAAAGTATTTATTTGAATTTTCTCAAAGTTCTGTCTGCTATTCAAAAATTACCTCAATCACATCACTTGACTCATGTTAAGACATGAGGATGCTTGTGGAGAACACTTCTCACATCAACACCCTCCAAATGATGACTGGGCCTCCCAATCTTTCCTTCCAAGATTCTGACAAACTTTTGTTAGAAATTAAGCCCTGTTTCAGATCGCCAAAACTCTCCTATCTGCTCTGTATTCTTCTTGATTTGATTCAGTGTTCTGGCCAGGTTCTCTGCTTAACCTAAAAGAAACTTTGTTTTCATCATCAATCCACATGTCCAGATACTGAAAAGGTAGGTCACACCTTGCACTGGTTAATTATTCCAGCCTTCGAGGCTGCCCTTTTCATTTGAGGATTTCCTCACAGCCTGACAAAAATTGCTCTATTTTTTTCATTCAAACTCCTCCTCAGAAGTCCCTTGAGAATCAAAATGTTAATGTGGGCACAAATCCCAACTGATGTAGCTCTACAGCTTTGGGCCTACCCCAGGTTCACAGCCAACCACCTCAGAGCCTTTACAAATGAACTGCAGCTGTCTGTCTGAACTTGGCCCTAGGAACAGGAAAAGTTTAATTAAAAGGATGACAGAAAACAGGTTTCTCAAAATTTTATTCACTATGACTTGAAAATTATAAACTGTTTAGATGAGCTTGGAAATACTACAGACCACACAGTCTAGCCTCACATAAGCTTGTAAATAGGAAAAAAAAAAAAAAGTTTGTGATACTTCAATCTTCAGGAAACAGCTAAAATACCATATTAGGAAATACATTTTTGTGGCTTTTCCAACTGAAATTCTCCAACGGTTGCAAATTCTTTTTCTTCACCTTAAGTTTCAAGAATATATCTCAATAAACTGCAGCTGTATTCAAGCTACCCAACTGCCATATAACTGCTTGAAGTTTACATTATATTTATTAAACATCTGTAAACAAACCTAAATCTTTTCAAGTAAAAAATGTAAGATGATTTAATAATCACTAGCAGAATGCAAAGATATTTTTACTTTATCATCCTAATTACTGTCAAGTTAAGCAAGAAGCAATGGATATTGACTTGGTAGATTACTCTTTCAGGGAATGATAAAATTGAAGTGATCTCTCAATTACCTGTATAAAGAAAAACCTTTTTTTCCCCAGCCCATTAATACATTATGGCTGTACATGTCATTTCCTGAAAGCTACCTCTGTGTTTCACACCTTACCATGTAGAGATTTAGAAAATGTACAAGTTTTTAAACCCAAACGTGATGCCCACAGACTTTACAGTAACTATCCTACTTTTTATGAGCATTTCCTATGCCCTCTCCAGCAGAGGTTTCTGTTTCATAACATTCCATCATTAAAAATGGTAAGCTTTTGATTGTTTTGGCTGTCACTCCTCCTTCCTTCAAACAATTCCGAACTGCATGACTGCAAATGAGTAAAGATTTTTTTGTTGTTTAAAATAGGCACTGTTTCAAACTTAAGTGTCTTCAGTGTACTATTTTTTTCCCTCACTTTCATATTTCAGTTGAGACTCTAATGCTTTCTTCTTGCTGATAGTATACATTAGTGTTTAGCTGAATATGAAGAAAAAACATCTTTTAAAAGAGACAACAGACAAATCCAGAGAGAGAAGAGATCTTTTGATTTCTTCTCTGGTTCCATAAATAATCTCTACTTTAAAACGAGATTAAACATTTTAAATAGGAGGGCACTGGTGCTCCTATAAGCTCCAAGTAAGATTTTTAGATACAAAGCAACAGAGAAGACAGAATTAAAAAAACAAACCAAACAAACCAACCAACCCACCCAAACCACAACCTGAATTTTTCATTTCCAGGGTAGCAAAGAGAAAAATAACACTAGTTGACTCTGCAAGATTAGAATAAATATTTTAATAATAATTAAAAAACACACAACACCAAAACAAAACACATAGCAAAAAGCCAGGAGGATGACACAGGATTTTCTTCTCCATGGAAGTGAAAATATTACCAGGATACATAGAAGTCAAAATGTAGTTGAGAAAGTTTATCCCGAATTGAGATTAATGCACTGCAGCAGATCTCCATTTTAAAGCTGTTTAGCTTCATGGAGAGGAATAGATATGGAAATTAAAGAAAGATTTTGAAGCAAAACCACATATATATTCTTATTTTCTGAAACAGCTTAACAAATACTTAAAACCAAGAAAAATCTAACTACAGTTGCTCAAGACCTGTCACAAAACTTGATGCCACTGAGACAAACCCACTAGCGCTGCTGCCACATCACTCAACAATGAAAAATTCAAGCACCAAATAAGGAGTAATAAAACCTAAGAAGACATGATAATGGAATCTGGGTGATGTTTTTATTTTCCCCTGAAAACAAACATTCTGCAAGCAAGGAATGCTGTTGCAATTAGCTAACACAAACTATGGCACTAATGGTCAAAGAAATACTTGGAAAGTTTATGTAAAACTAAGAGGCTTCGCATTGTCTCAGCTAGAGTTGAAAAAGGCAAACAAGTGCCTTGGTTTCTCAAATATTACAGTTTGATTATGTAATTTTTGTGGGTCCCATCACACTTCTATTGGTCCATCCATTGCAAATAAAATAATTTATGAAAGTATTTAAGAAATAGATTACTCAGTTATTAACAGGTGTGTATTATAACAAACAAGAAGAGTATTTACAACTAAAAAATATTTTCTTGTGTTTACCACATAGAAGACCCCTTACATTTAGAGAATAATCAAGGTAATAATGAAACATTAACTGAAATTTTCACTTATCCTTCAATTCTTAATAAAACCTGCCTAGGGGATAGTCTAAGCATATTAAAAAAAAAAAAATCCCAAGAACAAAATAATACTGTAAACCAAAATTTTGTAATTTTGCTCTCAATTTATATCAATTAAAACCAGAGAGCCTATTCTATTTACAAATCCCCAATTTAATTCAACAGTAATTAGTTTCATCTCAAGATGTAATTAACACCATTCAAACAATATATTTCTCATGGAAGAGTAGTAATTTTATTTACCATTATACAGTCAAAACTTTGCATTAGAAAAGTCAAAGATGCTTTCATCTTTAGAGAACAATAAAATGTCCTTGGAAATCAAACACACCTAAAGACATCAGTCACTTCCCTGAGAAAGCATTCCAACCTTGGCACTTGCACCCAAGAGATTGCTGTCAGTCTGCAGTCTGATGGCACCACAGCATTCCAGTTTACTGTACATTATCAATGCCTGCTACGTCCTCTGAGAAAGAAGCCGTGCTGGCTGAACTTTCCAATTTACTCCCAAAGGCAGAAGAACAAAGCTTCCAAAACCACATAGCGCATATTTTTAAGAAATTCTATAGAGACAAGATTGCATGTATTAGCAATGTTAGCTTCTATTATAGATTAGAGTGAATACTAAGCTAAGATCCTTTGTGTACAGGTAATAGGCAAAACCCCCCAATCCACTAAAAAATGTATCAAAATTATGGGTAATACATTCAAGACAAAATAGGTATAAAAATAAAGCTGCCCAAAAGACTTCAGAGTTAAAAAATAAAGAAATAAATATCTTCTTAGCAGGACTAAATATGGTATCAGCCACATTCCACATAGGCAGCATGAAAGGCTTTCATTATTGATAAACTTATTTTTCACACCCACCCCCCCAAAAAAAAGCCCCAAACAACAAAAACACAGCCATCTCTAATCCTGTGGACACTGAGTAAATTACCTGTATCTGTATTTATGAATTTAAAGTTTTGTTCAAGCCTGAAAAGAATCCCATCTTTGCTATTAGAAAGATGAATATGATGGACTTTTGTCCTCTGCCTTTGCTTTGTTTAAAGCCTTTATCATAAAAAGGTGTGCACGTGGGTAAAACAGAGGAAAAAAAAAATTATTCGTGTGTCACTCTGTGGCTTTTGGGGGGCAGGGAGGAGTATTTGATATGTCTTTTATTTTTGGATGACTGACTGTTGTGATTAGAATCTAAAAATCCACTCATAATTAAGTTCTACCTTACTTTCTATTTCCCAGATTTAGTAACAGAATGCATGGGTGTGGGGAGAAGAGGTGTAGAAAAGGTGAAAAAAAATTAAAAAATAAAAAATCAAGAGAACACAGGAGAAAAAAAAAAAAAAGTGAGAGTAGTACTGGTACATGATGATTAAGATTCCATCACCCCAGCAAGTCTGACTTTACCTATAAGCAAGGATATAGGCTTTGACAGACCTTATCAGAGTCTTAAGGCTTAAGTATTTTGCTTTCTATCATAGCTTTTTGCTGAACATTTAGTTTTTTCCAGTTGTTTCTTCTGCTCTATATTTTTTACATACAGTCTTGCTCCTTTGGATAGCACTTGCCTTTCATATGATGTGAATCCTGATTTTGTATCAGACAGTTCTAGGATGAGTACTTGCAGGAGTGATGTCAATTCGCAACTCAAACATCTCTCTTCAGATCAAAAAACTGAAAACATTAGGCATCTCCTATTCTTTTCTACAGAAGCAAAAGCTACAAAAGACTGATCAAATTTGTCATCTGTCTTTCTCGTTCAGTGAGGAAAGTTTTACTCCTATAAGGTGTGTATACATATATAAAAAACAACCCACTTCAGTATGCTTCCTAAATTCTTTTATTCGACAAAAATATCCATCATTTGTCATAAGTGTCATCTCTTCTCCTTTAATGGATAAGATTTCTTCCAACTTAGTTAACTTGTAAAAAAAAAACAACAAAAAAAACCTGGCAAAAGAACTCTTCTGTTAAAAAGAAAAAAAAAAAAAATCCAGGTTCCCAGGACACTTGTAATGGCATTCCAGACACTTATTTTTTGATACAAACAAAATCAAGCAACAATATGCATTTGTGTTACTAGCAGACTAGAATCTGGAGGGGAAATGAAATACTACAGCAGCAAAAAGTGGCAAATGCTCATTGATCTTTCTGCCTGGATGCATGAAAAATAATTCCAGATGTCTGGATTGGCATTATTTAATGAACAGACAATATTATTTCCTTTGATTTCTCCTAACTGTATTGTCATTTGTTTGAGCAAGCCAATCCTCTAGTAAAGAAAGAGGAAGGGGATGAAGGCAAAGGGATGAACTGGAGAGGATAAAGGAAAAGAGGTAATTTGGAGGATAGAAAGAAGCTTATTATTCACTCTAACTGCGACTTAGCTTAACACCATCAAACTTCCTACAATTTAGCAGTTTGCTGCAACTTTAATATGAATAGATCAAAATAGTCCAGCTGTGCTCCATGCTAAGTCTATTATGTAACTGTACAGCATTTTTTTATCTTCACATATTGCTAATTGTGGGAGCATAACAGATGTGAGAAAAACAGTACCCAAGTCCCACTTCAAAGAAGATAATAGGGATTTTCCTGTGGACTTCAGTGGAGATAGAATTTTGCCCATACATTTGCTCATTTTTCCTGAAATCCTGGCACATGACATCAGGAGCAGGAATAACAACAAAAAAGCATTAGCTGCTATGAGCAATCAGGTCAGTACAGTCATATCCTTGGCATTTTCTGAGTTAGCGAAGCATAAGCACTGATAGCACATGCCTAAGTTTAAACTGTTTTTTTTTCCAGTGCAGGCTACCAGACATCTGAGCAATTTAACAGGAATACAAGTTTTGGAGTTTGCAGTGAACTCATGTAAGAGTAAGCTAATTATCCAACAACTATTGTCTGATTATTCATGTTCTGTTCCTATCTATGATTCTAGAAACCACAACTGTACTCAGTGGGACAAACTGCAGGAACTAAGGCTTAACTAGAGTTCTGTGTGGTTGATTCATCAGGCAGTAATTCCATACACAGTTATCCGGAAACATCAAGTTAGCAATTCCCAGAAATTATTACCTTCACTGATCTATTATTCTCCTAAGTACTGCTGCAGGTTTTTGTTTTTTTTTTTTTTTTAGTTATTTATATAACTTCCTTATACTTAAAGAGAAAATTATGCAAAAGTGTCACTAGTTATTCATGTCAAGCCCTCAAAGTTGTAGATAGATAATAACAGTTACTCTTCAGAGAATGTAGTGTTTCAATCAACTTTTAAGTAGCCCTTCAGATCTGCCTGCCAGTCTAGCTTGTTCCTGATGTATTTATAGAAGTTCTTGTTTGCTTAAAAAAAAATAAATAATAAAACCAGAAACCACCACCCAAAAAAAGAGCACCACACTTTTTCTAATTACTACCTCTGAAAGGAAAAGATAAGCAAGCAGATAAGCCTTTCAGAATTCCAACTTAAATCAAAATTGCTAAGGCAAGTCACACGTACATTTGCCAAGCCATGCTCTTATTTTGTATTCCAAGCAGTATTGTTTAAACAAAATTTTCATTTTTCCATCTCTAAATATATCAAAGCATGTCCATATTTAATCGGGTTCAATTCCTTTCCCTTTTCATGTAATACCTCCTCCTTCAGTAACACAGAATCCCTATCTTCAGATGGATAGTTCAAACAGTTCTCTGAGGTTTCAGGGTTATTTGCTTTGACTACTCTTCATGCATAAATAACTTTTTTTTTCCTCTTTTACCAAAAATAAGCAAACATTTCAATAAACCAACTTCCTCTACAAGTTGTAAGAGTATCAACCACTAAACACCCTAAGCTTTACAACTGCCTTCCTTTTAATAACAAGCCAAGACACTATTATTTATTTGGATCCCACCACAGCTAAGCATTTATCTCAGCTGTTCAAGAATAGTTTTTTCTTTTTAATTTCTAAGCCTATTGGGACTGGATGAGCAGCCTATCTTCAAGCTTTCCTTTAATGACCGTAATACACAGCTCTGTCAAAAATCTGACATCTGGGGTCCTGAAGAGACAGAAAAAGGAGGAACTGCGGGCCATTAACGCAGTTCATACGGATTACCATCTCTCAGGTAACAGTTTCTCCAATTTCTTACTGCAATGGATTAAGTATGCACCCCCAGGATGTTTCTGTCAGAAAAAAATGACAGTATCTTCCTCCTGAACTTGGCCAGCACAGCTGCATGGTATCAGACAAAAGGCACCGGATCACTCCAGTCTGTTTTACAAATTTATGGTTACAAATTGTATGAAGCAGCAGAAGGAAACTGACTTCTGATAGAGGCACATACAGTGGTAGTTTTTCACAGAAATCACTTTAGCTGGCTCTGTGCAAGGTCCACTCAATGCTCATTGATTATATGCTCATGAAGTGTATAACTTGTTACTGACTAAAGGGTCTCGGTGACAGAATTTATGAACAGGCTGGTGAAAGCATATGGCATGATTTTCCTAGTTTTGACTGCTTGCAGAAACTGTTGACATCTTCTCAGAATAATTACAAATTATACATGACTGTATATAGCAGGTTTATTTTAAGAATACACACACACAAGCATACATATGTAAGAGCATATATATAAGTGTAACAGTAATGGATTACAGGAATCTTGTATAGTCAGTGTACCATTACATAGTATAGTCATAACTAATTTTTTTCTTTTTACTAGACTGCCTGAAGTTGTTCTACTAAGCTGCAAGATTAATACAGCTCATCTAGTCATTCCAGCTTCTTTCAAGAGGCAATTCAGGCACCATTACCAGGATACCTCCAAAGTCCACTGCATGCGGACAGCATCGATAGACACCCCACCTAGTGCAGCATTAACCTCCCTAGACTGCCAGTGCAGCATGGAGTCCTGGCAGTCTCTGCAGTCTTTTCACCTTCAAACATGCTCACACAGTTTTTTGCCAGTAACAAACAAATAAAGCCCAAACCCCACAACCCACTCACAAAACCACATCTCACAGCTACTTAAAACAAACCCACCCCCACCAAAACCCATGTTTTTCCTGGGTCACAGGAATGTGAGTACACACCAATCTTCTTGGGGACCTTATTCTTTCCTTAGAGTATTCCACAGTGTCAACTACTCTTTGCAGCTATACAGAATACATTCCTTGTAAACTGAGAGTTATCAATCAGTCCTGAACCAAAAGTTACATGCACACAGTCTCCAAGACACTATATGCAGTTTCTTAATTCTTCCTGTTATAGGACAAAATACAGTTTTCTCTATGGATAAGAAAATACCTGGTTATAAGCCTATTTGCTACCTCTGCTTCCTGGTCTGCAACTCCCCCTCACCCCTCAATATCCTCATAAATGATCCAAATAACGAATAAGTGTACAGAATAGGATAGTGGCATACACTGCCCAATTATTGACTAAATAAACATTTATTTTTGGGTTCACCATCATCAAACATTGAGTCATGCCTAGACTTGCCAAAGATGGAAGGAACACATAAGGTTCTTGCTACAGTCTTGAATTCCAGAAACACTGGAGTTGGAAGGGACCTCTGGAGATCACCTGGTCCAACCTTCTGTTGGAAGTAGAACCTTAGACTAGGTTTGAATAACATATCAAGCTCAGAGATGAGTCTTAAATTTCATCTCCTGTAAGGGAGATTGTGCCAATTCTCTGGGCAAAATATTCCCACATTTGTTCCCATGGTCTTGCATCCAAACACAATTTTCCCTGAAGCACCAGGCACATGTTGCCTTGTCCTGTCACTGCATTGCCATGGAGGCAGTGCCTCCATTTGCCTTATATTGCCTTTTAGATACTGGAAAACTGTGTCTAGCTCCCCTTTATTGGTGTCTGAGCCTCTTCTCTAGACTGGGAATAGAAAAATGAAACAAGTAGTACAAGTTTTTCTTCTGTAGATTTTTAGTGCAAGTTTTTCTTGTCTGGAATTTCTGCAGCATGTACTCCAGCTCACCACTGATGCACAAAGTGGAATGTACACACACTGTTCTAGGACCATGAAAGATAACAAGTCCTTTTTTCTTTTGCCCCCAGCCTATAATTTCCCTGCTGATCTATAGAACTCTGTGCTGAGTAGCACCCCCAAATGATAAGCCTCATACTAGAGGGGACAAATCTTTGCAATATACCAATTTACAGAGGTAGTTCAAGTGGTTTGCATTCAAACAGAAAAGTTATATGCACATATTGAAAGCATTGTGGATTCTGCTAATAACTCAGGAATCCCCAGTAAATGCTATTACAATACTTGTACTAAGCAACAAAAGAAATTGAGGCTTAAGTGCCATGTCATAATTCTGACCTAAAGTATACTACTTTTTCAGAAAAAAAACTGCCCATGTTTAGGAGAGTATGGCTTCCAATAACCTAACAGCATTTTAAATACAAAATGCTAATTGCATAATCCACATTAATACTATGCATTACTAATGGTAACTCTTAATATTATATTATACTTAGGCATTTGAACAATAGATGTGGAACTGATACTGTAAAATATTTTTTACTTGCAATTGAAACCACAAGCTTTCTTACTCTAGGCCCTCATGTCCTTGGCATTATTTACTACAAATACTGTCATGCTGGGTACAAATTCATGCCTAAGATAAACCTAATAATATATTGATGGATTTTCAACACACATACACTCTGGCTGTTCCAAAGTCATTGGAATGACAAATACATTAGAATTTCCTGTAATTGTGGATCCGTAACTTGGATTCTACCCTAAGACAGACTCATTCCCCCCGCCCAGTTTAACAGAATTTCACTCATTTATTTCCCTCATGTTTATTAAGTCTCACTACTAACCTGTAACTGAGGTAGAAGTACCTTGGGACCACTTCTGAAATGCTCCTGAAAACCCCACTGTTCCGACTTAAGTGAAGCAGGGAGCTTCAGTCTCATTAACATTCAGAACACTTTGTAGTCAATCCTTTTATTGATTAAAAGCAATAATCACAATATCTTCAGCTCTCACTCATCATTTGTGATATGTACTTTATCTTCTAGTAAACTGGCTGACACACTTCCAGTGGTAACATTTTAATTCTCTCTGTTTCAGGATATTTTTTTTCTGTGCTTAACTAAACCCTTCTGCACAGAGTAATGTACGTATCAGAAAAGTGAATGAACTGAAATACTACATAGAAACCCTCTTCTAAACTTCCAAATTTCATTCTTTAAATTATTTCTCTTATAATTCTGGTTAAAGCACAGGGATGCCTCAATAGCCTTCTTTAAGGCCTGCTCCCTACACAAACACAAGTCATCATTTTACTTTACACACATCCAGATGTAGAAAGACAGATGAATTTTACAAAGACTGCTCATTTATCTTAAAAGCACAGTTCAGCCTGTTATTGTTATCAAGAGAAATAAACAGTACTTAGCATTTTTGTTACGGTTTATCAGCTGAACCTCTTTCTTGTTTTGGTAATTAGACAAAATCATCTTGCTTTATATTTGAAGCTTAAGCACATACAAATGTCTAGATTTTTACACCACAAAGAAATGCAGCACAATTAGCATTCCAATCTTCTGCCATGCCACCACTCTCTTCAAATAACAAACACAAATAAGTTGTTAGTGAACTGAAAAATTCTGTAGTTTCAGGTTAAACAGTTGGATAAAGAATCAATCTATGAGTTCTATGAATATTCATAAGAATATTAAATATGGAGAAATGTACAAGAAAAGACAGCTGGCCATTTAATTTACTCCCTTCATCACTGGGATAATATTGACAACTATGTTGGCACCATGAGAAACAATGGTGCACACAGATGCAGAAAGCCAAGGAGCTTTTAAGACTTAGTTTTAAAACTAATAAAATACACTAGTAGTAACAGAACAAATCATCATACTAAACTGGGCAATATACTATATGTGCCATGACTGAGAACTGACTGGAGACACATTTCCACCCCCACATACACCCTTCTGGAATACAGAAGGCATTCATTAACCACTGCATTTCACCAAGAGGAACAGGCATTAGCACCATGGAGTTTAGATTTACACCTTCAACTTTTTTTTTTTAAGGGAATTGTGTTCATTCCTTAGAGGCCTTTGACGGGACTGCCACTATACAGGCTCCCAAACACAGCCTTGTTTTTCTTTCTCTTTATTAGCAGATTGCTAAACATTACTATTTGACTATAAAACAGTACTAGGAAAAACACTGGGGAAAGATTCCTGTAAGATACAGGTTTTTGATCGAAACATGGTTGTTTGAACTCTGGATTTCCATCCAAGTTCTCTGCCAAAGTGGTCTCCTAGCCAAAATTGTAACTGTGATGCTCTCTTTAATGCATTAAATAAAACAAAACAACAAAAAAAAAAAAAAAAAAAAACAAAAAAAAAAAAAAAAAAAAAAAAAAAAAAAAACCACCAAACATTCTGGCTTTCTAAAGCATTTGAGAATACTGTGATAATAGAAAGGTGGTTTATATACCTCAGTAAACTTATTTCTAAAGCTATTCACTCCTCACGTACAATAGTTGACATTTGCTAACAATGCCTAAATGCCAGATCTTTTACATCCAGTTCTTTTACATCCAGTTTTGACATTGAATGCCTGTGTGTCTACGACCTTAGCAATCAATGGCTTTAAAACTTTCCTAAGTTGAGACCTGGATTCTAGGTCCTGGTTGTAGGATTTCATCTATTTAACGAATAACTATGTAATGGTAAAAATAAAATATTATTAAAAAAAAAAATCTGCCATTTCTGTAGGACATGAGTTATTAATCAAAGTCCCTTCAAAAGATGGCAGACTGGAAGACTGGTGTTTCCACTGTCCATGCACTGTCTTTGCAACTGCCCTAAGAGGTGCCTGCAATCACTATTACTGTCCTTTAAAGAGAATAGGCTTCTCTCGGTTAGGTGATACTCCTGTAACAAGAATACCAGATTTATGGCTCCCAAATGAAGACATTCTTCTTATGTACAGCCCTGTGTCAGTCTTTCAAGCCCTAAAGGGACGTGAAATTTCAGACAAGACATCGTACACCTGACATTTTCTACTGACCAGCTCACTGCAGACTCTCAGTGAGCCCACACTCCTCTGACTGTACCTCAAAAGACAGAGTTTCTCCATGAAACACAGAGAGATGAAGTGCTCTAACTTGAAAGACTAGATCATTCTGCTTCATTTCCTTGAATTAAACTGTGTGCCTGACCAAACTTGGTGTACTCAGAAAAAAACCCAGCAATGTCAGCCAGTAATATATATTTATTAGCAAAGATCATCCTGAAGTGATTTGCACGCTGGCTTCAACATAGTATTGGATAAGGAGAGCAAAGAGACAGGAAGAAAAATATCTTGTAAACCTGTATTAAAATTGACAATATAAAGGAATAAAGAGTACCAAATAAACAAGAGACAAAGCCATTCAGATTGTAAATTAGCTCCCCAAAACACTGCAACACCTTTACCATAATCTGTAGAGTAAATTTCAGTAACAGCTTGAGAGGACTATAGATAGAGCCAGACACTACCTGACAGCACTGGACAATCTTTTCACATAGGTATCAAGAAATTGATTCACCACATTGCTGGATTTCAACCAAACAACTGGCCTACCTAAGAAAATTCCTCACAAGAAAGCACCTTTATATGATAATTGAGCTATGAGGCAAGATATATGTTCATTACATAAAGTGATTATTGACTATGAGAAGCTTTCAATTTAGTAGAAAAGTACTTTGTAGAAGAGCTTTCCAGAGCCAGTGACAAAGGTTACATTTAGCTCTTTGAAGACACAGTAAAAGAAAATGAGGCTTCCACTGGCCTCCTGTATATGAAATCATCAGACAATGGAAAGGAAATTAAGTAATGATACATCTCTTCCTATAGCTTTTTACATTCTGATCAAGATATAATTAAAA
Organism: Chloroceryle aenea; assembly: GCA_013399075.1. Classification (NCBI taxonomy): domain Eukaryota; kingdom Metazoa; phylum Chordata; class Aves; order Coraciiformes; family Cerylidae; genus Chloroceryle; species Chloroceryle aenea. The sequence continues at coordinate 134,089 of VWZY01008979.1, forward strand.
AAAAAGCGCAACAGAACTAAAATTAGTTGAATCCAAAAATTTGCTTACAATATTTCTTTTAGCACCAGCTACTGATGTACTTCAAGGCATGAAGGTTTAACACTATGAATATTCGATGAAGTAACAAGAAATTAATACACTAATTTTGGCAAAGTTAACTGTAAAAATAAATCAGAAATAAAAATATTTCAAACAAAAGTACAAAAGAAGAGAGATTCTTCACCAATTTAAAAATTTCAAGTATCTAGTAAGTCTTTACTAACTTTATTGCAAGAAATTAAAATATGGAGGATCAATTGGATAAAACAACAATCAGCTAATTTAATCTAAAAACCAGGTTTTGAGGTGCTTGTCACTATACAAAGGCTTTGAATTTAAATCCAAATTGGACTAAGCAGCACTAAACCATAGCTATGATTCACAAAAGCAGTCAAGACTGAGGTGTTACAGACTACCCACACGCTAGCAAATGGGGACATTTAATTAAGCGGAGCAATGTTTACATTTTATCATCTCTTCTTGCATTTTAAGTTGTCATAAATTCCCACAAAGTCACATTAAGTTCACATAAATTTTGTAATTCTTTGCAGATACAAAGAATGGAGATCTAACCCTTCCGTATTCAGAGGGCTCTGTTATATACTCAATAATGCACACCTTTCAGCCACTTTGCAATGGAACACTAGAGAGTCACTATTTTCCAAGTTGTTCCTTATATAAAGGGTCCTCACACAGAGAATGATTTTCATTTTTTCTGATGTGCCAGCTAGTTATCTTCAAAATGTTTGCATCGGCTGCTTGCACATACAGAGCAGGTTCTAATTTCTTCATGGAAAAGACAACACTTAAAGACAGAAATAACTCTGAAGGATCTTTAAATTAAATTTATTCTAATGTTCAAAAGTGTGGCAAGAAATATTTTACACTAGAAAGAGATCATGTGATAATTTTTCCTGAGCAGAAACATGGGTAGTATCAAAAGAGGTGAGAAAGAACTGATACCAAAGAAAGCAGGTATTAGCATCGTGACATTTTATCCAAAGAGCTGATTTTTCAGACCTCTGAAAGGGATGTATTTTTAGATTGATATTGGAGCTACAGCAATCAAAGTATTTTCTGCACACTCTCATTTATATGTTTTTAACTCCAGCTTGAACTTGCATGAATATTAGCAAGGTTGTGGCAAATGATTTTTTTTTTTAAGCCAGTTTGATACTAAGTGATACAAAATACGTAGAACTGAAGAATGTCCATATTGTAAACCACAACACAAAATCTGAAATAATAGATTTTTGTTTTAAAAGCAGAGAGAGCTTTCTGTGTGAAAAAAATTGCTGTACTGCACAGTTGCTTATTTTAAAATTAATACAGTTCTTTCAACTGGGAGTTTACAAAAGATTACAGTTAAAAATGTACAGAGAAGTTTAATGCAAATTTTAAGAAGAAAGTATTAAATCTCTGGCAATCTTCCACTTAAATAAATTAAAGATGTTATTTACATTTTAATATCTTCAGAGAAAATGTGAGAAAAATATAAATTCCCAAGATTAAAATAACCAAGAAAAATTACTGGTTCAGCAGAAAATTTTATCTTTAACTTCCAGTCCAATGTAGTTTAGTATTCAGCATTTTCATAGTGGATTTCAGGTCCAATACACTAATAAAGTATGTACAGATAGACCACAACACTATTTTAAAGCAAGACAAATAGGCTGTTTTCTGAGCTTGTTTTGCTTTAATTACGAGATATTATTAGAAGAAGAGGTCCTGAGAAAGAAACTGTGAGGAACAAGGCATGTAATAATTATACCAAATGTGAAGAAAAGGATGTTTTCAACGTATTTTTTCACCAGCAGGCACAGCCAGAGTACAAGTGTAGTACACATTGAGAACCTCAAATCATGGAAACCCTCAAGTTACCAGCAAGTTAAAATTAATTTCTCATAAAAAGCTACTTGTGTTTAGCCTTTTCACAGAAGTGACAACAAAATATTAAATATAGAGGACTTAATTACTGTAATATTAAGACTCTGCAGTATATTTGGGAGTGTTTGTCAGAGTTCAGAGGAACAGAAGGCAAGCTGCAGCAGCACAATCACAGAAAGCAAAGTATGTACATTTTCACTTTGCAGAGCATCACAAACTGTCCTTGAATTTCCTTGCAAAAGTTACTATACTGGATAACAGACTGATACTTGATTTGAAGGAACTGCAGTTGTAATACAGAGTATCATTGCTGCACATTACACAGCATAAGGACTCGGAACATTTAAAAGATAGTTAATGCAAAATTTGGCCAGACAGGTTTGGTATTGTTCTGTTAAAATGGCATGAAGCACTGTCTTCACTGAATGATAAAAGCTTTTGTTTTGTTAAAAATGAAGTTCATGATAGCAGTTTGAATGCATAAATCCTGAAATACCTTGCTTATGACATGAGTTTTTCTCCCCATGAATATTTCTACTGTGATTATTGAGGGCATTTAAACAAAAAATTTCCTCCTGACATTTTTAGTTCTATTGTGGGTCCTCTCAGAATCCAGATTAAGCAGCCTTTAAAGACGTGAAGATATTCATTCATCATCTTGGAGTACTGAAGGAACGTTAGGGAAATGTAGGGTAACTTCAGGAGTGGTTTTTGTTTTACTAGGGCTGAAATCACTGGCAGTTCAGTAGGCAGTATGATTTTCTACAGCTTACATTTTACTGGGTATGTTCTGCCACTGTTGATATTTTACAAACATGACAGGCATTTCAAAACTCCTGTAATGTAATAAGTAAGGAAATCTTCACTGTAGTGAAGAAAGAGAAACAAGGTATTCACTGAAATGTAAACTGCTATTGGACTTAGAAGTGGCCTTGCAAAAGTAAGATTGAGATAGATTCTGACAGTATTGAAATAGAACCTTATACCTATGAACCCATTGTGCATCTTTTCCCCAGGTAAATTAAGAAGCTTTTCATGCAGCTAACACTTCTCTTTCACTGGCTTCAAAGTGTCTTTCAGAAAACCCCAAGCAATACGCTGCTTCTGTTATTCCCAGCAAGTGTGACTGCTGAACACAACTCTTAAGCAGATCATAATTTGTACACTAATGAAGTCATTTTGGATAATAGATTGTATTTTTAATCTCAGAAGTTCTATCTAGTTACCAAAACAGTTTTCTCATGCTTTACTTTTTCTATGAGAAACTCGAGAAAGAAGGGCTGATAACACAGATTTCACAGCAGACCTTTTTTCTAGGCTTACAGGTTATTTACTAAAAGGATTGTATGAGACTTTGATTTGGCTCCCAAAATATCAATTTCAGAGCATGTCTAAGGTGAAGAGCAGCGATGCAGTTAGACAAAGACTCACAGAAAAGGTTAGCCACTCACAAAGCTCAGGATAAAGCACTCATGTCTGACCACTGTGAATTCAATGACCACTGTGAATTCAATGACAAGTTTTAAATGCAGATAACTACAATATTAGCAAAAATACAGCTGCACCTGAGAAACAGATGACATCAAAACAGAAAACTTGATGGGTGGGTGGGAAAAGTCATTGTGGTTGCGTAAACAAAAGCACAATAGAAAGTTTCCCTGGCAAAGAACTATTTACAATAGGGAGCAGCACACTGCTTATGATACAGCAAGAGTTATTAATGCATAAATAGCAAATAGGATCTTCAGTACGTGATCCAAAAGCCATGAAATTCCCCATAAGGAATAGATAGTAGAATGGCACATGAGTGCATTGGGGAAAAGTATATAATTAAATTAGTAAGCTTAAAGTTTAACTACATTTTCTGAAGCTCTAAATAGGCACAAATATTCTTTTATTAGATGAGCTTCATATGCAAGTGCATGCAACTTCACAAGATGGTGGAATCTTATGTCCATTACACAGCTAAACCAGAATCTCTACTCATTAAATCCACATTCCATCTAGCACAAGACATCTGTCCTGCTCACTAACTAGGTCTCTAGCTATTAGGGAAGAATACTGAAGATTAAGGATACTAATAAAACTATCACAAAACCTTCTGAGTAAAGAGTATATACAATACCAAGCATAATGCAGAAGTTCTACTGTTCTACAAATCTTTCTTCTGGTAGCAAGGCTGGCTAAAGCAGATCCCACCTCTTCTCTCCCAGGAGGAAATCCCACCCTTCATCTACACCCTCAGTTGCACCAAATAGCAATTTGGAAGCACTGAAGTGATTCAATACAGTTTAAACAAAACAAACCAAAACTAACAAAAATCCACTTGTTTTCTCTTTCTTTCCCCCCTCCTCTTTTCACCACAGATTTAGTCACTTCAGATTGGTTGTGTGGATAGTCATCTAAATAATTCAACCAAGAGTGTTGTTAAGAGGGTACAAATGAATAGCCAAAGAGCTGGAACAATTTAACTTTTCCATCAGGAAAAATGTGTATGGCATGAAGGCTTCAAATATCTTGTACAGTTTTTGAAAATCAGCTGCAGATATTCAGGCAGGAAATGAAAAGATTCTGTGTGAAAGCTTTATAATGAGGAAAAAAAGAAAGCTTCAGAGGAAATACCAGATTTCCTTTCTCTAATAAAGTTTCTCATTCACTGACTGAAGATAGTGACTTTCCCTGCAATTCTTTACCATTATGACAACTAGCAGCTGAACCAAAAATTGACAGAATCCTTCACAATATTACTCTACATGACACTAGCAGCAGTGTGAAATTGAGTGTGATCGCAGCCCCAGTCAATTCTCCTGGTTCAAGGAGTTTAGGTCAACTTTACCTTCAGATCCTCATGCTCTTGAATCACAGAAGAAAACAAAGATAGAGAAAAGACTGCCAGATGAAAGTATATAAAAGGGAAACAAGGGCAGAAAATTTTAGAAATTGCTAAAAGCTCTTCCTGTCCTCCAGAACACAAATCCACACAGCACGAAGTAAACTCTCTGCATACAAAGAGTTGTTCTCCCCCACCTGGCTTAAACCCAAAGAATCCATGTGCAGTCTGAAATTCACTCATTCCATGTCCTCTACAGCACATCACAAGCTCCTCAAGAGACAAACTCCATACCCAACCTATTATTTCTTCCTTAAAAAAAAAAAGTTTTTTTCATTTAAAAAAAATAATAATTCCCTCTTGTTGACTAACCTCTTTGTCCCAAAAGCTTCTGACAAGAAAGTTATTTCAAAGCCTTCTTTAGCTGTTCCCTCTTCTCATCACTCCTTTTTCTTCTTTATGTTAAATCCAATCGTCACTCCTTCAGCTCCTGCTGAAGAATAACTCCTCGTCATCCCCCCGTGATTGTTGTATCAGCTGTTGCCAGTTTGCCAATCAGTCCCTGCAATCTCCTCTCATTCTCTTTAGGCAGTTTCTTCCCCATTTTTTGCATGCAAAATCAAAGAGCAGGTCTGAGACAATACTCACTGAGTTACAAGTATTTCCTAGCGAGTAAAAGGAAGGGTGGCAAAACCCAACCTTTATTCCACCTGCGCCTCAGTGTTGCTAATCCTAGCTATTGCTAAAGGAAGCCCTTACTAGTCAATCTTTATTTAAAAGAAAAAAAAAATGACAAACTCTTTGTTCTGCAGCACTTTACAACAGTTTACAATTCCTTTTCCCAGGAACACATAAGCCACAACAAATGTTTTGCAAAGTGAAATAAAATTATTTAGTCTTGCAATTGCAAGTGAACATATTTCATTTCCTACCGCAATGGGCTAGGAATACCTGTCCAGTTTAGTCTGAAAGGCAGCTAAAAAATCCAAACACATTCACAGTAGCTTCTAAGTGAATGGACAGTACCTTCTTACCCATGGTAACTAATCCACAGGTTATCCCCCACTTGTACCCTAAATTATAACAATAAACAAAAAAAAAAGAAAAAAAAGCATAAATCTCTAATAACTATCATGACTTCAAAGCTTCATCTCCCCCTAGACCATCAGCTGGTCCATTTTGATTCTCATCCCTGTATTCTACCCCCTTCACTCTAGCAAATAGTTAGAAATATTTAAAAATTACTGACAAGACTTGGATGTTCCTTGAATGTGGTCTTGTATTTCAGCGTAACATAAAATTAGGTTTAGTAATCTGCTGTCCAAGCACAAGTTCTACAATATCCTAAACCGAATTATAGAATTATTTATAGGGATTAGCATATAACTGAAACTGGAATGCATACAGTTGCTGAGAATAACTCATTGCCGGTCAGAGATTGACCAAAACGAAAATAAAAGTTTCCAAAACAAAATAAAATGATTAAACAGACTTTGCTTCCATTAAAAGATTATGCTTCAGATCTCATGATAGCACATTGTAGTCCTAAAATACAAGCAGGACTTGTCATCAGATTAAACATGTATGTAGTGTCCACAGGAGCAGGGCTTAAACGGATTTTATCGCTCATAATGTCAGGTGGTTGTCACTGCATAAATCGGTGCAATTTCAGATCATTTTGTTAACAGTTCCAATGCTTTCATCCGAAATTGTACAAGTGGAATTTGCTGCCAAGGTAATGTCTCTCAGAGCTGAGTTGGAGATGTTTCAGTCCAAACTTCAAGGAGCTTCACTCCTGCTGTGACCTAGGGGCACTGCCCATTGTCAATTAGCACACACTTCATCCTCCCTTCTTCCTCACACTACTTGCTCAGAAAGTGGACAAATATGACCTCAGTTCTTGGTGGCTGGCTGCCTTCCCCTAGTTGTGCCCTGCTCCCTGCCCTTGGAAATGGTTGATGTTCTTTTGGACATCATTATGGCTACATCTCAATGTTGCCCTGTCCCTGAGGAATACAGGTTTACAATAAAAAGCTGGAGATCGGTGTGCAAATAATACTCAGCCAGAATGATTTGTCATGTATTTCCTGAGATATTAAATCAATGTGGTTTTTAACACCACTTTAAAGGTGGAATGACTCCTGAAGTAACAGAAGAACCATCAATGCACAGGTGTCTATCAGAGGGGAAGAGCAGCTTGACCACTTCTCGATGTTCAAAATGCTCCCACTCCATATATTCCATGTAAGTCACCCTGTGGGGTGGCTGCAAGTCTGCCCTCTGCAGCTGTGCACTGTCACACTGTCATGACAGTATATCCTGGAGTACAGCTAACCTGTCTTACTTTCTCTTCCCCTTGGAGGAAGGAGAAGTTTCAGCTAGCAGAAGTCCTGCGCTTTGGCGTGGACAAGAACTGGAGCAGAGAACTGCGTGTGTGACCTTACAGATTTCTGTAAACTGTTCCTGCATTCAACTAATGAAGGGGAAGTGATGCTGCTCGCAGACCACTGCAATAATAACATGATCAACAGATTTCTCTATGGGGATTTTTAGAGGCTTTTGCAAAAACACTTCCTATTGAACAGCCAACGCTGAAATATGCTTGTTTTCTGAAAGTGTGTCTGCTTAGCCACTGAACTTATATTCAACAGGAGACCATTACACTGTGATAACATTCAATTCCACTTCCATTACCTCTGAACTAACACGGGAATATTTCACAAATATTTGTGGAGACATTTTCAAGAGTTCTAGATTTCAGCAGAGCTCACAGGCAGACCACCTTTAGAGCAATCGTTTAAGATCAGAGATGCGATTAAATTAACAAAAACTAACATCATCTTTGAGTCCTTCATGTTTATAGAGCAAAAGTATTTTCAATACTCCATGCTGATCTTTCTACGTGCTACAGTTAAAGCACTTCCCACACTTTAGAAGAAACTTTGTAAATTCTGTCTTACTTTACAATAGATGTATTTATGGGGGTGTAAGATACTAAAATTAAATCTCTATAAAGCATTTGCTTTGTAAAGCTGATAGATTATGTCTCTTGCTGAGATTTATTAAAGGCTGTTTTTCACACAGAAAGCATATATAGCACGTATTTAGATACGTAACAGCATACATTTGTGTGCTAAACCAAGAGCAGCCTTCTCTGACAAAAGGATAGCCACTGAAAAACCCCAGTCCTAGAGTATACATCCTTAAATTGCTAAATTCATAGTCCAGAAGTAACAGGTCCATGTGTAACACTTCAGGGTTTTTACAGACCTGAATGAAAGAACACAATTTCAGAAGTAAGAACATGATCATAATATGAAAGAGCTACAAGTCAAGTCTTGTATGAAATTATTGCACAAATGAAAGTGTAATTTAATGCTTTGGTCATTCTGATCAGTTGCACACCATGACTCTGCTAAGCCTATAGAATTTAATAATTTATAAATTCAACTGCTATCTTTAATACAGTAAAATCCTATTATAATGTAAAACAAAGAGTAATCTCAGCATCTATGAAGCCAACATATTTTTCTAAAAAAAAACAAAAGTATTTGCCTCCAGAAGTTTTCATTATTAGCTACACTAGAAAAATTCTCAGGTGCTGAATTACACAGCCTGTTCACTTCAATGCAGTAACAAATATTTTGCATGTTTGTTAATTTTTTTTTACCTGGAATGTTTTGTAATGTCCACTGCAGCTTCAAAATCAGCCACAGGGTATTCTCCTGCTATGACAAAGGCATATGCCCAGAAGTTGGCATCCTCATTTAACAAGCAATCTGAGTATGGCAATGATATAGGATTTAAAAACTTCTTTTCCCTCCCCCTGCCCAGTAGTAAAATTGCATCTTCCAAGATGAAAGTTTTGGGGTTTGTCCATATTGTGCTGTGAGTTTGGCAGATGCAACATTTCTAGATGTGTAAGACATTGGAATGTATCTTTTGGAAGTGTCAGAAGAGCAGAAGGGTACTTCCAAGCTAGCAAGGGCAGTGACATTAGTATTGCAAATATTACGGTGAATGTGGTACAATTTGGAAGCAATATGGAAGAACATTCTTAATGCTGGGAAATCTTCTTGCACACATTTACAGTGCTGAGTTTGGAAAGATTGGGGAAAAAACATGTAGATGTTACAGAAGAAAGATATCTGTGTTTCATTAGAGGGATTTTTGAGGCAGAGTTCATTTTCTTCTACAACTTGTGCTACTATCATCTTAGTAAAATATATCAAAAATATTTAAACACAACTCCCCAAAACAGCTTTCTGTCATAAAAATAAATTTTTATGTTCCTTCTATTCTGAGGTTGGGGGGGGTCTCCTCAAAAAACAGCTCTATAGCATTTTCCCACACTCCATGTTTTATCAAAGACACTCCACAAATCCAGATGTCAAGACATCAGTGTTTTGTAAATCTTTGATAATACATTCAGCTCCTATTTTTTGGCTGTGTGGAAAGTCATACTTCTGTTCTGGAAGAAATCCAATCTTAACATTAAATCCCATCTTCGCTTAAGCTAACATTTTTACAGGAACTGAAGAAAACACAAAAGCTCCATTATTCTGAGTTTTAGAAACCCTCAGCTGAGGAAGCACAGAATGAAATTTAGGTTCAGAAGTCAGTAGCAATGCTCATAAGGAATACTGTAATACTTTGGCATGCAAGAACGAAGCAAGTGTTTGAGAAATATATCTATAATAATGAAAAGAGCAAGGCTGAGCTACAACACAAAAAGATTCCCAAGTGACAACTGTAGAATCCAACCCAAGAAGAAAATAGACTAGCTTTACAATTGTGAATACAACATGGGTATACCAGAGCCCACAGATACTTCACATTTTAATTACGGGTCATTCTCTACAGTAGTTCTTAAAATAAATTATCCTATTTACTTTGTTAAATTTAATCTTCTAAATTTCATTAAGTTTCTGGCATTTTGTTTAAGTATATGTCTTTGATTAAGATAGTGGGAAGTATTTTCTCTGTGGAAAAAAAAAAATACAGCAAGCGTAAGATTACATTGTGTGGCATCTTGTTATGCCAACTTCATTACACATTAGACTGCAAAAACTTTTAAAAGAAAATGCAACAAGTTTATGCAGTTAGAGTTTCTTACAGAATATTTTCAAGTGATGCAAGAAACATGAGATGTGGAGAACAAAGAGTTCAGAAAATAAAGTTGAACCATTTAGAAGTTGATTTATTTATTACTTCATTATTGAAGTGCATTGTTTAAAGGTGTATGTTATTACTATCAAAAAAAACCACAAACAAAATAACCCAAGCTACCTTAGGTGTTTAGTTTTTAAAGGATGACAAGAGAAGTGTTCTTACACAATCCTTGATCCAGTCTTCACAATATTAAACAGTACTATTTCAAATCAGTGTAAGTGGCATAAAGTGACATAAAACTCGAGTAGTAAGTGGTGACATAAAACTCAAGTTCTATTATCGATTCAGTCAAATGATATCAGTAAAAGATGGAAGAAGATTCCACTGAACAACGCGTAAAATACTGCCTCCCCTTCGATTTGTCTTCACACAAATTTATAAGGTGTTTTTGATATATTCATCTATCAAAGGAAAAGTGATGAAAAGCCAGCCTCCTCTTACACGGTGCTCTAAAACTGTGCAAAGTCTGTCCCAGTGCTGCTGGCCAAGCCAACAGCTTAATTACCGCAGCCCTTTCAGAAGTGTTACCATCATTGCAATGTAATTACTAAATATTCTAACGCCCTATTCAGTTCCCTGGAAGAGTGAAGCTTACTATTTCAAGAAAGCCTGCCTATTTAAATGTCATTAACTATCCAATTAGTACAGTTGCTCCTTGCTAGCTGCAGAGTACTGGGATAAGCTCTTAATTGTTAACCGCTATTTAATAATTTCAGCAATTATGTTTTTATATATTCTGCGATAATTAAGACAGACTACCCCTAGAATCTCATCTTTTTTCCAGCCCATAGTGATAAACAGAAAGCCAGTCACTGGCAGAACACCAGGAGGGTGTGTGACCAGGGGGAAGGTTAACACCGAAGCACGCCGTCTCCACCTGCTCCCGCAGCCGCTCGCCGCAGCCCCTGCTCTCCTTCCGCCGCAGCCCAACTAAGAACCCATCCCGGCCGCGGAAGTGCGGGCTCAGGGGGCACCGGGTCGCTTCCCGCCGACCCTACAGGGGCTCCGCTCGCCACGCTGCTTCAGCCGAGAAATCAGCGTCGCCGCTCCCCACNCACACCCCGCTGTCTCCTCTCTTCCCTCTGCGCAAAACCAATTAACCCCGAGCACTCGCTTTCCTGCCAGAGGCGACGCGGGAGGTGCGGGAGCCAACAGGAGGCAAAGTTTGATAAATGAGCAGCTCCTACAGTGACAGGTTACTACGGAGCGAAGGCACCCTCCGCGCCGTGATGGGCAGAAGTGCGGAAAAGAGGCACTCACCTGTCCGTTGCCCCTCTGACAGCCGCGGAGGGGACGGCGGGGA
>VWZY01008979.1:145419-172062 GCA_013399075.1 Chloroceryle aenea
GCCGGCGGGGTCGCCCCGGGCCAGTCAGGCACCCCGTCAGCAGAGCAGATGAACTGTGGCAGTCGCCACCTCCGGAAAGCAACACGTTTGGCTCTGAACTTTGCAGCTCCAGTCACAAACAAACAAACACAGCCCAGGAAGGACCTCTCCCATGCGATCCCAAGCTGCTCGGCAGACAGTGCCTCTCTTATTGGTGCGGAGGTTATTTATTTATTTGATTTCTCCCCCCCCNNNCCTTTCACGGAGCTTGCTTTCAAGGAGACTCCAGGCTCTCCATCCGCAGTGTATTTTGTGTACAGCGCTTTGACGTTTTGCTACAGCTTACGCGTGACCAGTGCAGAGCAAGCTTTATTTCACCTCCGTTATCGGCTGCTGAACCTTTGTTTGCTGTTTTGGTTGCCCTTTCCCCCCCACCCCGCCACCCAAATTCACATGCAACTCGAACAACACAGTAGGTCTCACCTGTCCGTTCCTTGGGGCCAAGTACACCACTACGGTTAGCGTAAGGAAAGGGAAGGTAAGTTAAAAGCCGCGGAGGTGAGACTGCAGGAAGGATTCCCTTCCTGCTCCTGCAGTATCCGTCCTAGCTCAGCTTCTCATTGCAGCTGTCAGTGGAAGAAAACGTTTCTATCCCACAGTGGCTGTTTTTATCCTGCTGTAAACACACGTGACAATATTGACATTCTTGTCTTCTCTCTTATCCCTCCCCCTTTAGAAATTAGGGTTCAAATTAGATGTCCCAGTGGTAAAAGAAGTGTAAAATCTGCAAAGTTGGTACAAACTCTTCTGCATAGTCTGATGGGGAGTGTTTCTTGTTTGTTTGTTTTCTCCGGGATAAAATTTCCACCCTTCTGCCCTAGCAGTAAATAGACATTCTGAATGTTCTTTTTCAGTTCCAGGGGAAAAAAAGCCCAAACATACAGCACTACAATAAACAAACAAGGAAATCACTTGTTTAGAGAATAAACACTTGAATTCAACTATATTACTAGGCAATAAAGCATAAATTATATGCCTATTTCTCTTCAGGTGACAAGAAGTAGAGATGTAACAACTGCTTTTATCCTAAATCGCTCGATGAATTTATGTAGATTTGTCATTTCAAACAGAGGGTACAAATCTTTCTTTGTGCAGCAACTCTGTAATTCTACCTTTGTCAACTGAAGACAATAAACTACAAAGATTAATGTACATTTTGTCTTCAGCAGTAAATCCTATTGTCAAATGGGGAGAACTTTTTATTCAAAGAACTGGATCAATAGTTGACTTTGTTTTGAAGCATTTATTTAAGAAGCTACTTAAAACAGAATGAAGTTCATGCTCTTAACATCCTTAAAGAAATCTCTCAAAGACAATTCTTCTGTTTGCTAATCTAGCGGTCACTGCCATGTAGCAACAAAAAGCATGAAAGCTAGAGGTGGAAATTCCTTTGGGTTCAGGCAGTGCTTTCTCAATGGAAGAAGAACAGTAGGAAATTAAAAAGTGAAATGAACTATAAAAAAAATCTATCTGAATGTTTTAAAGAGCTTGCTTTGAATAGGTGAAGTTTCATGTCTAACCAGTAAGCTTCAAGGTCAATGAAATGCAAATGACAGATGTGTTCCATGCTTGAAAGAATGCCACCAACTTGTGGTAATGTTTAGTGAGTAATATTTGAAAAGTTGACTGAATGACTGTTACTTTAATCTGTAAACTCTTGGTGTTAAGCAAGTATTTGTTCAAAAGAGCATAGAGTGTCTTCCGCTGGAATAGATTACTACTTTAAAAATATGGGAGATTAATGAAAATTCTACTTTACTAATGATGGGCCTATAACACTCGTCAAAGTCTGAAAAGACTTCCAGCTACTTCCCTTAAATTCAGCTTGACACACTGTAATACACTGTTTGAAATGTCACCTGTTTCACAGATATTAAAAACCAATTTATTTATTACTAAAATGAGACTCTCTTACTTAAAATGGATTCTAAGGAAAGGAAGCACTATGTAAGAAGAGCAAAGCCCATAGCAATACTGATCATATACTCACATGATATATCTGCTTCCATCAAAATCAATTCTCTAGGCAGCTGCATCCACCTCAACAGGACTTTAACTTGACCATGTCAAGCTAATAATGAATTTAGTGGCTACTTAATATATTGACTGTCTACCTGAGGCATGCGAGCAGAATATTATTCAGTGTTCTGAAATTATAACTGCACAATATACAAGAAGGCTAGGAATAAATAGCTAAAAATATGAAAGCCAAGAGCAAAAAAGTCATAAAAACAGAAAGCAAAAAGAGAAGGCAAAGCTACGTTTTCTAAAAATCTCATCTTGTGCTGTTTACTTCCCTTCATTTGGCTTCTTTCATCATTTAAATCCCTGGGATCTCACACTTGGCATTTTGATGTTTTAAAGTGTTTCAAATTGAGATTGCCAAATAAAATTAAAAAAAAATAAATAAATGCAGCGCCCACTGCCACCCACCAACACTCAAACAACCTTTAGACTAGCTTGCTTTATTCTAATATAATGGCCTGCTTTCTGTCTGGTCTCTTAAAATCCTATTTCTAAGGGTTTAAACTGCTGCTAATATTACATGTAGCTGCTGATACACATCCCGTGCAGTATGTTGTACTTCAGAAATGTAGCTAATGATCTCGGCAGAAAATTAAATGCATGTGTTAATATTTTCAAATACCAAATCACTCAAATCTGAGCAAGTTCTGTTTAAATATCAAGAGAGACAGCTCATCAGTAAGAAGTTTCTCCAAAACAAACACTGATTTATACCCCTAGCCATTTTATCTGTGCGGGAGGCTTTTTACAAAAAAAAAGATGGATTTTTCTTCCACAGCTGAACAGGCAAGTTTCCACTCCTTTTTCAATTTCTTTTCAGGTAGCTGAAATGCTTTTGATCACAATTTATAAATATGCCAGGCGAGGCTGTGAGTAAACTAGCGAGAATATACAGCCAGTCTGAGTTTTAAAATTGTGTCAAAAATCATATGCTGGTGTATGCTAGAAAGAATCAAGAATTCTACACAAGTGCATTTAAAATTAAAATTAAATTTTAAATTAAATTTATGGGTAGGTAACATTTAATATATTATGAAATCTTACCTGATTATTTCAGTCTTATAAAGGTTTAATGAATAGGTTTTTCAGCTAGCCAGGATTTGGAATATTCTACTACTGTGAGCATTTCAAAGGCAAGAGAAAATAGGAATTCTCCCTTTTTTAGACCCAGTAAGCAAAGCATTGCATTGACCTCAGCCTGTCCAAGGGCTACCAGAGAATTCAATGTTTGTTCTCCAGTGTCTGTAAACAAAGTTGAATATATAGAAGTGATTAGGGAAGGTAGGCTAATATTACATGTTGCAGAAGACATGCATGTCAGTAAACACATCTGGAAGAGGGAAAACCCATTATAAAGAGTGGGAAAGAGAAAGAAATCTGCATTGTCTTTTTAAGAAAATGTTGATACTCTCAGGCTACTGTGTTGGAGGAAGCTGATTTGCTCCCCTGTAAATTAAACCTTTAAGCTGAGGTAATATGCATACATTTGAATAAATCTGGGGGTTGACCACCACTTACTTCTCCTGTTTGGTTAGAGGAATATTTTTTTTCTAAGGAAACATACAACCACAGGTGAGGTCAATGGCTTCTAGATAAAAGAGAAAGAACTGCAGCTGCCAGTGGTAGTGGAACTTGTCTATAGTCTTGTTTCTATTCTGGTGACTAAGGTCTGCATCTCCTGACCTCACTGGAGTCTACAGCTTCCTGAATGTGGGCAGCAGAGTGGGAGGTGCTGGTCTCCTCTAGCTGGTGACCAGTAGTAGGATACAAGGAAATGGAATGAAGCTGCTTCTTGGGAAGTTCAGATTGCACACTTGGAAAAGGTTCTTCAGTAAGAAGGTAGTCAGTCCCTGGAATAGGCTCCCCTGGGAAATGGACACAGCATCAAGCCTGTCAGAGTTCAAGGAGCATCTGGATGATGCTCTTAGCTGTGTGGCTTAGTTTTAGTTAGTCCTCCAAGGAGCAGGGACATTGGTAAATTTTTGTGTATGTCATAAAGGGAGCTGAAATGAGTAGGGTTTTTTTTAATGTATGTATATATTTTGAGGATGCTTGAATACCATTCGCCGCAGCGATATGTTGCAATTGTCATGATTCTCTGGCATTTGTCCAGATGGCATTAACCCGGTCCGGGTGAGAGCTGTAGAGCTGAGCCAGAAAGCTTCCAAAGTCATGTGTTTATGAGCGTGCTGATGGGTGGCCTGGTGCTACAAAACATGTCTGAATTGCTGAAGTTGAAACTGATGTGAGCTGGATTAGAAATGTTCTGCTGATCCTGGGCAGTGTGCTTCTCCTGATTTGCAGTGAATCAATGCTTATAATCCTCTCTGTCATAGAACATGGGGTTTTCCTCTTTTTTTCTTTTTTATTTTAGGGACACATTTTAGTGTATTAGGTAGTTTCTGTCATGACTTGCCTCTGATTGGGCAGTCATGGATAACGGGCAGATATTTACACTGCTTCTTGCCATCTCTGCCTTTTCCACCATATATTGCCTTTAAAAAATATTTGATATCATGAATGTCCAGAATAACCATATCTTCTAATTGTAATTTTTATTCAGCACTTAAATACTTCCTTTTGACTATGGAAATACTGACAGAAACAAGGCACAAAAAGCATCTTGCACCAGGAAAGATTAATTGATATTAAGGTCTAAGAGAAGATTAAGGTAACGCTGGAATAGGGAAATATCAAAAGTGAAAGATATTTCCAGGTTAATCAAGACAATGTAACAGGACATAGTGAATGCAGACAGTGTAACTGCACTTAAATGTTCTGAGGAAGAAGAATGTAGAGAACAGTGTAAAAACACAGACAACATCTTTGAATTGAACTCTGCTTTTGAGCTGTGTAGTGCCAGATGTTGGGAGAGTTTTCAAGGAAATGATCACTGTAAGCTTGTCTATGTCTAGATACCACCTTACATGGCAAACAGCTTTTTGACAAGGAGAGGTATCAAGTGAGAGGTGTCTTTGATTTGGTCCAATCTGTCTGCTCTTACCTGGGTTTGGAAGCTTATCTACAGCTTATACTGGAATAAATGATGCTATTTCTTTGTAACAGTCCTACTGAGTGTTTTATGATAATATACACATTTCAGAAAAAAAACAACAAAGCACATTTGGAAAAAGTTAGATTCAAGGCTTCACAGGATTATGAATTTACCAAGTCAAGAAGTTGCAATGGAAACTGTCACTGTAATAGTAAGAGCTGCTGCTAACGAGAAAACTTTAAAGATAAAAGCTCATGTAATACAGATGTCTGAAAGAGAACTTAACTGTTAAAATTACTTGTCTAAAGTAATACTTTTCACAACTGAAGTTTTTATATAATGATACATACTTGACATTTATATGTGGAAAAGAAAATGTTTGGGTTTCTACAGCTTTCCAAATACATGTTATATTTTTCATTTTAGTTTATTTTGGTTTGCCTTCTGAAATTATTGTACCTATTGGCCTCCTATCAAGGATTTAAACCACATGTTACACTTCTTGCATTCAGCCCTTTTGATCTGAAGCTGATATGTTTTGCTTATGGTCTGTATTGCTCCAGTGCTGCTAAAATGAACTGTTTGCAGAATGATATATGTACACAGGACCCATGTACATAGTGAACTTTTTTAAAAATAGATTGACACAGAAAGGAACTACATTCTTTACAAACCACTTTATTTTTACAAACAGCTTTGGTTTTCAAGTTCTGGTAATCCCTTTCTTGCTCATGCATGGACAAACGTTGCCTACGAACATTTATGCACATGCTTCTTATTTTTGTACCTGAAATTTGTTTGTACCTATGGGGAAACAAAAATGGTTAGAATATTTACTCTTCTAAACCTAATAGATATTTTTTTTTTTAACTTCCTTTTTTCTTTCCTAAGAAAAAATGGAATTGCTATTTGGGAATTCAGTTTAGAAGATGTATAGCTGGATACTCTATATGCAGTTGTTCAGCTTTGGACTTTATTGGGCTAGATAAAGATGAATTAATCATTGTAATGGAAGTTTACAGTTGCCTAGGGAAAAGTGGTTTTAAGTTGCTTGTACTTAATGATGGTAAACAGAGGAAGGTCCTTAGTAATAATGTGGAGAACTGACACTTCAAAGAGGGTAATTTCTCAAAGTTACACATGTTCTGAATTATATGCTTTGGAGATAAAAGTGGAAGTAGATATGACATTGTGACTAAAACGTAAATTAGAGAAGAGGGAGCTTACTAGCTAGCTACTGTACCATGATTGAGAAAAGCAACTTCTAAAAACCTAACTTGGGTGACAATATGAGGACACCAGCTGGAAAAAAAAAAAAAAAGTGTGTATAACACTGTGAGGTAAAAAGTGAAAAATAAAATATAATTTGATATGAACTACAAGCTATGAAGTATAGTGGAATTGAGACCAAGGAACAATCTTTGGCTTAGCTAAGGACAAAAGAATATGTATTACATTATATGAGGGGGAAAAAAGGTCTACCTCCTTATATATATAAATGTCACCATTAAAAGTCTAAGAAAATCAAATTGCTGGTCTTGACAGAATAAAAGAAAGCATTCAACGTCTACTTCTTTTCTGCTTCTGGGAAGAAGTAGGAGAGTGCACTCGTATTTCGTAATGATGGTGAAGTATTTTCCAAGCAATTAGTTTCTAAGGAAAGCATTAAGCAGTGGTTTTATGATGAATATTTGAAAGCAGCTGATTCAGATGAACAGAATTCAGAAGCAGATATATACTGTATTCATTTTTGAGGAATCTTGGAATACTCTAGAAACTCCTGGAAGCAGTGAATGTAATATTGAAGCTTGGGAAAAAAAAAAAAAAAGAAACCTAAGCAACATGAACCATGTTGTCAAAGAGAAGCTAATAGAATAGTAAGGTGGGTTTCTATACATAATGGTTCAAAAGTTTTGAATACAGAGCATTACTGATAGAATTCAAGGCAGAAGGTTTTTGGAAGATAAAGGTTTTTTAAACGAATGTGAATTCTTTCTGTGAGAATGTTAAAAAAGTTTGGCTGATAGAAGCAAGTGCTTTTGTACAGCTGCCTGGATAGCTGTATGCTTAGAAATTAGATACATATATGGCACTTTCAAAATTGGGATTATATCCTTGAAAATATTTATGGTGAAAATAATTAAAGGGTCATAAAATTGATAGTTTAAGTTACTGTGTATTGACACACACTACCATGTGGCAGTTAAAGTTTTGTTTGTTTGTTTGTTATATGTAGAGATAAGTAGCAGTAATGAGAAAAAAAAAAGATTGTTTGCATGTATAGTATCGACAGAGCCGATAAAAGAATGTTACATCAGCTTCTTATGCCCAGACAGTAAAAAGGAAGCTGAAAAAATATTACAGAAAAGACCCCTAAGTGCTTAGAAACTGGAAAACTGGAGAAAACATCTAATATTGAGTCCTTAAAGAGATTAGTTAGCTGGTAAGAAAGGAAAATATCAGATCTTAGTGAATTTTTCAGCCCAACTGAGAAAGACTTCCTAGTCCTTCTTTTTAGAGATTGCCACCAGAACTCTTTAAAACGAAAATGCAGAATGTGTTTTTCATGATGAGATCAACTGTAAGAACAAACTCCTCAAAACTATCACAAATTCTGCATTCCTTCCATTACTCAGATAAAATCTAGATCTGTCTTTTAATCAGATACAGATTACGCTTTAAGCAAATAAAATATTTAAATCTGAGGCAAATATATAGGGCCTATGGTATACCTAGTTTTTTCTGTCCTTGAATATTGTGATCAATGTGATTTTTATGTGTGCAATTTTAATGATTTTAAATTAAGTATGTGTGAGTCTGGATTGTGGAACAACTTAACTCATGTTATTTAGCACCAAGTACACAAGTAGCACACTTTTCCTGTACTGATATGCATAAACACCTCATGGTTCCTTTTCATCTGCTAATATTCCCTTTCCTAGTTGTTAGAGATTTTAGAAGATTCTGAACCTTTCATAGGTATAAAGCTGGTCAAAGTTATGTCCATATATTCTAATATTACATTAAAATAGGTACTAAATGTTCTAATATTACATTACAATAGATACTAAATTATTTTATAGATATGTTAAAGTTTTAAATTCAGAGGTACTTTATTACATTTTGAAATTTTAGAGCAAGGACTTCTATTAGAGAGTTATAATTTCCCTTTTAATAATGTGAAAGTCAAAATTACAGCATTAGATCAGATCATCATCATAAGATTTTTTCACTCTCATTTTCCCTCAGCAAGAAATATACTGCATAGTTGCATAGTAAGATCCCCCTAAAGGACATTATTTATTCTGCTGATACCTCACCCTCACTAATGAACAGCCAAGAATGGTCAATAGCCACGTGTAAAGTAATGGTTTCCTTTGCCTCATTTGTATTTCTTTCTTATTCCCATCAAGATATCTTTGCCCTGCGTTTTCTAATTTTCTGGTCTTCATACCACCTAAGTGAAGAGTGTACCTGTCCTAATCAGTCTGAGATAACTAGCAAAACCCAGACTTATACCTAGATAGTCTTCTTGACTGAATGAGTAAGTTCTGAGTTCTCATTCCCATGGCTAACCTGCAATGCTTTCGGGTTTTGTATTTCTATTTCTAATCCAACATAAACAATTTCCAAGTCAATTTTCAAGGCTTAAACATTCATTTTCCAGTTATATTTTCCATGAGTCTTACCAATCTGAGATCTTGCTACCAAAAGGAAATCTTTGCCAAGTTTAATTTTAGGTAGTGATGGACTCAAGATATCTTAACACCTTTCTTGACCGTTTCGTTCCATGTAGAATAGTCTGTCAGTTGGCAGAAGGCACTTCTAGTAGTGACCTCTGAGGAAAATCAAGCTGGTTTGCTCAAGAGGAAAGAAGGTGTCCTTTCTCCTTTTCCAAATGTACATGATTTTGTCATCTGCTGAGTTTCTGCCCATATTGCTTGCCAGAGGATTCAACTTGCTTGTGCAAGCTCACCACTAAGTGATTGCGAGGCTGATACACACCATTTTTTCTTTCCTACAGTAATTGTGACAAATATAATTATCCATAGTTACACCTTGCTGGTTTTATTGTGGTCTTTTATATATATTCCTTCTGTTCTATGAAATTTTAATGCATTGAATTACATAAGTCAATTATGCATTTCGTTTAGACACACAGGTATGTAAATGTAGATATATTTATATAAATGTCTGTGGTTTTGCTTTGTTGCCTTTCAATGTCAGTGAACCTTTCTGTGTTCTTTCTAGAAAAGGATACTTAATTTCTTGTGTAAAATTTGCCAGAGGACCTAAAGAAAATTAGCAGTCTTAAATCTTGCATTTAAATTTCCTTAGACACTTGAAAATGAATCTTAAAAGGTTAAAGCCACATAAGTATATTTGGAAAAGCTGCTCTGCCTGTGTGGTATCTGTCATTCCATATGATTTCATTATATGCCCCCATGCTAAGAACCTTTATTATGTCTTCTTTAAGAAGAATGTTTCAATATGCAGCTTTCCATTCTAATGCTCATTTTCAAGATGGGATAATCAGTCCTGAAGTCCACGTGCTGGGGGAAGAATGACATTGAAGAACATTGCAAGTTGTTGGATTTTTGACAGAAACATATGTGTGTATATATATAACACATTACTTCTCTAGAGATAGTTTTTCTTTTGTTGATGGAGGTTTTCTTTTTTGAGTGCTACAGGTTTTTGCAAAGTTTTACATGCTACTAGCCAGAAATATAACACTGGGTTTTTTTCTGAGTCACAATAGGTAATTATAACCCTTTTTACCATCTATGGTTTGTGTGTTGCTTAACCTTTTGCTTCTAATATATATTAGTTCATCCTTTACCACCGAATTCTGTTTGTTTTCTCCATTCAGCTTCCATCTTGACATTACAGTGTGTACAATTCCATGTCCTCTGCAAATCTCAGGATCTGCTCTACCCTTTACAGGAATAAATCTGTAGGAAATAGTGTGTTAGTTAACACTCTAACCACTAGAGTTAATTAAAACTGATAATTTAATTTCTCTTATATTTTTATATCATTTTATATTTTTATATTATTTAAAATGCAAGTAAATACTTTAGTTCTTCTTAGAAGCTATTCCTGTTGCACTAGCAGTGTATGAATTAGGCAGATATTCATAGCCTTGTTTTAATGTTTTCCTCTATCATACACTTTTAGAGCAATTGGTTTTGACTACTGGTATCGAGTGATTTTGGAGTCATAGCTAGCATAGGATAAGTAGATTTGCTACCCTGCAGCCTTTTTCATTTTCCATTAACTACTGCGTTAGAGTTCACAGTTCAGCCAGATGACTCCAAGGCTCCAGCAGAACTCGTGAATATCTGTATTTAGGTCTAATGAAGTACAACTTTTCAGTTTGTCTGTTTGTTCCGGTTTGTTCCAGTATTTTCTTACCAGCACTGTTCATAAACTTTGTACGTGACTTATTCTGTCTTCTGGAGAAAAGTGAAAAAAACATACACTTGTTTTTTTATAATGTTGTTGTCTTTTAAAATCTAGCCATACCACAAGTTCTTGCTTAATTTTCCTAAATCCTTCATTTATACTTTGAAGAAATGTTTATGTCTTAAGTTACTTACTTTTTGTGGTCTGCTTTGGAGCCCTTCTGAGTTACACCCTATATTTTATCCTGCCAGAAATTATGCTCCTTTCTAGGGAAGAAGGATTGAATAATACAAAAGAAAGATTGTATCTGTCACCAACAGAGGAAAATAGTTTATTTATGCCTTATAACATATGGATCAGTATATTTAGATTCATTGATTGGTAGTACTAAGGTGACAAATATTCATTAATGTTCTAAACGTACTTTAGATTAAGTGGGGTAGAAGGGGATCTGACTGGAGAGCATCCTTCTTAATACAGCTTTTCCAGGAGACATCAGAGGAATTTTTGTTTCAGATTCCACCTGCTTTCTCAAGTCAGCTTCACTTTAGGTATTTTCTACAGGGAGAAGAGTAAAAGTGTGGTAAATTCATCTTTACTCACATTAAGAAAGTAATATTATCCATAGAGTATCATTATACTAAAATTTGTAAAGTACCTTAAGAGCTTGTGTACAAATCTAATCCTTCCACAACTGTCCACAGATCACATGGACTGACATTTTAAAGCTTTTTTGGAAAAAAAAAAAAGAAAAAAGACAAATGTCTGCCAGTTACATAAAAAAACTTAGGAGATGCTTGCTATTTCAGTAGCAAATTGAATTTAAGGTAAATTTATTTGTGAGGAAAAAATACCTGTAAGCCAGTAATCTCGTGAGTTTTCCTCATTTGTGGGATAGGCATAATTTCTGTTTCATCTCCTCTCCATCAGTCTCTTTACGTTCTTGTGCACATGTGTCTTCTCCATTGAGCTGTTACCCATCTGTAGGGCAGTGTTCAGGTTACAGGAAAATAGGTGTTAAAGAACATTTTAGTAAAGTTCAGAGGGAAGTGGAAATTCTGCAAGTGATCATGTTAGTTCTAGAAAGCATCAGCACAATATACTCCATACTTAAAGATTTTATGCCTTGTAGACCTTAAGAAATATATAGGACCTAATATATTCTTTAGAATCAAGGAATATAATACATACAATAGAATATATTAAATTTAAATAATTGCTTAAAATACTTTTTTTCAAAGTAAATGATTCTCTAGTCAAAAAAAAGTGTGAGAAGATGTCAGTGTTTATGGATATTATTTCTACATAAATGAGTTGTACTGCATTTTGTGTTTCATAACTTGCTTATACAAATTACATTTTCTAGGTACATACTAGCAGTTTTCTGCAGGAATGATTGTACTCCTATAGTAAGATCTTTCTATGAATGAGAATGATTTAAGGCCTTCTAAAAATATATGTTTATATCTGATGATTTTTTTTTTTTTTCTTCCTGCAAAGAGCTTCAACTGAAATCAAAGCCGAAAACTAATCTAAAATGTACCCAAGCTTTTGGCTGGATCCAGTGCCATAGTATTGCTATTGAAAACAGTCACATAGGATAAAAGTGTATTAACATGCAAAGAAATACTTCAGGTCTCCACATCCAATTTAGATTTCCCAGTGTCACCACAAAATCCACCAGACAAATATGTCTTATTTAAAATGCAGGTGTGTCATATGTGCATCATCCACAACATTGTTAAGCTCTTCCCCTGTTAATGTTCATGCAAGCTATTGAGACCAACTTGTTGAAAATTTTGGTGTACTGGTAGTCCTGTTGGTTTGCACTGGACTACAGAAGCAGGATCTGTGGTATCAGATCAAGAATTTATATATAAACTCTGAGGGATGTCATTTCATGTGTCTGTCCCAGCTTTGCATCCGTGGAGTGCAGAGCATTTGGGTTCCATCTTTAATACAATCAGAACTTCTGCAGTGTGGCCACAGATAGCTTAGAAGTTCCTCACTCAGGTACTGGTAATGATGTAGCTACATAAGAAGCCCCTTCCTGCTTGGTATTAGGTTGATTATTTTATTTCAGTAAGTTAATTGCTTTTATCCCCTTCTATCCTTGTGACCTTTCCACTGTGTTGAAGTCTCTGAAAAAATGTCATGAACAAAAGGAACAAAAAATTAAAATTGAAAAGCGTAGATGTACCCTGAGACAATGGGAGTTTTGCAGTGCTGAGGAGTGTCTGGCATATTGTTAAGCTAGTTCTTAAATGTATTAAACCCCAAATATTAAAAAAAAAAAAGTACTATTACAGGTGATCATGCAAAGTATGATGAAAGAAGCTTGCTTACCTGATTTTTTTTCCCCACATAATTACACATACATGCATTTCCATGCCACAGCATTCATTAGCTGTTGGTTATTGTCTTACAGACTGATCCTTCAACTACTTTAGAGCACATTTCATTTTCTTTTTTATTCGTTATCCTTCCTTTTGTTTTTTAAAGATGGTAATAAGGAACTGTGAGTCCTTTCAAAACCTGTCACATGTTGATTGAACCTGTCTATTTTCCAATTCAAAATACATTTTAGACATCTCCAGGATGCCAAAAATAAGAAGTTCATATTAAATCTATATATTGATACCCAGCTCTGTGTTTCTTGTAAAGAAGAGAGAAAGCTGTCACTAGCTGACTGAGTGTGCTGAAGAAATGAGAACTTGAGGGAAGAGCCACTTCAAGCTTAACACAGACCAATGAAATTATGTGGCTGGGAAAGAGATGCAATTTAATAAATTGTCAGAGACCATTATTATTTCTCACATAAAGGTTATTTGGGTTCTGACTTGCAAAATTTTGCGTATTGCCTCAAAGACCTGGTATCTGCCTACCAGGAGTTTTCCCACATCTGCCCAGGTCTGAGGTAGATTATAGAAATGAGATAATTTATCTTTATGTCAAAACAAGGGTGTATATTTTACATATTACAATTTCCATTTTAAAAGTGGTTAAAGGACAAAGTCATATCAAAATCAATAGATAAAGTGCTATTGACTAAAATCTTTTTAATTCACTTTTGAATAAGATTTTAGACCTAGTTTTGCAGCAGTTCTTTTTCAAAATACATCAAAGAGCCTTATTATTAAGAACACTTAAGAATTTAGTAATCATACTTAAGATTTCTGGAAAAGATATTTATTTTTCTCCCATTGGAACTGATGTTTGTCAGAATATTTATTTCTACTTTCACAGAATGGGTAACACTACACAATGTATCACATATTAGGAAGAAAAAAACCCAGTACTTACAAGTGTTAGGACACCTTCATCTTCCTCCTCCTCCTCCTTAGGTGGAGCTCCTCCTCTAGGTGGAGCTACAGATCTGCATGTGAGTTCATTAGGAAGAGGTTTATAATTCTTTATTAACTTTTATTTTATGTCCTAGTTTCTTAATGCTGTTTTCAGTGAGTCATTGTTTTTTTTCTTACTGATGAAGAATAAAAGATTCTTTTGATTTGTTTAAGCAGAAAAAAAAAAGAAAAAAAGACATTTTCATGGTTCAAATTTTGCAGGACCTACAGAAAGTGAAGAATATTTAAAAGGTTATATAGTAACTTTTGAAAATTAAACCAACAACAACCAAAAAAACAAAACACAAACCCCCAGACCATTATGCTTAGATTTGAAATATTATAAAGATGTGGTACTTACTACAGATGGAGATAGTTTAGAAGCAGGTACCTTTTGAGGCAAACATGTATAGACCACCTGTTTGGTTTAGATCCATACATCACATTATGAACGATCATGGTGTTTTTAATTGCTTGTCTGCTTTCTGATGTCATCACAGATTGTAAGGAAGGCTTTGTTAGATGCTGTTTTTCTGGTTTAATATGTTTTGGTTTTTTTAAATGCGTGTGTGTGTGAGCAGAATTGTCCCTAAGTATCGAGTTATTTTAAAACTTCCCAGCCCTGGCAATTTAATTCCCTTCCTTCCATACTGGAAAACATCAAAGAATCAGAGGATTTTTTTCCTCTGAACATCCCTAGGCAGTGGTAGAACATTACATTACCAAACACTAATTCTGGAACCTGAATTTTCTTTATGCACACCCCCGTTCTTTCTTTATAAGGAGAGCTTCACAGAAATCTACAGATAGCTGTTAATTTAACTGAAATTTCAAAAATATGTCTGTGGCCAGTAGTCTTCCAGAAAGAAATATACTACAGATAAAAAAAAAAATCTGAACAAAACATATAAAAGATATTGTAAAAAATCAGATCAAAATCTAGTGTTTTCACAGGGTGTCTGAGTGCAAAGGGAAGAATTGAAGAATTACAATGTTTCTCCTGTTAATTTTTGTTTCTGTTTATGAAATGATATCATAGTAAGGAATTCCCTCTCCCTTGCTTTTTCTTTTCTGTTTGCAAGTAGGAATATATTCAGAAAGAGTCGAGAAAACATTTGGGTTTGCTTCTGAAAAAAAAGGTGGAATAATTTGTTACAGTAGAATTGAAAAATGAAAGCTGTTTCTAAAGGTTTGTCCAAAACATCTCCTTAAGTATGTTCTTTTTTTTGGCAAATATTTTAAAGTTGTTTATTTTCTGTGTGATGCTCTCTAGTACAGAAAAAAAAAAAAAGATTATACTTCCTCTGAAGATAATTACTACTTAACGAACACCACTTTCAACTTTCAGAAGTAATTTTTCTCAAAGTGTAGTGTCAGTTCAGAGAGTATTTTCTCCTTACATTTGAAATCAGAATAGTATCTCCTTCTCAAAACAAGAAATATATAAATATGCATAATTAGAAACAATTTTTAAATTAGATCTTATTTTTACAAATAACATCATGATCAATACACACTCAAATTTGTAGTTTTCAATAAGATGTGTCATAAACCTAATCGGACAAGAATTATTCCCTAGTCTTTAAGAGAACAGAGATAATAAAGTACAAAAAAAGTATAATAAATTTCAACTTAAATTATTTATTTATTTTTGTTGTGTAGTTTAAAAAAAGTAACTTGCTTTATAGGATGTTTTTTTTATTAATTGTTTTTTCATCAGTTGACATGTTTTTGTAATACACTTATTCAGCTGGTCAGCGTGGGACAGTTTAAGCTAATGAATGCAACAATTATCTTTCATTCAAAGTATTACAAAAATATATTTAACAGTGACGTGAATCTAAGGTCTAAGAAGTCTATTTCTGGATTTTCTATTGATTTCCTGCACATTTTTGCATGAATAATGCTTCTGTTCTGCAGTGAGTGCAGCCCTGCTCCTTACATGATACTCACTTGGTTATATCGACTGTTTGTGAGATGAAAGCCTTAGTCTCTCTCTCTTCTGAAAGCTGTAAAAGATATAAATTCTGTCACCTATTGTATTTCCTTTTATGTAGTGTTTTGCAAATTGTTAAGTGCTGTAAAACAGTATTCAAAGGCATCTTGATGACTCTTAAGAAGTATGCAGCAAGTACTGGATCTGGAAGTCTGAGCGAATAGGTGTTGATGAGATACAAGATACTCAATGTAGCAATGTTAGTGATCACAATTTCAGTGTGTCTCTAACTTCATATGCAGGAATTTTCAGGCACCTGAAATTTTTCATAGAAAGGAATATTTCTTTCCTAAGTGGCTTAACCTCACTGAAAATAATGGATCAAATTATAGTTAAAAGTACTGCACACAAACTTTCATTCCTTGCAAGAAAAAAATAACTAAGTTGGTGTGACAACTCATACAATAAAAGGGAACTTATTTAAAGTTTTAAAAAGCGGAGCCATTAGACATGGGTATTACTGCATCACTTGGAAAAGAGTTAGGAAATAAACTTAGATAAAAATTCTTTCTCATAAGGTGTTGGTGGTCTAGTCTTAGAAAACAATTACTTTATTCACTGAGACTATGAAAGTTTTCTTGCAGGCCTCAGAAGAATGTGTGTGGATTTTAGCTGAGTTAATCCAGGGGAAATGAAATTTTTAATCTTTTAAAAGATTGTAATGTTCCTTCTTGCTTTGTAGTCACTAATATCAGGAGACAGGGGAGGTAGTTATGGCCTGGCTGATGGGCATATGCTGTAGCAAAGCACATTAGCTCTGTTGTCCTTAGCAGAAAGGTTTATTTCTTAGGCGTTGATCTGTGGAGAGAAAAAAAGCTGCAAGAAATTTATTGAATATTTTGTGCTGCATTTCTGTATGGCTTGGGGCTTCATTCACGTATGATGGAGCATCTGGTTGATAGTCACTATGAGCCCTTTGGCTATCCCAGCAGTTCCAAAAAAAATTCCTACCATCCAGTTGGTAAGTCACATTGATGTCACAGGAAAATATAGCAGAAGAGAATACTTGACAGTGTAGGACACAATCCAGGCTTCTGTGCAGCTCTTTTCCTTCCTAATCCTGGACTTTACCCGAGGCTTGCTCTGGTGATGAAAGTGATTGCAGAGAAATTTATTCAATCCCATTTGAGGAAAAGGAAAGGTTATGGTACTATGACATAAAATATCATTATGAAACTTTAGAAAGGCATGATAGGCTAATTAGAATCAACTGAAATATACTGAATCTGCTGCTCTGTAAACTACTTCTTATGTTCAGGTTTGCACAGTATAATCTCATTATGTTTCAAAGGACATTGCAGTTTACAGTGACTATCTAAGAAGGAGGCACCAATAGATAATCATAAGTCTCTGAGAGTTGGGCCATGTCGTCTTATTATCTGAGCCAGGTTTTTGTGATCACGACATCAGTGTTGATATTTCTGGTTATTTAAGGGTTCTGCTGTAGTCCTTCTGTTTTCCACATGTACTAGAGGCACTACCTATGAAACAGAGTTTCCCATGAGAGAGAATAAACTCTCTATATCTCATGAACAAGCTGGATTGTTCTGAGAACCAGTGCCCAGTGCATGTTTGGGAACTGATTTCATGGCTGCATGGTCAGTATGCTAATATTTCAAATTAAGAGTTAAAATTGGCAATGTGGAAGCAGTTTCACGGTGTGTCTGAGTCTGAATTATATTTAACTAGAAGAACTTTCTGTAGTCTTGCGAAAATTTTGCTAAGTGCAAAAATGTGAGTACACATGCTCACGCAACTGTTTTGGTTGTTTTGGTGCTTCCATTGTCTTTTAATTTCACAGAAAAGTAAAGGGATAGTATGCACAAGGAAAGTCATCAATAGTAAATTGAATGTTATTGACTGAGTGAGCTACCAACTCACAGTCATCAGCAAAAAGCAGCTTGCTAATGAAGAAATCAGCCACACGTGTCTGCAGACTGAACAACTTGCATCAGTAAGAAACTGAATAAATATAGCTTTGTCTAGGGCACAAAGTGCTTCCATCTGCACAACAGACAAGATGGAAAGGAGTATGGAAACCATTTATGATATTAAAGAAATCTTGTCATTTTCCACCTCTCTAACCATCATCTTATTACAGAAGACTTAAATATGTCAGAAATAATATTTACAGGGCATTGACAGGTCTGCAAAAGCTTCAAGAGTGCATTATAATTTACATTGTCAAAGCCTTTATTTAGGTCAGTGGTTGGCAAGCAAAGACTGTAATTTCACTTGATACTATTTGTAAAGGGTCATGTGCGTAGTGTTACTTTCTTAATAACTCCACACTGAAGTTTTCGGAAGACAGAGCACAGGAAACAGCAATTGAGTTGCTCAGGTTCAGTAGGCTAGGATTTTCCTTGCATCGGACAAAAGAAATGCCACAATAATTACCACAGTTGGCATCATGATTATTTCTAATAGATACTGTTGGCATCTTTGAATGGCTGTGAAATTAACTCTTGCTTTCAGATAGTGCAAAAAGACTGGCTGATATTAATGTTGCTTTTTTCAATGTAATTTGCTGTCGGGTCTTTTCCATACCTGTATTGTACAAGGGCAGTACTGAGTGTAGTGGTTCAATGTCAAGACTTTGTAAAAGAATGACCATTCTGGACTGAAAAATTCAAGAAGTCATCTTTGCATTTTGAACATGGGAGACAACAAATTTCAGCCTCGACAAATTTCTGTCACTTCTGTGTATCTAAGGATTTTTCCTCTACACTCCTGTTGCTGAAGTAGTCTACTGAGTTTACATGCTCTAATAGGTGGAGAGGTATGCGCGCTGTCACTCTCTTGCCCACGCAAGAAGTATTTAATACTGGTACAGAGACTACATTGAGTCAGCTTATACTGACAAATACAGGCTGAGTTTTGAGCTTCTTTTCTCTAGTAGATGATATTGATCTCTCTAGATTCAGTGCCATTCCAGAATTCTTTCAGGAGTGGTGTTTCTTTTACTGTTAATTTAAAATGTATTTATACCATTTTTTTGAGATTACATACTTGATTCATGGACAATGACTTCTGTAATGTCCAGTACAGTCCTAGGCATCTGTTCTGTATGTAATTTGTGCTACTTTCAAATATTATTACCTGCAACTGCTGTTTTACTGTGTTTTCAGCTGACACTCCAAAATTCCTGACAATGTTTGAAGACAGAGGCCTAGTTCCTTAAAACTGACAGAGCTCAGGATAAGTTAGATAAATCGCATTAGAGGAGAAAACAGCAAGAAGTGTACTGCTTTTAAGATTTTTAGACTGAGGAAATGGTCTGGAGTTTTTATAACTATCTGAACAAATTGTTGAAGTCCCCCAAAGTAAAGCAAAATTTAATTTTAATCCAGGCAGAAACAAACATAAAATCAGAGTATACCTAGCACAACTTAGAAGTAAATAAAAATACATACTATTGATTTATATTGAATGAAATATTAATTGATTCAAAACGTAGTGATTCATTCTGATTTTCTTAAAGTTTCCTTAAAGATTTAAAAACAGCAATGGTAAAGGTGTTGTAAAGCTTTTTGGCAAAACCAAATGCATTTATGTGGTGTAACATTTGTCTGATCTGTATTTTTTTCCCCAAAAAGATGTGAAGTAATGTGTCCATCTCAGTGCACCTTCAGAAGGAAATTGAAATAGTCTTAAAATCCTAGAATGGTTTGGGTTGGGACATTAAAGATCATCTAGTTCCAACCCCCTCGCCCTCCCCAGTGGGCAGGAACACCTTCCATTAGACCAGGTTGCTCAAAGACCCATCCAGCCCGGCCTTGAACACTTCCAGGGAAGGGGCATCCACTACTTCCCTGGGGGTCTCATGCATGACACTACGCTTGACCTTGTTGAATGTCATGAGTTTTGCACAGGCCCACCTCTCAAGCCCGGCAAGATCCCTCCAGATGGCATTCCTTCCCTCAGCTTGGTCTTGTCTGGAGACGTGCTCAGGGTGCACTCAATCCCACTGTGCGTGTTGACGACAAAGATGTTAAAAAGCACCAGTCCCAGTACAGATCCCTGAGGAACACCACTCATCACTGCTGTCTACTTGGACATTGAGCCAATGACTTGTCCACTGAGTTGTCCATCCATCAAATACCTATCTCCCCAATTTAGAGACCAGGATGCCATGCAAAACTGTGAAATGCTTTGCATGAATCCAGATGCATAATGTCAGTTGCTCTGCCCTTATTCATCAATGCTATAAGCCTGTTATATAAGGCTACCAAATCTGTCAGGCATGACTTGTCCTTAGTGAAGCCATGTTTGCTGTCACCAGTGACCTCCTTATTTTCCCTGTGCCCTAGCATAGTTTCTAGGAATTTCTTCCAATCCAGTTACTGGATTACTGGTGAGTTACTGGTGATGCTGCCTCCAGACGTAGTAGATTAACATAATGACAAATACAGATAAAGTGCAGTAATGAAGCTTACATTGTGCAGGTAATGGATAGTCTCCCTATGTCTATCAAATTTAAATCACATCCTAACGCCTCTTTGTACAATATCCTTTTTATGGAAACAACAAATTTCAAAAATAGGTTGACTTGGTATTACCTCCAGACACTCCTGAGTCCTCAGTTCTATTCCTGTGTTACCTACTCTTTTTATTTTCTAACATTTCCATTCCTCTGTACTCATTCTTCTAGATTCTTTCCACAAAGCAAACATCCACAGTGAGAATCAATCTCCCTCCCTTTCTTGTTTTCCCTTCCACTTTCCTCCTTCTCCTCCTTCTCCTTTTTTATAGTGGAAATAAAAAATCATGTGGACAAATTCTCAGCGGCACTGACCTGTAAGATTTTTCGAAGGAAACTGGAAAAAAACCAAACATTAAACAAGCAACTTCTCGTGATAAAATACAGAGTATACATGTTATGACAGGTTGTTCTTATCAGGAGAGATAAGGGCCGTGTCTAGCTCCTCTATAGCTAACAAGTGGAATTACCCTGGTGCGACACACCTGAAACAGGTAGTGACTGTCCTTGATGGAATTAGAACAGAACTAATTCTCTNACTTCCCTGGGGGTCTCATGCATGACACTACGCTTGACCTTGTTGAATGTCATGAGTTTTGCACAGGCCCACCTCTCAAGCCCGGCAAGATCCCTCCAGATGGCATTCCTTCCCTCAGCTTGGTCTTGTCTGGAGACGTGCTCAGGGTGCACTCAATCCCACTGTGCGTGTTGACGACAAAGATGTTAAAAAGCACCAGTCCCAGTACAGATCCCTGAGGAACACCACTCATCACTGCTGTCTACTTGGACATTGAGCCAATGACTTGTCCACTGAGTTGTCCATCCATCAAATACCTATCTCCCCAATTTAGAGACCAGGATGCCATGCAAAACTGTGAAATGCTTTGCATGAATCCAGATGCATAATGTCAGTTGCTCTGCCCTTATTCATCAATGCTATAAGCCTGTTATATAAGGCTACCAAATCTGTCAGGCATGACTTGTCCTTAGTGAAGCCATGTTTGCTGTCACCAGTGACCTCCTTATTTTCCCTGTGCCCTAGCATAGTTTCTAGGAATTTCTTCCAATCCAGTTACTGGATTACTGGTGAGTTACTGGTGATGCTGCCTCCAGACGTAGTAGATTAACATAATGACAAATACAGATAAAGTGCAGTAATGAAGCTTACATTGTGCAGGTAATGGATAGTCTCCCTATGTCTATCAAATTTAAATCACATCCTAACGCCTCTTTGTACAATATCCTTTTTATGGAAACAACAAATTTCAAAAATAGGTTGACTTGGTATTACCTCCAGACACTCCTGAGTCCTCAGTTCTATTCCTGTGTTACCTACTCTTTTTATTTTCTAACATTTCCATTCCTCTGTACTCATTCTTCTAGATTCTTTCCACAAAGCAAACATCCACAGTGAGAATCAATCTCCCTCCCTTTCTTGTTTTCCCTTCCACTTTCCTCCTTCTCCTCCTTCTCCTTTTTTATAGTGGAAATAAAAAATCATGTGGACAAATTCTCAGCGGCACTGACCTGTAAGATTTTTCGAAGGAAACTGGAAAAAAACCAAACATTAAACAAGCAACTTCTCGTGATAAAATACAGAGTATACATGTTATGACAGGTTGTTCTTATCAGGAGAGATACGGGCCGTGTCTAGCTCCTCTATAGCTAACAAGTGGAATTACCCTGGTGCGACACACCGGAAACAGGTAGTGACTGTCCTTGATGGAATTAGAACAGAACTAATTCTCTTCAGAAATTTTATTTTTCATCTATTTCTCTTCTAAATAACTGCATTTTCTGAAATTAACTGCATATTTTCACAGACAGTGTCTGCTTCTAAAAGTGATAATGCTTGATTTTTATAGTTGCTACTAAGGACTGGTGTGCAGAAAGGCTCTTGTTTATACTTGATGCTGTGGAGACCAAGGTCACAAATTTTATGTGCCCCATTGTGGGTAGAGGGGGGGGATCATAGAGTAGGAGGTCTCTTTACCAGATAGTCAGCTCTTCTGTTTGTTGTATTTTCCAACTCTTGACTGAAGTGAGATGGCATGTGTTGTGAGTAATGGAAAGAAAGGGAGAGATCAGAATACGTTATTATGAAAAAGTGTTTTGAGGAAGTGTGTAAACTTTCTAAGCAGATCCACTGTCACTGCAGCAACAACAGAAGCTAGACTTCAGGCTCTTTGAGTCTTATAGAATCACAGCTCACTGTTTTGCTGGGTGATATGTGCCTCCACGTGTGTTTCATGCTGCAGTTGCTTGGGAAGAACTGTTATTTTGGAGCTCTGCAGGGGTACCATTTCTCCTTCTCTTTGACTGGGAGCAAATTTGCATTCTGCCAAACACTTTTGGTTGGCAGAACACAAAAGATATGTCTTCCCTCTGTTTCTTTCCTCTCCTCTCTCATTGGGAGAGCAGAGGCAGTGACAGTACCATGATGAAGTGTTTGGCTGTGCCAGCAGCAATTAGCTGCTCTAACAGTTGCTCCCGTTCCCTAGAGAAAAGCTGGTAAAGCAGATGAAAGCATCCTGTGGGCTGGACTTGATCCATAGACTACCTGTAGAACCTGCAGAACTCATTAGCGTCTCCTCTATTGCTTATATTACACTAGATGTAAAGGTATATCTAATTTAATTTTAAATTTTATATTCCTTTAATGAGACAGAGTGTGTTTCATAAGGACATTACCTGCAATACATATAGCAGTTTTGTCAGGGTAAAATGATGTGTGTCTTGGACATAAAATGCTTCCTAGAGGGCTTAGTGACATAAATATTTCTATAGCTAAAGAAAGCTATAAGAAAGTCCACCAGTAAAAATTGAAGAACATGCTAAATAAGATCTTAAACAAGGTTGTATGCAAAAATGATACAGGTTCGATGACTTAATTTACAAACTGCAAAGAAAGCAAGGGCACCATGTTAATGTAAAGATTCTAGTTACCTATGATTTATTATTTCTGAGGACTGAAAAGCCAAATCCCAAGGACTTCGGTGGAAGTTACGTGCAGGATTCCAGCAGAATTACATTCCAGAATAGTAGTTAACTAACTTCTAAGCTCTCACAAGCGATATTAGAGGGTTAAACACTCAGCTTGTAGCTGTAGCATTTAAACCTGAGCTTGGGAAATTTGAATTCAGTAAACATCCTAGCTAAGTTCTTTTCAGAAAACAAGTCTTGTGCATTTTTATGTGCTTCTGTATTATTTAATATGCTACACCTTATGCAGATTTAGAGTTCTGAAAGAAAATAAAAAACACAACTAGGATAGATTTTAGATACATTCTGGCAAATATTATTTGACCCAGGTCATGCGTAGGGTGCTATCATTAGTGTTCTGTGCTAGAAATTTTGTCATTGTTAGTATTTTGTTGGTTTTGTGCCCTTTGTTGTGACCTTGGGCCTCAATCAGCTCATTAAAAATTAAATTGCTTATTATAACCTGGCTTCGTTTTCCACTTTGATCAGAAAGCACAATAGGTTCCTTAAGTGGATTTACAAATAAAATCTTCTGGTAATGAGAATAGAAAAGGCAAGTTTAATAACTTTAATATCAAAACAAAAGCTACAGAAATACCGCCCTGAGGATAATAACAAACATTTTATCTAACAAAAAGATAAAACTCCTTGTAATGCAAAAATTCCATTTTGTAGCTTATTAAATGAACATATTTAACAATTAGAAATCAGTATAATTTCCACTTCTTCTTCCATGATCAGTGTTCCTCTCCCATCAACATGTGAACATTACAGCATTATTTAATTTGTACCACAATAATTTGAATTCAGAGGAGATAAAACTGTTTAAAATAATGGGCATGTTTTGCTGAATGCTATTAATTACTAATTTTTTAACTGTTGCTCAGTTTTACTATGTTCACTCATAACTTGCTATCCAGGAATACTTTGAGATTTTATCTCATAAGCATTTTTTCACACAAAGATTTGGGAACAGGGACTGGCACAAACATAACATGAAAATATCTGTAATGGGAAAGCACAATTCCACTTCATCTAGTCTCCTGTTTCTGACAGGCTCTCAGGGAAAGCATGAGAGTAGAAAGTAATATGTTAATTCTTTTGCAGCACATTAACTGAGCTTTCTGTGACATTTGGCATCAGTGATCTTTCTCTTGCCTATGTAACCAAATGATCTTAAACCAGAATATTCCCATGTAAACACAAATGCTTGAATTTTTTATTACTCTCTTTTCATTACTTTCCTTTTTCACAAAATTCATTCATTCTGAAAGGAGATCAAATCCCTGCAACTTAAGTGAACAGTTGCAAACCATGAATGATGAATAGTTCAAGTAAGCAGATCACAGTTAAGTCTTAGATTACAAATGCTTCTGAAGTGGTGAAAGCACAGAAACTTTTTGTAGTAAGAGGCAGAAAATAATTAATAATGAAGGGAATTGTGGTGAATTGTCAACTCCATCTAAAATCCCTAAGCATTCCCACATGTGGCAAATTGCTGGGAAGGGGCATTGTTTTGCCTCTTCACTCACTTGTTTTTCAGTTAAGAAGGGAATAAGATGTTTCTTTCTTTATCGCACTGTCCTAGTCACTGCTCTTTTTTTTTCTTTCTGGCAAGAATATATGTGGTGGTTCAGACTGCTCCTGGGCCACACTGTGATGTCAGCACCAGCCATTATGTTCACGTTTATTACAAAATAATGGTCTGGGACAACTTGGTGCTTTCTGATCTATCCTAATGAGGCAGTGAGTTGAAGCAATCCAGTACCTTCCTGTTGTGGGTGCAAGTAGAGCGACCTGGAATGATTGGGCACTCCCTAAATCTACCTGAAGCTCCCGTTGCCCAGGAAACAGACCCACAGCTCCTCCTGCCTGGATCATAGCTCACTTCGAAGAGTGCCAAGGTTACCTGAGAAGAAAAATGGCCACAAAGGAAAAGTACTGACCAAAGTCAGTCATCTTTCACCCCAATACATACTGATTCTAGGTGAGGCCTCTTGAAGCTCTCCAGCAGCACAGTGGGCTGTGTTTTGGCATCTCCTCCTGAGCTGGAATGCCTCTTAGGCCAAATTCTGACCATACACTGGTAAAGCTAATGGAGGGAAAGACAAGCTGCCTTCAAAGGCCAGTGGAGGGAAAGACCATCCACTTGTAAAAGCCAGTGAAGGGACATGTGAATAATTACCTATAACTGGGTTTTGTAAAATCCTAAAGATCATTTGTTACCAGAATTTACTATGATTTGCAGAAAGAGAAACATCTTAATCATATGCTGACCTCTATATCTGTATATATATGTGCATGTGTGATTTGCTCAGAGAAGTTTGTTGAATCCTTATCTAAATCACTGCATTGATTATAACTGATTACTGATTATTGACTGATTAAGCATTACTATAAAATCACACAGCCTGACCTTATAATTCATCATAACAGTGTTAATGAATTTTAAACTGATGCAGCCTTAAAGTTATATAGGACCCACAATGCCATGTTAAATCACTACCCCTGAAATACTACTAATTCACTACCCCGTGAATAATTGACCAAGTCTCAGACTAGGATTGGATCTAGCCACACCTAAACTCCTCTCTCAGCAGTTTAGAGAGCAAAGGGGTCTACTCTGAAACTTGTGGCTCAATGGGAGAGTCTCCTTTACCCCTTTTATTCCCAATCTCTGTGTAAAATCGTTCCAGCCTAACCCCAAATTGATCTCCCTTTGTATATTTCTCCTGTGTAGTACGTGTATGAACTTTTCCTTTGAATTTTGTTAGTCACGCTTTTACAAATTCATATTAAAATCACTTTTGCTAATAACTTTGACAGTGATTCTTTAAGTGTCTTAAAACACTCATCCATGAAAAATTGGCATAGTTAGCAGGATCCTAAATCAGGATTCTGCACCAAGTGATTTAAGCGAAAACTCTAATCTGCAGCAATTTAATATGCAAAAAGTGAAGATGTAAATTAGAAAACTGAATATGCAGTACTTTTCACAGAATCACAGAATCATTTAGCTTGGGAAAGACCCTTGGGATCATTGTGTCCAACCATTAAGCCTACTCTACAAGTTCTCCCCTAGACCATATCCCCCAACACTACATCTAAGCGATGCTTTTTCAAGAAGTGCATTCCTATTGTTTTCACATTTTTGGAGAACATTGTAGTTGAGAATTTATAGTTGAGAACAAAGGTCTGGAGTGAAAGGATTAGGGATAATGGTTTTAAATTAGAAAGGAGTGGATTTAGATTAGAAATAAGGAGGAAGTTCCTCTGAGAGTGGTGGAGCACTGGAACAGGTTGCCCTGGGAGGTGGTTGAAGCCCCATCCCTGGAGACATTCAAGGTGGGGCTTGATGAGGCTCCGAGCAACC
>VWZY01008982.1:0-53028 GCA_013399075.1 Chloroceryle aenea
GGGGCGGGGCGGGGAGAGAAAAAAGCAGTGCATTGAAAGTTTGATGTGATCAAATAAAAACACATCATAGTGACACTCAGACTGGGAATGTGGTAAAATAATTAAAGTTTGAACAAAGCACTTTCCAATTCCCTTCTGCTCTTCTCCCTTAGGCATTTGATACATTGCTTTATCTTAACAAGGGAAACATGCTTAATTTGAGCCTGGATTCAAATCACCTGAGCCCCAGTCGAAAAGTAAATGCAAAGTCAAATCAATTTCATGTAAAGCTGAGTACAGACATCTACTGGGAATTGCAGCCACTGCCAGCAATTATCACAGTTGTGATGGTTATTTCCAGAGACACTTTATAGTTTGGTTTTGCAGGCTGCACTTCATAACACACAAACTTAAAAATTACCTTTTACGCTTCACCACTGAAATGGTATTAACTCACTCAAAAAAAACCTAAAGAATCCATCAATATCCCTAAAGCTTAGAACTTGCCAAATACCCTTATTTTACATTCAAAATATTTCTACAGGAAAGGTACCTCCAATTTAATTGAATTTTCAGAAGTCTCTCAGGGGCTTCCTCTTAACACAAGCCAGTAGTTCTCTTTTTCACTTCTGTGGCCACTGCCTCTCTTTTGGGGTACAAGGTCTGCAGCAGAAACTCTTCCTGCACTGATGACATGACTTCATGGAATGGCTCATGACTCACAAGGAAGGTTTTGCATAAAACACCTGTGAAATCCATCCCAGTCCATCCAGCATCCTCTCTAACCTTCTGAGGCCCCTATCCAGCAAACATCTGCCCTTCAGAGAAGTATTTAGAGCAGAAGAAACTCATGAAAGAGTCCACAACACAGTGCTGGAGAAGAAAAGTCAAATCTTGTATTGCCACTTGCTTGCCTACAGAAGTGATGCCCAGTCCAGCCTCACTGATGCCTCTTCAGATGGAGCTGCCTTCATCTGTGCTAGAGGGCTGGTTCCTTCTCTGTGGGCTGCTCCTGTGCCAAGGGTATGAAGCTGTGAGAGGGGATTGGGTTTGATCTATCCTAAGCAAAGCAGGCAGGAAACACTCACTTTACTCATTACTGGTCTATAGAATTGGGATCACAGATGCCAGGCTAGGGAGGAATTGATGACCTACATCTTTGGAGTGCTCTGAGCAGCTCCAAGAAGAAGCTGGCTACCTGCCTTCTGTCAAATTCCTATTTGCCTGTTAATGAAGACACTTTGCACAGAAAACTGAATATTTAAAACAACATTTCAGACTCATGAAACGTGAGGCTGAGAATCAGGGGAGAGAAGCAACAACCTGTGAGCTAAATGACCTGTCATATGCTGGGAGAAGCAAACAGCTGAGACGAAGAGCCTGCAAACAACCTTGTGGCTCAGTAAGTCCGTGCATAGTTCAAGAAAAAAATAAAGTATATCCAATGATAAGTATGATCCTTTTGCAATAATAAAGACCAGGTTAAAGAATCTGTGGCCCAAGAAACAGCTTGTACCAGATCATGTATTCATGCTGAATATTTGAACCAGCTCTAACCTCAATTATACATTTGCCACTCTAAATATACTTCTTTTCTAGCTAGTGGCAATGAAAAACTGCTAGGAGCTTGCTTGGGAGGGGGCTGTGCTTTGGTTGGTGGAGTTGTACCTACAGACAACTGTTGACATCCAGCTACATTATTCAGGTATGTTTCTGAGATAGGCATCTTTGTAATAAATGGCACCCTGAGTTTTCTTAACTGGGGATACTATCTTGAAAGTAACAGCTTGTGATTTTATTTAAATTACTTACTTCAGCAGCACAAAATTTGTCCAAAGCTGTTTATGGATTGAAGCGGATTCAGGACTACTGAGGTCAGGAAGAGTTCAAGTTCATACATAATGTATGGCATGTTTTAATAAGGCTCCTTTCATACTTCTGTTCGTCTGCCCACCTTTGCATGAAGCTGTAAAGCCACAGGCAGCGCTGTTTAAAATTAAAAAGGCACAACTGAACCCCTCACCCTGTGCACTTTTAAAGTTAGGTCTGTTTTCCAGGTCACTCCATCAGCCCCATGGCAGCTGCCGAGGCTGCGGGAACGCCTGCCCTCCCAGCTAATTATCCAGCTCTTTGTTTCAGCTCTGTTTGCTCAGGGCATGTCAACCGTGGGAAATTCCTGCCTCTGCCGGGGAGTTGCTGATGGTGGAGCAACAACTTTTTTACATAGATTAGGCCTTTAAAAGTGGTTACTAATACCCACTAACATGGATGGACACTTTCTGCTATACGTTGCTTTGCTCTCTTTCCCAGCTATTAAGGAATGCAGCATCATGAGAGCCAGTTCTGCAAGATGCTGAGCCTTTGGCTGTCATCCAGCAAAAACTTAAATATAGGGATAGTCCCATTTACTTCAGCTGGTTGGAATGAGCCCTTAGGCCCAGATCCTCAAAGGCATCTGGGCAACTGGCTCCTGAGGTCTGGACTTAGGTTCTGTTTGCACGTGTGATATATTTGGTTCTTGTGACAGGGGCTGTTTAATCAAACAGCTCTTCCCTTTGGCTGTACTCTTTTTGCAAGATACGGATTCACAGTTTTCATAACTGGGACTGGGAACTACAGAACTGGATGCACTGATTTGAGTTCCTCGCTCATAGAAGTGTGTCCAAAAATCCTATTTCTGAATGTATGAATCAATATACTGAGCATAAGTCAGTGTTCCAGCAGAAGCTCCAGCTTCACAGTCCTCTTGCCATGTACAAGGTAGCTATTGTCATCCTGGTTTTTTTGAAGTGAGAGAACGAGTGCTGGGGAGCCTATATAGCTCAGCAAAGGTCATAACAGTGGGTCAGAAGTGGAAAAATTGTATTTCCCAAGCTATTAGACAGCACAGCTCCTCCTGCAGGTGAGAAGAGGGGGATGAGCACTGGTTCATTTTCCAGACAGGCAGTGCCCATATCTGGCAGATGGGAATGTGGTAAGTTCCACGGGTGCAGGCACAGTGCAGGTGCACTTTTCTGCAGTAACTGAAACTATATTTGAAGATGGGCATGCTTTTAAACCTCTGAATCTGGATCCCCAGCCTAGCTTTAAGCTGAAGTCATGTCAAGCTGAGAATCCCCCTTCTCTCCTTGCTTACTTTCACCAGAGGAAGTCTGAATTTTCAGGCTACAGTAGAGAAATGTGTTGTAGTCAGGCTCAGACTCTGCAGACCAGGACTCCAGCACGTGTGACAGCTCATGTTGTAGAGCAGCTTAAACACAGCCTTCCTCTGCCATCCACTCAGAAAGGCAATATTGCAGAAGAGTGAGTGTCTGGCTGTGCTGTCGGATTTATAGCTGGGTAAACACAGAGGCTGTGGTAGACGGGCATGTATTTGTTTCACTTCCTTAAGATGCAGTTGCATACCAAATATATGTAGTTACATCAACATACCAGAAATATGCCAAATTAAAACACTCTGAATATCTTTTACACCAATTGCACAATTTCTTTTGCACCAGAGGATATTCCAGACTCGCTTGGCAGAAGGTGTTTCCAGCATGCAGCTGTGGGTGCCTGTACAAATACCAGATGCAGATATGTTTATGATATTTAGGGTAGGATTCAGCTTTACTTTTAGGCACCTCAAGCTCCTACTGTATGGCTGTTTATTTGCAATCTTGATATCAAGGCTCCCATTCTAGCTGCTGGAGGTCAGGAACTCCTTTGCCTAAACATAGGCTACTAAACCCATTCGAGATGCCCTAGTGTGTCCCCACCTCACCTTTAGCTGCTGCTCCAAAAGGTCATGGGTGTCCCTTAGCTCGTATGCTACTTCTGCTTTGTGGGAGTGTCCCAGATGGCCCTGTTTGTCCGTCTATGGGTGATCTTGTATCTTCATTCACATTCATTTTGTGTTTGCTATGCTTACAGATCCTGTCATTACACATCCCTCATGAACCTGCTGTTTTCACATCACACAGTTTCCTCTATGCCTTCTTAGCCATCAAATGCACTTTGGGGACAGATTCAACATAACTAAGCATTATACGCAAAGTGGAATAAAAAATGGAAATGATACTCCATCTTTGCAGTTTTGACAGCAAAGCTGGGAAGCAAAAAT
Source organism: Chloroceryle aenea (assembly GCA_013399075.1). Lineage (NCBI taxonomy): Eukaryota > Metazoa > Chordata > Aves > Coraciiformes > Cerylidae > Chloroceryle > Chloroceryle aenea. The sequence continues at coordinate 4,082 of VWZY01008982.1, forward strand.
GTTAAGTCTTCACAAGAGAGATCTGTAGGCAATTCATTGCATACCAAGAGCCTTCTTGAAACACTTTTCCATCTGGAGTATCTTACTGATGCTGGACTGCTGGCTCCTTGGGAGGTCACAGATGAAGAATGTGAAGCCAGAGACAAACTTTGCACCCTGGCAAGTGACTGAAGGGAGTCTTAAGGCACAATGAAGCCAGGAGGTGAGGAGGAACAGGAACACAGTCCTATTCTTTCCACCCTCGATGGAGCTGGCTGGTGTATTCCCCTGCCTCTGGAGTCAGTTGCCTCTCCATACCACCCTGTGGGATCAGCTGCTCAGTGATGCTCTCAGAGGCATCATCTCCCTGCCTGCCTACCCTCAGCAGGCAGCTGAAAGACCTCACTGAAGCCCAGGGTACCAGTACTCTGGTCACTAACCATTCAGAAGGGAGCAAAGAGTATACAAGGCTTCATTTCTGCCAACGGCCAAGGAGCAGGGAGCTGGGCTGACAGGTCCCTTGTACAAGACCATAGCAACATTTTCAACCTAGCACCAGGGAAATGTAACTTACTCCTTGCCTGGAGTTGCCTGTGCTGAGTTGCTCCTGAGATGTGAAAATGGCTAGAGATGTTTGACTTAGTAAATGAAGCTTTATTATAGCATTGCTGTCTATGAGATCACCACAACAAAAACCTGGGAAGGGGAAAAACTGTTTAAGATGGAGATTAAGGCTCAAATGAACATTATCGGCAGGCAGGGAAGAGCAGAACAGTGTAAGGAAGATTTTCTCTTGCACTCTTGCTTAAAAGCAGTCAGACTGAATCCTGTTTATTCACACAATAAACTTTAATTCACCTCTTTTAATTTCCTTGCACATCTCCTCTGCAGGGTGCTGGATGGGACGTTGTGCTAATCATGATTCCAAAATTTGCAGCCAGTACTTGTTTTTGGCTCTAGGTTTCACCTTTAGACAGTCCTGAAGTCAAAAGCTGACTATGTGTAACCCTCTCTGGAGGAATGAGGCACCAGCACAGATGAAGGAAATACTGAAATTCTGAGGAAAGGATGTTATGAATTTCCTTCTGTTCTATTGCTTGAATAACTGGGCACCCTCTGAAATCTCCTGTCACAAACTCAAGCCCTGGCTGTTCCTACCACTCTGATGACATTCTACAAGACAAGCTGAGGACAGAGTGTGAGGCTGCACTTCCTTTCAAACAATAAGCATCAGCAAGTGAAAACAGTCGGTTTTGGTTCTAGTCATACACATGGCAGTTCATTAGGACCCTCTTTTATGTTAAGGAATTAATTTCCTCTAGTGGGGAAGGTTTGGCCCCGTCTCTTGGGCACAATGTGCACTTGTGGCCAAGAGGGACAGTGGTATCCTGGAGTGCATTAAGAAAACTGTGTCCAGCAGGTCTAGGGAGGTTCTCCTTCCCTCTCTACTCTGCCCTAGTGAGACCACACCTGGAATACTGTATCCAGTTTCAGGCTTCCCAGTTCAAGAGAGAAAGGGATCTACTGAGAGTCCAGCAGAGAGCTACGAGGATGATTAAGGGAATTGAACATCTCTACTATGAAGAAAGGCTGAGAGACCTGGGGCTGTTTAGTCTTGAGAAGTGAAGTCTGAGAAGGGATCTTACTAATATCTATAAATATCTGACGGGTGAGTGTCAAATGGAAGGGGTCAGTCTCTTTTCTGTGGTGCTGAGTAATAGGAAAAGTAATAATGGGTATAAGCTAAACCATAGGAAGTTCCACCTCAACATGAGGAGAAACTTCTTTACTGTGAGGGTGATGGAGCACTGGAACAGGCTGCCTGGAGAGGTTGTGGAGTCTCCTTCTCTAGACAGTTTCAAAACCTGCATGGATGCGTTCCTGTGTGACCTGCCCTTGGTGATCCGGCTTTGTCAGGAGGGTTGGACTAGATGATCTCCAGAGGTTCATTCCAACCCCTAATATTCTGATTCTGTTCCATGCAAAGCTGGTCCTGATTATGCCCATATGCAGATCCTCTTATTCCAGCAGAAGAAGTACCTTGACTTATAAAGGAGGAAGGCTCTTCTCTCTGGAGCCAGAGTGAGTGTATCTCCATATACCTTTATGTTCATTAAGGAGGCCAGGACTGCATCTGAACAGTCAGACTAGCTCACAGGGGACAGTCTGTATCGGTGTTACCAGAGCGGGCTATCTGCCTCCAAAACAAGGTAACTGCTTATTGGGAGTAGTGAGAAGAAAGGTGAAGTGCTGAATGCTTGTCCATGGAGGCATCCTGCATTAGCAGAGCGCTCAGGATGCACACCAACACTGTTCTGTAGAAATGATCTCATCCCTGCATCCCAGACTTCAGTGCTGATGGAGGATGCGGGCTGTTTGACCCAGTCCATCACAGAAAAGTTCCAGCTGCTTTCCTGGCTTACTGTCTTTCCAGCCTGGGCATATGATACCTTCCCATGTGCCTGTCACCCAACTGAGAGGTGGGTGGCAAACTCACAAACACACCGTGCTTTCACTGCAGCCACATTTCACAGGCTCAGCAGTGCTTGGTGAAAGAGCTGTTTATGAGGAGAGGGGAGGTCTGGACACCATGGTGAAGAATCCCTGTTCCCACATCAAACCTGTCAAGATGTCTGCAGTGATGTGACACATCTCCCCAGCAAGGTTGAACTGCAGAGTGACATCCCTCCTGTGCCTTTTTCTCCAGTGCAATCTGCTTCATAAAACATTCCCATGGAGTGGACTTCTACCAGGGCTCCTTCAATGTTTTGGAAACACAAGATGCTGCATTGGCACAGCTGTCTTGGGAGTGAGCCCCTGTATGGCATGAGGACTTGTGAGAATTTTGTAACCTTGACTTATTCTTATGCTTCTTCTAATGCTCTGCAAGACTCTACAGATTTTTGGTGATCTTCAGGCAAGCTGTGACTGACAGTGCATGGGCAAGATTTGTCCAGACTATAATGGTTAAGAGTCTGAATAGGAATAGAGAGATCTGGGGAAGGCTAAACCCAACCCCTTATGTAATTTATGCATCTCTCTGCAGAAAATCTTTTAGGGTAAGATTCTCAAAAGAAACTTGTTCAACCCAAGGACACAAGTCCCACTGGAAACAGGGGAAGTTCTGCTCTGTGTCTTTTAAGTGACCCTTCTGGAAGAAATGGCCCAGGAGAGGAGCCACAAGAACTCTTGGGGTAGGGGATATGTGTCTGGAGCACATCTAGAGGTTCGTAAGACTCAGGTAAGGAAAGGTCTGATTTGTTAGTCTTAATAAGGTGACAAATACTTTTATGTCCAACTGAGGCAAACCCTACATTTGAACAAAAGCTCTGTACAGGTGCATGAGTTAATTTATATTTTCTCTTTTGATCTGGCCTTTCATCCTGGAACATTTAAGGATACAGACTACATACCACATACCAGGTTGGACATTATCTTCTTGAGAAGGGTTAGAAATCCAAAACAGGACTTGGGAGTCCATCTAGCCCTATTTTTCCAAACTCAAAGGTTAGCTGTAAGCTTTGTGTAAGATCTGCAATGGCTGTCAGTTGGCACAATTTCACTTCATGTTCTATCAGCAGAGGATGACAGTCTTCACTTCACAAGGACATGAACTCCCTAGTTAACAGCATAGGACAATCTTCCTGGTCTTTGCAGGACACAGCCAAATCCATTACAAAGTAGTGACTCCCTGCAGCATACCTGTAGAAATATGAGGACAATGAAAACTAAAACATACTCTGTAAAGGCACAGCACTATCAGCCCTAAGACACACTCCAGGTACCATTTCCCTGCACTTCCAAGGCTTTCAGCACCTAGGACCCAGACTTGCATTTAGATGGGGATGAGAGCTCAGTAAGCTTTTCCTTCCCCTTTCTGGTGCCAAGGTAGCTCTCCTGCATCCCTGATGAGAAGGGAATCATTGTGATGGAGGTATAGCGAGGCAATGGGCAGACATGTCTTCATAGCATGATGAGAACACTCTGGAGTTCAATAAACACTTTTAATTTTAAGTGTTTCTCTCTGCATTCTGCTTTTGGCTCAGCTATTGTGTTGGTAAAGTAATTACTGTATTGCCTCACCCTTGGATCCCGGCCTTGTGTTATCATGCTGAGCAAGTCTTTGGGAGCATCTTTAGCAGGCTAACTGTTTATTGCTTCACTAGAATCACCAGCTGGAGGACTCTATGAAAGCTCATTTTTCTACTCTGAGACCATCTCTTACTTTTATGTTTGCTTCTGTAGAGTCAGAAAGCTCTTATGGAGACTTCTTTGGAGGGACAGGGTAGAACATGCACACTGCCCAGAAAATGAAGAGAAAGATGCATGAGAAGGACAGCTGTGAAATACAGAAGGAGTGCCCAGTTGCCTGTAGGAACTTGGAAGCCATGCAGTTATGGTCTGGCCAGAAGGAAGGTAGTATGTACATATATAAAAATCATTGAATCATTTTAATCATGTTTACTGCTTTTTAGGACACACTGTACTGGTCTGCAAAACTTGGCTTTCCTGTTTTAGATCTCTCACTATCTCTTTATTCAAAAGCAACTCTACAACCTACCTCCTTGTGCTCATTCAAGGAACACTGCCAGGCTGCCTGTTTGCTTTGCCCACTGCTTCCCAAAGGGACCACAGGACTGGCTCCTTACTCGGAACAGTGTTGGAAGTGCACCTCCAGTAGACGGTAGTGTCCAACAAGTCTGCCAGAGAGGATTTTGCAATGGAGAATAACTTCTGGCTCTCAGTCTCTTCATGCTCTACCACAATTTCCTGCAGTATAACCTAACAGTCGTCTTTCACTTAAACAGTAATGAGATCATGCTGTCACAAACAGACACACATCTGTAATTGGTACAAAAAGCAGCACTCTCTCATAAGCCAGAGCTGCATACTGACCACACATGAAAGTGTGCTTCAGGCTTTGGACTTGCTGCCCATCTCACAAGAGGATGGTATTTCAAGGCGTTGTTGTTAATCCGTAAATATTGAAATGGCTGGAGAGATGGCATTGCCCCATACCATCCTGCTGCAGTTTTGACAAAGAAGGGCATGTGAGCAAGTGCTACCTTACTACAGACATGTGCGAATCCCTGTCAGATGTTTCCCAGGAAGAAGCCAAGGCAGGTTAAGTTCAGTGCTGACACCATCCCTTCTCTCAAACAGTCCATATCTGGGATATATAGGGCACTTTGCAAAACACGTTTCTTTTTCAAGCTTTTACCTGTGCTGTGGACTCCCTAACTGTTGTGATGGTCATTTCTTATTTTGCAGGTTTTGATTACAAATAACTAAAAAATAAAGAATTTTAAATCAGGGGGCTTTTGTTGTATGTCCGATGATAGCCGGAAAACCCAGTCGAGTCATTCTAAATATACTGGCATATCCAGAATAAATCCATGGCAATCAAAACTTGAGTGGAAGTTGGGCATATCCTTATCAGCTGCGCCTTTTCAACTTTATTATCAGTGATAATATCAATGTCCTCCTACATAGCAGGATTTGCCTGACAGTGCTTTCAGGGGTGTTGTAACAATAAGGTATTATGTAGGATTTAAAAAAAAGAATTTTGATCCTAATCTTAGAAGCACAGATGAACTTTTCTCTGTGCTTTTCTTTGACATTACAGTGCAGGTCGCAATCTGGCCCCAGAATAATTTCTGCAACTATATCAGCCTACAAGCATTTCTTCCTTGATCAGAAGGAAAAATATAGGTTGGAAGGGACCTCTGGAGATCTTCTGGCCCCACCTCCCTGTAGGGCTAGAATCGGAGTTTGGACTGTGCTCACATGGTAACCACTGGGATGTTTTAGGTGGACTTCAAGGAAGAGAACACCAGTGCTTAAGAGGAAACCAAAGGGCAAACAAAATATTGTATTGAGTTCTCTGGACAGCAAGGAAACAGGCTGATGGTGAGGAAACTGAGGGTAGGGGTAGGTGTGTCTGTTCATACTTCATGTATAAGACGTTTAAGGTAATTGCCTGTGGCAGCACTAAACCTTCAAGTATCCAAGTGATATCCAGGGCTGATATTGGCACCCCAGTATATGGATGTATATTTGTACCTCTTCCCTGTACTTGGAAGGGAGATGTTAAAGCTGAGCTTCTCCAAATGAGAATTGACACACTGAGCAAGGATTCAGGCAAGAAGCACTGCTGAGAAGTGGAGTGTCTCTGAAATCTCACCTTTGCCTTGAATTCAGGTTTGTTGGTAAGGCTGAGCCTCTTCATTTCCTACATCCCCTGTGAGGACATGGAGACAGGCACATTTTTTAACTGTATGGGTCAGAAAACATGACCATGAAGAAGGAGACATGAATTCTAGACAGCCTGGAGGCTTTGAACCTACAGTTCCCACATCATACGGCAAACTGTGACTGGTGGAGAGAGGTAACCTGGGGTGCCACAATTAAATAAAAAGGAACCCAAGACTTCAAACCAGCCATGGAGTAGAGAGAAGTGGGATTTCTCAGGGGAAGAGAGTCCAGGAATGGCTTTTTATTCAGTATTAAGGAGCCCGTGCATAAGCACTGCCTGGAAGCTGAGTGGAGAAGCACGGTGCTCACCATGCCAGTGCTGCTCTGCCTGCTGTAACGCTGCCTGAAGAGAGCTCTGCAGCAGGGGACAAGCATGTGGCTCCTTCTGTTATTGTGCTGCCTTCCTGGCACCCGCTTCACTTTGCCCAGAGGTGGTTGGGGTTTCTGACTACAGACATGCAGGCTAACTCTGTTTGGTGTTCCTGGAGCATGGTAGAGTGTACATAGACACTGGGGGTAGTCTCTAGGGCATTACAGTAAATAAAGCCAAGTGACACTTATCCTACCCATCAAAATCAAGTGGAGAAGCAGAAAAGGTTTATGTGATTGCTAATAGGACAACTGTTGAGCAAGAGATGAAATATTCTGACAGATATAGAGAATTTACCTGAAACATCTGTAACATGAGCATCCCCATCCTAGGGCAAGTGGGGTCACTCTTCAGGTTATGTTCACTTTAACAAGCTGTTACAGTTTTGGGGTTTTTTTTACAAAAACTGAGAGATCAATAGGTTACCTACAGTAATGGCTTGTGTCTATTTATAACGCTATCTATAATACATGTAACATGTTTAACATATCCATAAATGTTCATAACACACATTAATGATCAGATAAGGCTCAAGAAACTATCTGTGCACAGAGCCTTACCATAAAGCACGATGGCAAACTATTTAAGTACAGTGTACCTTGGAGCACCTTGATAAATTTAAGTCACGTTCACATTTCTCACATGTTTCATCCATGTTAGGGATAAGGTCTTCAAGGGTTCAGTCCTTGTGAGGCAAAAGAAATGTCTATATATTTTTTAGGTTTTAAAGATTATAGAGAGAGTTACCTTGACTTCTCTGCAGACACTGTATCCCATTATTCCTCACTGTGCTTATTACCTTTCTTGTACTAAAGGGAGGTTCTCATACAAAGAAAAGTAGATTTTTATAAAATGGCTATGCAGTGAAATACAGATGTGTTTATTGATAATGTTGTAGGCCTTGTTAGTTTAAGGACCTAGACAAGACACATTTATTGGTAGAAACAATATTTTTTATTGGGTCAGCTTCCTGGTATTTACATTTTCTGTAGCTGGATTAGTTCTCAGGCACAAGAACCTTTCTCCAGGTTCCTGTTTGCTCTGATCCTCTGGGGCAGGGCACATGCCAGGATGTGCTGCCAGGTGTCCACTCCAGTTTTGTCTGAGTGTGGTGTGGTGCAGCATTGCTTTTCATCCATACCTGCTCATCAATCTTGCAAGGAACCATCCTTGCGTTTTAAAAAAGGATGTGGCAGAGTGTGCTGTCCAAACTGCACCACAAGTGAGGGCAGGTGAACTGGGAGACAAGGGTGATGGTGAGGGACAGGGCAGTGCCCTCCCCTGAAGAAGCAGAACAGAGATGGAGTTGGTGACTAGAATCTGACACAGCCCAGCAATGTGTGTCCCCACCTGCACACTGCTGGTGGAAATAATGACTGGCTCCTGTTCCTGGTGCCCTGGCAGCCCTGAGAATAATGGACCCTCTTGAGCTGGACTTCTACCAGCTCTGCAGACTCAGCACACATGGGAGGATCCAGCACTGTCCAGAGCCCAAGACAAGAGTCTTGTGTTAATGTCATTCTACAACACAGCAGCAGTAAGTGGCTCATATATGTATGTGAGTTACAACTTCCTAAGAGCAGCATTTTATTTAGGTGTATGAAAACATGTGGTCTGCAGTAGACCTTGCAAATGCTGTTCCACTTCTGGGCTTACCATTTTTGGCAGCAGGTAGAGGCAATCATTTACCACCCTGGAGAAAATGGACAAGTCAAAAATAAGTGTCATGTATTGCTTGAAGCACCACCAATGTGCACATGGTGCAGTTTGAGTGGCCTCAACACAGACCAGGTGTTATTGCAGCAGAGAGTTGAGCACCCTCTCCAACACCTCATGCAGCAGCCCCAACCAGCATCTCCCAGCCAGGATGGAGGCGCTGTGCTGGGTACATCTTTTCCCCTGTAGCCACAGTTCCACTTAGCCCAGGTCATGGTGAGCAGATCAAAGATGAAAAGGCTCCAGAAGTGCTTCTGTTGGTTTACATATAAACCATTCTCAGACTGAACTCAGGAAGGCAATTGTGACTCGTAAAAGTCAGGAGCTGACTTGGTTTGAAAAAGTTTGTCAGTGGGTAACTTCCCATCATAGACTGATGTCGGCTCATGTAATACTGAGCCTGATCTTGAAGAGATGCCTTGACAGGTCTGTGCAATGTTATTTTTCAACTCATTACTCAACACTGCAGCTCAATCCATCAAACCAAAGGTGATTTTACTGCCTTTTGGATAAGCAAGTCAGTGTTTATTCAAAAGGCAGGCTTTTCAGTACGGCTGCTATCAGGCTTTTCACTGAGTCAGTCACAAATTAAATGTTTCTTCTCAGCAAATGGAAAAGAGCAGAGTCAGTATTTCCCTTGAGGACCTAGAGCTCAGATACAGGAGGTTGCTTCGTTATGGTATTGCAAGCAGCTCCCAAGGCACGCATGTCCGTGTGATGTGTGCATGCAAACCTGTGTGCCCACACACAGAGAGCACACAATGCTTTTATTCTTCTAATACTCTTAATAAACAAAATTACTGTTTAGGGAGAAATCCTTCTATACTTTTTGACAATTTTAGCTTGGATTTATAAAGCAACTAGCAAGTCAAAATACCTACTGGTTCACACTTCTTCATTATGTTAAGGGTTCTCTTTGCCAGTCTGTCAGAAGTAGCACTAATAATAATCTACTGCCCTGTGGTCTGAGTGCAGGATTTTGTTACATCACTTTGTAAGAAAATGCCTTGAACAGTTGATGGTTTGAAGAGACCAAACAGAAATGAAAAGTCCCCTCTTTTCCAGATGTTCAGCTGTGGTTTAGATAACAGAAAGTGAAATCCTATCTGTTCTGAAGTTGGTGATGAAGCTTCAGTAGGACTGCAGGGTTTATCCTAATTACTTAAACAAAACATTAAAAAAATCTTAAGGACCTCCTGTCAAAAGCTTGAAGGAAATCTGCATATGCACAAATCTGAACATGTTTGTCGGGTTTCACGTTTGGATCTTAAATCCCTGAGTACCTTTTAGTTATTAACTAACTCCTAATGCTAAAAAATATAAGGGACTGATACTGGGGCTGAGCAGTGAAGTGAAAAAAGCTCCGTTGCTGGTTCTCTGGTGAACTGTGCTAAGCAAATGACAGATGCCTGGTCTTTATGAAGGAGAGTAGTATCTCATGCTGTGCTGTGCTGAAATGTTTGCAAGCCCTGTGCTGTTCCACTTCTGATATCTTTTTCTATGAAACCCTTTCTTTCAGAGTGCTGAGGCTGGTGCCACCTCTCTGTGTGCTCCAGATGGCTGCAGGATAGATGTTTGCATAGGAGTCAGTGAGTTCAGCTTCCTTGAGAGGTGACACAGACTGACAGGTGCTTCTGAGGCACAGTACATCTCATCCTAAGGTTGACAGTTAAAATGAAGTAATTGCACGACAGCAAGTAGGGAGAAGAACATAGGAGTGACAGTATGAAATAGAAGTAAAGGAAGGATGGGATGAGTATGAAAGGGAAGGACTTGACTAAGCCATGACAGGATGCACAAGGCACCAACTGGACCTCTTCCATCTCCTGTTTTCTGCTCGTGAAGAGAGCTACATAAACTAAAACACACTTAACGAATGCTCCTTCATCTAAGACAGATGGAAATTTCTTGCCTGTATTTGGAATAATTTTTTAGGGTTGTTTGAAGGAAATCTATATGTGAAAGAGGATGATTTGAAATTATTTGATCTTTCACCATAGTTCAGCCCTAATGCAGTCTGAAAGTACTGCTATTTGATAGCTGTCTAATTGTTTTCAGGAGATATAATGAGACAAAACATGTCAGCCGTGAAAAAAGAGAAAATCAGAGGTGAAGGTGCTTGCCAGTTGGACTAGGGAGAGGCAGCTGTTGGTTGCAAAATGGCTGCTTTGGGTCTGGAAATGTAGAGAGAAATTGAAGGACATGCAGGGAAAACAGTCTCACATTTTGAATAGTACTCTCAAGTTATGATCTTTGAAGTGTGTTTTCTGAAATTTTACAACCTAAGTATGGTATTTAGAAGTGGAAAGGTAAAACCAAATCTTTCTCCAAAATGATTCATGGTTGCTGATTTTTTGGTTGCATTAGCTTCAACACTGACACTAAGTGGTGGGTTGATAGAGATAAATCCATCACAGTCTATCAATAAGTTTGTTCTTTACCTTAGATAGACTATTATCAATCAATCTCTTGAGTGTGCCAAACAAAGAGGCTGGTCCACAGCTTTAAGATCTGTTACTGATACTCTACCTCCTGCAAGTTTCTACTTTAATACAGCTCCAGATGACTCCAGCACTTACAGCAACTTTCTCATTCCTAACTTCAAGATAAATCCAAAAGCCCCACTAAAAACCCACACTGCAATTTAATACCCCCAAAATCTTAAAAATCCAGTTCAAGTCCTACTTCAGAATGCATCAAAGTCCTGCATAATATCCTGTTCCCAGAATTAAAACAGCAAACATGATCAAGTAGGACAATTTAACTTTTACTTATGATGCTCACTGCTGGAGAAAATTTTTATCAGCAAATCTGTAGTATCCTATATTTATTTTCACCACTCAATTTCATAGCTTTTTATTGCATATGACATGCTGACTCAAGACATCTCACTGTTCAACATAAAGCTTGCTCTGTCTTACTAGTTACCCTGCCCATAGGGAAATCATTCAGAGTGATAGACACCATGTGGTACAGAAATGTCTCGAACAGGAACATCAGAAGGTGCATTCCTCTGCTCAGAATGAGTTTTAACAACAGCTGTTCAGTTTCATGATAAACTTCTTCCAGTTTGGGGCAGTTATATGACTCCTTCTCTCCCCACACACTGTCGTGTTGTTATCTGTTGCTGTGTACTCAGAAGCCGAGAGTTAACAGTTTGTCCTTAAAATACATGTTTGGTGAGAGCATGTATCAAATTAAAACCAAGGTGACCTAGTTAATGGTTTATTTGGGTGGGGGAGAACAGAGGGAAGCACTCAGCTTAAATACATCTTCTTATCAGCAGATCAACCACCATCAACCAAATCAAAATTTGACAGAAGTCAGAATGCCTTCACATCTGAGTATAGAAAAGAAAACAATAAGAAAAATATGGATAATTTCTTCTGTTCTTTGACAGAAGAAAAATGAAGAGACAAACATTTATGTGCTATGAAAGTTTCATTAGAGCTTTTGAAAGCTGTGTATTCCAGTAGCAAAGAATTCTTTGCAATAAACTCTTAGTGAAAGAAAATTCATCCTCCACCACCATCAGCTCCTGGACTCTCTCCTAATGTGCTCAGATAAGGTAGCAGAGGAGAAGGCACTTTTGCTCTTGGGGCTGCTGCCTGTTACCTCGTTATACACAAGCCAAAGTGCATTTGTTAGTTGACTCAGTGTAGGCTTCAGTGAGAAATATGCTATTTGTTCTTGTGGCTCAATACGATGTTATTAATTCTTCTGTCCTTGCATCAGTTCAGTAATACACATATAAATTTGAGATACGTGTACTGAATGTGAAAGCGACTCTATTTTCACATGGAGTACAGTGGTGGGGATATTTAAACAAGAACAGACTGCTCAGAACAGAACACATACTGAAAGAATCATCTCTAAAACCAATACGGGACAGAAAAGTCTAGCTTAATATAAAGATACATTGCTTATAATTTGTATAGCTAAAAAAAAATAATGCAGAGCAACATCTGTGCCGTTTTTGATAATTTTATTTTACAAATGCACTTCGGCAGCACATCACAAAAAGGTTTTATGAAGTAAGAACTGGTGCAGATTAAATAAAGAATAAACAAACATCCTTCTGTATTTGCAAGGTATAAGGAAGGTAAATGAGTAAATTTTTCCCTGTAATTATCCCCAAAGCTTTCTGTCATTTACACAGAAGAAAACCTCCAACATATAAGGACATGAGATATATTTTACACTGGACAATAAAGGCTGACTTGGATCTTACTAACACTGCTTCAGAGCAGCAGTACCTCCATTCAAATGCATGGCAGGGTTCAGGAGCTGTCTCTAGGATGGATAAGGATCTTACTTTCCCAGATGGGAGAGCATCACAAAACAAACAAGGTGAAATTTTCAGGTGAAGATGCACTGCTGGAAACTAGACACTCTCTCATGGTCCTTTTCTGGAGCAGTCTCCGCAAAACCATTTGCATAGGCAGCCAGTGGCAGAACTGGTGTTATACAAGGGGACTTAGTTCCTTGTTGGTGTTACCCTGGTTGATCCCACTCCTTCATGATGAAGGCTTGGCACATCAGCAAGGGATAGACAGAAAAGGAAAAATCAGATGAAATGGGGTGATGGCAGAGTCAAGCTGCCCAGTTCCAGCATCCAATCACCTAATCCTAATCAGACACACCTACCCCACAATTAAACAAATGATTCACATGTCTGACACCAGCCTTCAATTCAGTGCTGTGATGTTGCCTGGTTCAACAATAAAGCTGAACATTGAACCCCACACTGTCCCCGTCCTGTCCTTTTCTCCCTGTTTTAACTCCATTCTTCATTACAGTCAGTCTCAATGATGTTCCAAACCTAGTAGGAACCATTACCAGCCAGCCTCTATTCTTTCCTTGTGGCAATTGCAGAAGTACGTAGCAAACATCCTTTTTTGCCCCTTTGTCCCAAATGCTCACCCTAAGCAGGTACAGAGGACCAGATCTTAGCCACAATGACCATAAGCAGTTTTTGTTTACCAGCACAAGTTCCATCTTTGCTGTCTGAGCCTTGGGGAAGGTGGATCTCTACTCTTCTTCCTCCAAACCCCAGCACTTCTCCCTGCATCTGCCACACCACCATCACACATCAGGAGCACCCTGAAGCCATCATGGGCTCCAGTAAACACATCTCTCTCCAGCTCTGCCAGTGCCATACCTTTACCCTCCCCTGCTGACATTCTCCAGAAACAATTATCTCCAGCCACCTTAGTCCAGCAACTCATCTAACCTTCAAGCTGCAGCCACCAGCCAGAGACCTAGCCTAGCATGAAGCCTGTGCCAGTGACTCTGACACTGACTCTGCTTGGTGACCCCATCTGTGGTGTTCTGCTGAGCCAGATGATGGACAGGTATTACAGTCTGCACAGAGAAATCTCCTACGCTCTACATCACAGGGAAGTTGAGTGCCGTGTCTGTGTGTGTGTGCAAGCTCTGTGAACACAGAAGGGAGATTTGAAGACCATGATACCCTTTATCGACTTTTGTTTATACTTCAGACACATTAGTAATGTACTTAACTAGAAGCCAAAGAACTTCTCCCTCCCTCTGCCCCAATACCAGTAAATAGATCATGGCATTGAAGTTAAACAAAAGCTTTGCATTTGCTTTCTCTATTATTGCAGTAAATCATGCTGTCACATTGCCATAGAAACAGCAGCTATCACAAACATCACATCACCATCGTATCGGACCAACTGCAGTAGCCACGTCTTCTGTTTTCATTCTGGGGCCATTCCTCCTTTCCTTCATCCAGATTCATGTTTCCAACTCTTTTACAATGTGCTGTGATTTTTTCATGAAAAAAAAATAGAAATTAAAGTTTCAGTCTTGCAAGTGGAAAGTTTTATCAAAGAGTATTTGTCATACAAAAGATGTTTTTGTTAGCTCTGAAATACCCAACTTACTATGGAGAGTTGGAACTTTGGTGTTATAAATTACTTAGTCACATTTGAAAAAGACAGTGAAGAGTAAACAAATTAATCACAGGTTGGTTTGAAATAATCTGTAAACAGTTTTGGCAGAGAGGATAGATATTTTTTCCCAAAATATTTATGAAGCTAAAGATACAGATGGGTAGTGGGTGAGATTTTTAAGAGCTATGCTATGCTAAATTATATTCACTAAGGATTTTGTTTGGAATTTTCTATAGCAGAATTGGAAAGCACTAGAACCTTCCCCTCCAGTCCTCCAGCTCTCCCTTGGACAAATATCTGTTAATTTCATTGTAAACCTGATATAACATCAGTATTGCCCAAATAAAGGGCATAGGAGCAGTGGTTTAATTAAAATGAGCAGGCTTCTCTGCTCTAACATGATGATGAATATATGATGGGATGGCTCGAAATGTTACCAGTTTTGATCTTACAAGAAAGCTTGCAGCCACATTAGTATGTGTCAGTGAGTAGAGAGGGTAATTATAACTGCTTCTCAGGGGCCAGGAACATGAGTTTTCAAAGACACATTTTTTTAAATTATTATTATTATTATTATTATGAAAATGCCCTTCTCATTTCGTTTATTCTACTTTTGCTAGCCACATGGTTAAAGTTAGGAAAACAAACAGCAGATACTTTCAAGTGAGGACTGTTTACATAAGCTCTAGCTTATCTGTGCGAAGAATAATCTATGAACTCTCTTTGGCCTTTTGGATAAGCAAACGTAAACCTCATTTCCCTTTATTGTCTACTCCATGTAATAACTATCCTTTGCAAAGGTCTTCGCAGAGGTTAGTCAGTCCAGGATGGCTCCTAGGGATTTCCTTCAATGACTAAAAGGGTCACTGTATGCATTATTGAGTAGTAATATTGAAGTTGTGATGGTCTAAGGGTAAAGCAGGCGAGCTTGTAGGGAGAGGTATCAGCCTGTGTCAGACTAATCAATATAGCTGAAAAAAAGAGAAGCCCTCAAGCATGAGTCCTTTTTCACATCTCTGAAGGTAAACTGATATGCTCCACAAGTCAGAGTCCCACCTCTTCCTTGCGAGCATTTGTACAACCCCCCTGAGAGCTAATCCAGCTGGGCAAACTAGTAGAGGACTAATCCAGCAAAAAGCAGTGGATTTTTAATGGCGGGTCAACAAGCGTATTTAGCCTCTTGCAAGGTCACATTCAGTGCCACAGAGGGAGAAGAGGGGAGAAAAAGAAAGGAGAGTCAGGCTATCCTTTTTGACGACCATATTACTGGTGCAGCTGTCCCACCGCATGGTTCAGAGGTTTCAGAGGGCTTCTTTGACTCTGCTCACATGAAATGCTCCAAAACCCAGCAATCAGCCTAACCTTCATAAAGGTACACTTAAGCTTTTAATAGTAATTATTTGCAGCTCTTCCCAGAGCCCTTCCTCTTTTTGAGAGGTAGGCACTGAGACTGTGAATTTCTCAAGGCACTCATGTAGCTGGTACCACCTCTAGGTTGAGTAAGATTCTTTGTTACTGAGCATGCTGTTATCCCTATAAAGATGCAGATGAAATAGTCTGAGCAATGATGCTTTAAGGACCTCTTTCCTAGCACACCAAAGTTACTGAAATTGCCCATGCTGATTTCAGTGAGATTTGGATCTGGTCCCATACAGCTTGATAGTTCAAAGTGTGCTGAGGAAGCTTGTCCTGCTGTGGAGAATATAGGATTTAAAAGGCAAGGTAAAGCTAGCAAGTATGAGCTGCAGTCTAAGACATGGCAAAGGACTTATCTATATAGATTGTCATATAAATCTTCATTGGAATAATGAGAAAATTTATTTTAAGGAGATATACAGTTCTGATGCAAAAATACAAGGATGAAGAATCTGCCACGCTTCTTCATATTCAGTTAGTGACCCAAACAGGAAAAAAAAATGCAATATATATTTTCTTACCTTTGTGCAGACTAGTAATGTATGTTTTGACAAAGCCAGTTAATAACTGTATGCTTTTAAGAAATATCTTTGAAGGAAAGATTAAATGATGAGCTGAGAGACTTAGAGTCCATGTGTAGTTCTTAAGGCTCCTGGTTTTTTCATTCCATAAAAGCCCTTCATACTCTACGGTCTCCCACATGAGCGCATTATGTGTGCATGAGATGACTGTACAGAAATTGTTGACTGAATTATGAGCATGAAATGCTTCATCCTTATCTCTTTTTTTGGCTGCTTTCACCTGCTGCAAACTTCATGGTGGTTCCTTTGAAACCTATTCTCTTCCAGTGACTCACTTGAAAATTATGGGTTTTCATGTCTGTGTTCTGTTATGAAACAGAGAAAAATAAAGATGTTTCACTGTTCTCTCCTTCAAATAGATTTACACAGTTACTGTCAGCAGTTGAAATTGTTTGGGGGTTTTTTGTTTTTTTTTTTTTTGCAAAAGCATGACTCTGGTCTTTACCTTCATCTTTCTCCTTCAGAAATCTTCCAGAGATCTCTCTTCCCTAGGAAATCCTTTTTTTCTTCACTTGGGTTTTCCATGTGAGCATTGTACTGCAGAGATTGTGCAAGGCTGCTGTCTTCCTGGGCAAGCAGAAGCTACTGAGGAGTTCAGGACTAAGTGGCAGCATCCTGAGTTTCTTTGGTAGCCTGTGGATGCATAAGCCAGACAGCTGGTTACTGAGCTCAGCCCTGTGTGACTGCTCTTGCATCAGAGTAATCACACTCAGACCTGACAGACCCACTGACCATTGTATGCTGTCTGCTCCCACACTGCAAGCCATAGCAAGCTTCAGTCCTAGTGGAGGATCAAAATCTACCACTATAAGGGCCACAGGGAGACAGTAGGAGAAATTAATGGCATGATCAGTATGCTAAGTCCCTCCAAAAGCAGAGGTTTGTTACATAAAAATCAGTCCAGCCCTAGAGAGTGGACCATGCCCATACTACAGAAGAAGGCAATTCTTCTCCACCCAGTCATTGCTGATCTGAGGTGAAAGAAAATTCCTGTTCCCAAATGGGTGATTAGCTAAATGGGCAAACCCAACATCTGAGATACAGCAAAACACCTGCACTGAAACACTGCATCAAACTGTCACCAATCTCCGGGGGAGGAAAATCCTGCTCCCTACTCTTCCCCCACTCAAATTTTGTAATCAGAGAGTGAAAATATTCTCCTTGATCCTGCAAATGATAAAACAGAGGGTGTATATTAATTGTTGGGACTTGAGGGCACACCCCTGATCAAATCAAAAGATGGAAAAAGAGTAAACATGCCTGTGAAAACAGCACTTTTATGTTCTTCACTTGGTGCTAATGGGCACCTAACATGAATAAGGTTTTTCTCAAGGTTTGAGCAACTAAGCCATGAAAGTAATTTCTATCATCTTCGGTGGATTTCTATTCTCTCTTGACTTTATCCCTCTTGTCACCACACAGCTATGATCATGAGCACAGCTGTTTTTTCTCCCAAGACACTTTTTCTTTGTAAGAAAGCTAATGTGTTTCTCATGATAATGGTTCCAACTTGGGGAACCACAGAAGAATCATAGAATGGTTTGGGTTGGAAGGTACCTTTAAAGATCATTTAGTCCAACCCTCCTGCAATAAGCAGTGACATCTTCACCAAGATTAGGTTGCTCAGAACCCTGTCCAACCTGATCATGAGTGTTTCCAGGTATGGGGCATCTACCACCTCTCTGGGAAACATGTCCCAGTGTTTCACCACCCTCATAGGAAAAATTTTTCTCCTTGTATCTAGTATAAATCTACCATCTTTTAGTTTAAAACCATTACCTATTGTCCTGTCACAACAGGCCCTGCTAAAAAGTCAGTCCCCATCTTTCTTATAGGTGCCCTTTAAGTGCTGAAAGGCTGCAATAACGTGTCCCCAGAACATTCTCTTCTCCAGGCTGAACAATGCCAACTCTCTCAGATTTTCTTTACAGATGAAATGTTCCAGCCCCTCCTCTATACCCTCTGCGAGAGGTCCATGTCTTTCCTATACTGAGGACCACAGATCTGGACACATTAATCCATGTGGGTTCTCACCAGAGCAGAGGAACAATATCACCCCTCTTGACACACTGGCCACACCTCTTTTCATGCAGCCTGGTTGCTTCTACCAGCATTCATCAGATTTCTGTGTCATTTATTGAGTGTACCACTGAGAAACCTAGGTTAGTTTCCAGGGATCACATCTCAGATTCAAGACTTGTAGGACACCTGCAAGAAAACTGGTATCCCAAAAAAACTGGCCTATGCCAGATTCTTGCAGTGCAGCAAAGTGCCTCAAAGTCTTGAACACCTCACTCAAAAGATGGCTTTCATACTTTCCACTCTTCAATGAAAAATATCTTCTAGTATTCCCTGGGTCTTCTCCTATTCCCTTCTGCATTAACAGGTGCCTTAAACAGGCCCTTCCAGAAAGAGATCAGAGCCATACTGATTACTAGGAAAAGATGTTCTCTGTTGGGCTTGCACTACATAAGCACTGATCTTCACCATAAATGGCAACAAATGGGATGGAGCCTTGCAGCTGCCCAGAGTCAAGCCAGGTCAAGTAGGGATGCAAACTGGTTAGCTTGCCTTTGGCTTCACCTCATTATCATACTTACCTTTTCAGACCTCTCAGATTTTTTTCTTGATCCAACCTGTAAGATTGAACCACATCATGTCTTGGGCAAAGTCTATGTTGGATCAATGTTTTGGAGAGAGATCATAGCACTAGGGTGCTCTGTGCCTCCAAATGAAAAGTATGCACTTTCCCAGCTTCAGTGAATGACCTCACTAATATCTGATACAGGCCTTCCTAGTACTCCTAAATCTGAACAACATGGAGGAGCTTGAATGTCACCTCAGAGGGCCTCACAGAAGTAGTGTGCTTGTCTTAAAAAATTTTAAGAAGTTTTGTTTTCCTAGATTTCATGCTAAATCCTGTACCTGTAGATTTTACAATTTAATCTTCCTTTGCACATCTTTTCCACAATTTCTAAGACTGTAAGCTGCTTAGTTACTTCTGTTGCAAGACCTTTGGCACCTAATTTCCTCATAGTTTCTAAAAAAATGTAATTTAAAGAACTTCAGGGGAAAGTGATGCTTTCTAAGTAATAAAATACAGAAATCCACTCATTTATTTTCTGCCCATGGATTCCCTTTAGGATCTCAGGTACTCATAATACCAAGAGAGTCATTGCATTTCCTTTCAAAAATTGGTTTCCAAGTACTGCCACCCTTCCTATCACACCACTACATGTTGCTCCAGGTTAAGCACCACCATGGAAAAGTGTCCCTGGAAAAAGTATCTGCTGGGATTTGGAGACTGTGTCATGATGATATAGATCTTTTTTTTTTTTTTTTTTTTAACTTTCTCCTGCATTTAAGGTTTATTTTTACTTGCTTTAGTTTGTATGGACAGAGGACTCACATTTAAATCTGTTTTTCTGGGGGGGAAGTTAATATTCTCAGTGACACTACACTACTTTCCTTCTTCCTATTGATTGCTCCCTCCTTCCACTGGAGCGAGCATAGTCTTAGGATGGGAATTTTGCATATGCCATTCATCTAGAGCTTTGGTTGTTGGAGCAAAGATCAACAATGGGCAAAAATAACCGTGTTCCTCTGCAAGGCACTGAAACATATAGTGTGAGCTACAGTAATGGTCCTGAGAACAGCTGTAGCACAAGGCTCTTCACAGAGCCACAATTAATTCTTGTTTCTCATGTCCCATGACTGTAGCAAGTAGCAGCCAGTCTAGCCTGAAAGGGATTAGAGACCCATTCATTATCACAGCCTTGTTCTGTGGGCAGATTCACAGGAGCAAGGGAGGCAGCATCACCAAGGCTGCCCGTGGAGAAGCGAATCTAGCAGAAGCAGTGCCCAAGGTAGGATCCAGCTTCTCATCCAGAGAATGATACTCCCATCACCTGAGCCCCTTAGGTGACCCCATGCAAAGGAAAAAAGGGAAAACTTATCTCACTTTCTTCCCCTCTGCAAGTGAGCAGATAGATGTCATTTCTCTCCCTGCAGTCTCATAAGCTCTCTTTTGTTTGAAACACCGGCATTCTAAAAATATTTGCTGAAAGAAAATATGTCCTTTAATTCAGCTTGAACTGAAAACTTCCAAATAACATTTGTCAGATCCTCCTCAGTTATACTGGTTTGACACCAGTTATACTAAAGTGATGTCCATCAAAGATGAGAAATCACCCCACTTATTATGCTATTGTTCCATACTTGATTCATTTTCTCTTCAGTTTATCCCTTTGCAATAATAAAGAATGGAGGGACATCCATGAAAAATAGGCAGAGGCCACCTGGATAGAAAGAGTGTAGAGAAAAGGAGTGGTGAATCTGGGGAGATCATAGAATCATAGCATGATAGGGATTGGAAGGGGCCTTTGGAGATCATCTAATTCAACCCCCCTGCCAAGGCAGCATCACCTAGAAGTTGAGAGGCATGGATGAAGCACAAATAAAATACTGGAAGAAGGACAAACTTAAGTCATACAAAATAAAAAAAAAGAGCTAAGAACATTTAACCATGTGCAACACTTCTGATCTGACCTGTTATAAGCATGGCTTGATATAAAGATGCTGTACTACTAGCAGTGAATGAGAGAAATTTGTTTTCTGTCCATTTCACAGCTCATCACCTCAACATAATCGTCTCTATATTTTTTTTGCGAACATCTATGGAGAGGAATTATGCTCCATTTCCATACACACGTATATTTTTTAATATTCAGTGTTCAAAACTGATTCTTTAGCCTACCCACCTACCCTGAAATGAATGCTATTATGGCAACAGGTTTTTAAGCATTTTCCAAATAAAAGGTAAGATCAGACATCTAAAACCACTTCATGTAGATCCATGAAACCTGAAGTGTCAAGATAACAGAACAATAAAGAGCTGATTGGAAGATTCTTCTGCAGCTTCTGATAGGGAGTTTCAGAAAGAAAGAAATTAGCCGTAAATTAGCTTTTGATGTCAATGTACTTTTCAAAGGAAATAAACATTGTTTTCCACATAAAGTTCAGGGTGTACAGGTTTGTAATGGAAGCCAACTATTCATTAATATGCAAACAATGTGCTCAGTAAATATCTAATCATCTAAGCATCTTATCGTGCTATTTTACTGTAACAAAGTTTCTGCTGTTATGGCTCCCCTGACAGAGATGTTTTATGAGAAAAAAATAGTTTTGAGACAAATTATCACCTCTAAAAAACATAATAGCAAGAGCAAGGACTGTTTTTGTTCTAATATGTTTTCTGTTTTGGTATGCATGAGTTATTAATCATCACTGTAGAGGGAAGTGACTTCTTCCACTCCAAGAAATGAAGACTAAAGTTAAAACAAGGTGGGCCCACATTCTTAGACTAAACGCATGACCTTAACATGAGGGTGTCTCCTCTGCCTTCAGCATAGTCTTGCTGGTTTTAAACAGGTATAAATGAGATCAACATATACCTTTTAGATACCTACAAGAAAAATACTCAAGTAGCAATGCATAATTTCCAGACAGTTCCAGTAAGTGTATTATTCTAGTAATTTAATGACTAATTGTAAAATCTATTATCTTGGAGATGAAAAGATTTTGGAAGATTTAAGATCAGATTTCAAGTTCAAGAAAAGCAGGAAACAAAAAAAGAACAATAAATACTGGAAAAGAAATGCATGACTCAAAGTCCTGCAATAGAAATTGCTCTAAGCTGTCATACACATTAATATGAATAAAAACAATTATAAGATACGCGGGAAGAGTTGAGCTCTGTATTGAAGGCGAATTAGAAACTTCCAGAGAACCATTGAAAATGAAAAGGAAAGGACAAAGAAGCAGGAACCTTGCTTTGCCAGAGCCAAACAGCAAATGATCCAGAGGCCAAAGCAGTAACACTTACCAGGCAAGACAGCAACATCTGGACAAGGCTTAGGAAGACACTATCTTCAAAGGCCAACCAGTATAATTGCCAGTTGAATGAAGCATCTAAGGCAACTTATTCATCAGTATACAGCTAATGGAACAGTGGTAACAAGAATCCAGGAGAACTTGGAGAGCAAACTATTATGTTAGATGTGAAAGAGCTTACAGGGACCTGGCTCGCTTACAGGGACCTGGCCCTGTGAGAGACTGATGGTTACACAGTGAGACAAAACTCAAACTGACCCCTGTAGTAAAGTCCAGTCTTGAAGAATCAAGTGGAAAGACACAATGGACTGAATGTAGCCTACTGTGATTACCCTAATTACTTAGAAGGAGAAAGTGAATATTTGGGGAAAGAAAAACAAGATTAACAAGGGTTGTTATGGTTTTTCAAATAAGCTTCTGGGCTAGAGGTTTCATTCACATTTTGGTAGATTTTGGATTACTTTCCCTTTTTTTTTATCTCAGTCTCTGAAATGAAAATAATCTTCAGTTTTCCAGACTGTACGTAAGAGCTTCCAGTGCCCAGGAGGCACAGAAACATGCAAATCCTTGGCTTATCTCGGAAAAGAAGAATCCTGAGAGTAGTGACTGTGCTGGAAACTATGAGCCATTGGTGGTGTTGGAGTAGATACAGGTAATGTAAACTGATAGCATAGACTCAAAACATTACCAACCGAGAAAAATGAACTCTACACACTTGTGTGTGCAAGGAAATGACAAGTAATTGCTTTGCAAAGAATAGTAAAAATGGTGCAAAGGAGAAAAGCAAACAATAAACCCTTTAAAGAAAAGTTTTGATATGAACTTTTTGGTGCCTCTATTTTCTTCCATCCTTGTTGACAGGCTTCTAGAGACATTCCATTGTTATACACAAAAACACAGCTTATTCCTCACAATACATAGTTGAATTAACTTCAATAATGCCAGTGCTATGGAATCAGAAAATCAAGGATGAGGGCAGATCAGTTATTCAATCAGTTATGGTAGGCAAATAAAAGTTACCTACCAGCCATTGCAAGAAGATCACAGAGGACTGGCACAACAAAAGTACATCTGATTTGAAATGAAGTTGGCATACCTTTTGCCACTGGGCCATGAATGAGATCCCTTACCTACCTTTACTTACATTGCCACCAGAGGGTGACAAATTTCAAGCAATACCAACATTTACACCCACACAGATATGAACGGGAAGGATTTTCTGCACAAGAAAATTTTACCTGATTGATAGACTCCACAGTATGATGTTAGCCATCTCTGCACTAAACTCTAATCACTCAGGGCTCTAAGTAGACAACCAGACAAAGGTGGCCCAGTTATGCCTTTTAAAAAAATCAAACTGGGAAAGAGAAACACAGACCCCAGCTCTCAACCATTCAGGTCAACCAGAGCCAGAGTGGGAGGCAGTGGAAAGGGCAGGAGTGAGGCAGCAGGGAAGAGTTGCACTGAGAAATCCGTGTGCAGAAAAAGAGGATGTGAGACCTTCAGTACACTCCTATGAAGTTGCTGACACATGCTGGAAAGGTCATTTCCTTTTGCATCATCTATTTTCTCTCCCACCGCCCCTTTGTAATCATCTGATGTCTCCCCTAGTCATGATCCCATGTCCAAGGACAGAACCCTTCAGCTTACACCTACTAAACTGCTCTAAAGCTTCCATTCTGGGCAAGGAGGGGATGGATATCCTCCTCCTACTCTCCACAATGAACAGGACAAAATCAGAAGGAAAAGGAGAATATGAAAAAAGCATGAGCATCTCTAGTCTAAACAGGAAAGACAAAGGGACCCTGGGAGAAAATAATCTGAATTCAATCTTTAGAAGGGAAGTTCAAACGAGAGGTGAAGTCCAGAGGAGGTTGGCAGAGGAATCATAAAAGCAATCCAGCTCTACTAAATCTATTGCAGTGTCAAACTCAAATCTTCCATCCATTACTTTAGATTTAATACAATGGAAAATAAGTATGTGTTGAATATCTAGCATTCAGAAGGTAATTCAGATAGGTTTTAAGGTAACAAAAATTGTCTAAATGCCCCTCTAATTTCCAACTGTTATCAGCAGTAATTAAGGCTAATGAGGACACTCATCTGATTTTATCTGAGATTTGAAAATACTTTTTTTTCCTCCAAATACATTGCAAATGTTAAAGTTGTAGGTTTCCCACCTGCTTCGTTGAATGGTTTTCCACCATTGTAATGAAAAGAGACCAATGTCAGATATTTATTGAAATTTATTTCTTTCCTATGATGTATCTATCAAGTTTAAGGACCTGTATTTCTCTAAAATAGTTCTATTTACTGTTTTGTTTGTTTGATTTTCCTTGATATCTTCTGTTCTCTCTACCTTATCCATGTGATTTTCTAGTCTCTCTGTGTGAAAATAAAAACAAAATTAGTGTCCAAAGATAAACTATGGTGCAAATCATAAACACAAACCTAGAGAAGCATAACCAGAAACTCCCTCTGGTGTCCTGTATGGCATTCATGCCTCTCACTCCCTTAAGATTGCCTTGTCCATTGATAGTTGCTCAAAATGGTTCATTATTTTAGCCAGCTGATTATATTGTTGTTTTATAAAAAACATTTATTCTTTGTCATCTT
Source organism: Chloroceryle aenea (assembly GCA_013399075.1). Taxonomy (NCBI): domain Eukaryota; kingdom Metazoa; phylum Chordata; class Aves; order Coraciiformes; family Cerylidae; genus Chloroceryle; species Chloroceryle aenea. The sequence goes on from VWZY01008982.1 coordinate 28,825, forward strand.
AAGAATTATTTCTACAGCCCCATTGTAGAGGCAAGATGTTTTGTTCTTGTTCTTTCTGAAAGGCTTGTATTTTAATCAAGTCACAACATAATTACAGTGTTTTACATGAACATCAACATAAAATTTGAATTTTAACCACAACACTCTCTATTTAGCCTTGTAATTACTTCTGTGTCCCTCATGACTTTTGTGTTTGATCATCACATGTTACTTGATTTATTTTCATAGGGCAGAGCTATTTGCCTGGATAGAGAACTGAAGAAAGGATGGAGAGTTTGGAACACACTTTCATCAGAAGAATAAACAGATCCAGATTTGCATTACTGCTGGAGAGGTTGAGCTTGTCTTCCCCGCATGCCCAGCCATGCATGCTCTCAGGTTCCCCTGTGCAGACACCAGTTCTGACACAGCAGTGCAGTCAGTCAGGCTCACCAGCTGCAGAATTACACTGCTGCTTTGTCTCTGGGCAACAGGATGGTGTACTTCTGCCTGATAAAACCTTTCATCGCATAGAGCAGCTTTTAAAATATTCTCTTATGAAGTGGTTGTGATTTGATAAGGAGTACCTTTTTTTGCCGTCAAATTTAATTCAATCTGCAGGGTGCAGCATGCTGTGATATTCCTCATCTAGAAGTGTGTAGGCTGTTCCTGAAGAAGCCTGCCAACTCTTTTTGGACATTGGCCACAGGCTGGACCTCCCTCACAAAGACAGGTAGGTCATGAATCAAACAGGAGCAGCAATAGACTTCCTCTTTGTCATGAACAGGTACTATAAATCCTTAATCAAGCTACCAAACCTTTTTTGCACTATTTAACATAACCAATTGTGGACTTTGCTATTTCTTCTTCTTTTGACAGAAGTGGGAATGAAGAGTAAGATTACACAGCAGTGATTTCACAGACTTCTCTCAAGATACTGCAGGTGGCATGTTGGTTCTCTGAAAGCTCAACCCAATAGGAATGGGACTGAAAAATTTTATGCAGCAGCATAGACTGGAATGCCAGTAATAGTTTGACTACACATACTTCCAAAGACTTTTCTTAGACCATTATAAAATGGCATAGATTGGAAGAATATGGAAGTGATAAAAGAGTGATTTAGGGGGAAAGGAAGTTCTTTTAAAAAGCTCCATGCTATCAAACTGTGAGGGTGAAAAGATCCTTAAATCTTTAAGATGGTCTGCAGCCTGACATTCTTCACTGTGATTTCTAAGCAGATGTGATTATGGCAATAATACTTTGGCTACCAGTATCTGGTTCATACAATCATCAAGGTTGGAAAAGACCTTTGGGATCATTGAGTCCAAAGATTAACCCTACTCTACAAAGTCCACCAAGCACCACATTTATATGGCTTTTAAACACATCAAGGGATGGTGACTTAACCACCTCTCTGGACAACCTGTTCCAATGTCTGACAACCCCTTAGTGAAAAAAAAAAATTCCTAATTTCCATTTACACCTCACCTGGTGCAGCTTGAGAACATTACCTCTTTTGTGTTCTGTCACTAGCTACTTGTGAGAAGAGACCAGTGCACCTACCTCTCTACAACCTCCTTTCAGGCACCTGTAGAGAGAGATAAGGTCACACGTCAGCCTCCTCTTCTTCAGACTGAACAACGCCAGTTCCCTCAGCTGCTCCCCATAAGACTTGTCCTCCAGGCCCTTAACCAGCTTTGTTACTCCTCTCTGGTTCCTCTCCTGGGTTTCTGTCTTGGGTAGAGTGAGTCAAGTTTCTAATGCATGTTCTCCCTCCCCAGATACAACTGATTTTCATTAGAAGGCCAATATCATCCCCATTTTATCCCTGTTTCAGGATGAAACTGCCCACTTCTAAGTGTTGGCTCATGTCGCAGGAAGCCATCTGCTCAGAAGACATAGACTTCCCAAAGTACATCAATGTGGCATTTAGCTCCATCCCACCATGTCCTGAAGGCTGCTGTTTGGAGAGGGAGGAGACTAGGTACAGTGTGTTTCCTCAGCTTCAAGGCCCTGCAGATCACTGACCCAAACAATCTCTTCCTAAGTTAGCAGTGACTGCCAAAGAGAGCTACATTCTGGCTAAATGATCAAGTGTCATATTAGGAGGAGTCTGATTTCTCTGGACAGTAGACTTGCAAATAAACTTGAAAAATCACTACCAACAGAAATCTAGGCAGGCAGACCCTCCCCTCCTCAACATCCACATTGGAAAAAACAGACTCATAGACAAGATAACAACAGACAAGGACTTGGGGATGCTGGTCGATGAAGAGCTCAACATGAGCTGGCATTGTGCGCTGGCAGTCCAAAAAGCCAACTGTATCCTGGGCTGTGTCAAAAGATGTATTGCCAGCAGGTCAAGGGAAGTGATTCTGACCCTCTACTCTGCTCTTGTGAGACCCCATCTGGAGTACTGCATCCAGCTGTGGAGCCCTCAACACAAGAAGGACATGAGTTTGCTGGAGCAGGTCCAGAGGAGGGCCACAAAGATGATCAGATGACTGGAGCATCTTTCCTACAAGGACAGGCTGAGGCAGTTGGGTCTGTTCAACCTGGAAAAGAGAAGGCTATGGGGAGACCTTAAAGTGGCCTTCCAGTACCTGAAAGGGGCCTACAGGAAAGCTGTGGAGGGACTTTTTATAAGGGCTTATGGGGATAGGATGAGGGGCAATGGTTTTAAACTAGAGAATGGTAGATTTAGATTAGACATTAGGAAGAAGTTCTTTACTATGAGGGAGGTGAGACACTGGAATGGGTTGCCCAGAGAAGTTGTGGACGCTTCATCCCAGGAAGTAGTTAAGACCAGGCTGGATGAGGCTTTGAGAAACCTGGTCTAGTGGGAGGTGTCCCTGTCCATGGCAGGGGGTTGAAACTAGATGATCTTTAATGTGACTTCCAAATTATGCCATTCTATAATAAACAATTTTGGTTCCAGCTTGTGATAGGAAGGGAGAGGTAAGTACACCTTTGAGTACTCTGTGATTTTGAGATGGATTAAGATAGCAATACTGTGAAGGATCATGTACTACCTATTTTAAACATATAGGGGAAGTAAAAGAGTTATTAAATTGTGTTGGTTTAGATAAAATCTTGTGATATTATTTTGGATCTACCAATTTATTTTTTTTTTTTCATACTAGCATGTTTTCATTACTTGGCAAAACTGATGACAGCAACAAAACTTCTATCAAAATGTCACTGGATCACATGAGAAAGTAAGTACTTACAATAATGGTTTGGTTAGATTATCTCCTTTGGTCTCCTTGAAGGTAAATCTGGATTTCTGGACTCTAATGTTGTCAAAAGAGGCTTTGTAGAATACCATACAGCTAAAAACATAATGAGCTTTACTAGAGAGGAGCATAATTCTAAAGTTCAGCAGAAGTTGTATGTTTGTATGCTGTGACTAAGCATATGCAAGTAGGAGGCAATTACAGATGGCTGGAAATATGCTACTACTGCAAAACACATATGATGTTTTGTATCCCAGAGCAGAAAGCAGAAATACTCTACAATACACAAGCTCATCTACTAGCTGATGCAGTGCTACTGAATTTGTGTTAATTAGGACCACAGCATCACATTCAGCAGCTGAAGATCAGCAACAAAAAGTTGCATACTTTTTTTTTTTAAATTGAAAAAAGTTAATACAATCCTGGAGAACTTACAGAGGTAAGAAGAGTGTACCAAGTGGCAAGCAGTTCAGTAATTACAACCAGTAAAAGCTCTGTTAAAAAAAACAAAAAAAAGGTATGAGTTAACTATGAGACAGCACACTTGTGGCATATAGGAAATTAAGTCTCTTAACTATATTTGCCAGAGTGAGTAGCCTGCCTGCTCTGCTCCATTTCGGGTTGCCTTATCTATTTTTTACTATACTACAGTTCTGAGCTAGGATTATTCTTAATAAATACTGTGGATGACTGTAAAATAGTAATTTGAGGTGTATGCTTTTAGATAAACTTTATACGTGTATTGTTCACTTTTATCTATGCAGTCGTCTGTGCCTCAGCCCTCACAGCACTTACCAACTTGCATTTTAACTGGGGAGGTGTCCTTGGAGGTGCCTTATCAAGGGATTTTTTTGGATGCATTGAGTGGGAACTGCCATTATTGTGAAATTTGTTGGAGAGGACAGGGAAATAAATAGGTCCCAGTCACTTTCTGCTTCAGGGGAAGAACAGAGACCTTGCATTGGATAACAGGTTTGTATTTGGAAAAGAGGTATTTGCAAAAATAAAACCCCAAAACTTCAAAACTAAACCACTCTCTATTCCCTATTCCATCCATCTAGGTTTCAAACTAAAGAACAGTCTAACTGGAGCCTATGGATTGATCAGAGGTGAGCTGAATGGAAAGAGCACACTGATTTTAAGAGAAAACTAGTTTATAAAGGATAGAATGCATGACTAGCACCCATGCTACTGATCCCACCAGCTTTGCACTTTGCATTGGGTGAGAGAAAAGAGGAAAGCAGACATTTGATGGAGATTAATATATATATGTAATTTCATATGTAATATATATATATTATGCAATATCTAACATATATTACAGGAGAATTAAATTTTTATATAATTTTAATATAAATTGTATATATATACACAATTTCTAAAACGTAGGGGTACTTATTTGTTTTTTTCCCCCCAGGGTCTGTTCAGCAGCCTTACTGTAGAGTGAGCAGGGCACAGAATTCTGCCTTTAAGCCTGGGAACTGGATCAATGAGTACAACTGCATCTCGAAGACTGGAAAAAATGAAAAGAAATGAGGATTTCCTAAAGGAATACAGGAGGTAATAATACACATTAGTATACTCTGGCCAGAATTTACATGTGCAGCAAAGATCGAAGAAATAAGTCAAACTGATGCCTCTTTTGGGAAAGTTACTCTGAGAGCATTCACACTTCCTCTGTTAGGAAATTAAGACCCATATACAATGATGCAAACCAGGCTCATCCAGAGGCCAGATGAGAGAATTCACTATTTTACTCTAAATTGCTCAGTAGAAGAATCTGGTAACTCGGTAAGAAGCCTAGACTGACTGTCCTCCTAATCTGGGCAGTATGAATGGTCTTTAGAATGTGATAGAAATGTTTAGTCTCTTTCAGTAGAACTGGTCATTAAAAACATCTCAACTTGATCTTAAACTAGCTAGCAAAGACATAATTTGAACAAAGTCTGCTCTCCCCCTCCAGGATCTACCATCTGCATTGCCTCTTCCTTCTCCAGTGAGCCTCAGGTATTTGCTGCCTCAAAGTTTCAGTGTTCTGACTGTCCATCAGTTCATGGATGGTTGTCAACATACCTTTCAACACCTTTTCAAAGGACAAAGGGACCAAGAGAGAAAAACCTCACAAGGATAAGTGCCCAGCAATTCTAACTTCCTATCCCATGCTTAAGAAAACAGAGCTCTTTCTGAAGCAGCACTTCCAAATTTTCTGGACTTTGCGGTGCTGTCAATCAGTAACACTCCACTACATACAGACATTGACAAATATGCAACTGAAAACATGGCAGAGGCTCTGTACTTTTGCAGATTATCTCCAAAATACTTGTGACCTTGGGGGTCTTGACATCAGGAACTGCTGCTATAGAGCATCTTTTCCCCACCAAGTAAACATGGGGACACAGATGTGTTCACTCCTCATTCGTTACAGCAGGATCCTTAAGCACTCACCCTCTCTCATGAGTACGCATGCGGTGTGTTTACATGTACAACCTATGCCAGCCTCTTGGAGGATGACAGCAGATGGACAGTGGGACCTCATCCCAACCAGTGGGTGGGATGAACTGGAGAGTAGAGTTATTCCTGGGAGGGCCAGAACAGCTCTTTCACTATCTCCAGCACCTAACCCAGGCACTTAGTTGGTAAAAATTACCACTAGAACAAGAGTCAAGAAGATGGAAGTGAATTTTATATCAAGGAGATGATGGTCCTTTTTTTTAACATATGCACAGTGACTAATTTATTGACTCCCAAAAGAACAAATCTTAATGTGAAGAGGAAAAGCTAATGGTGCTAATTAGCAACAAAGTAATTTAATTAAACAAAAATGCTAGGAGATTGTCTGAATCTGCTGAGCCTGGAGAGACGAGTTACTGCCTTCAAATTAAAAGATAATAAATGTATTAACTAAGGACCATCACAGAAACTGTGATAAAATTTGATTAATTTATGGAGCATTTTGCCACAAAATGCAGCTAAGATTACAATGTTCTTAAGAAACAAAAATTAGGCTGCAGAAAAAGTTCCAGTAGGGTTAAAAGGAAAATTATCTGTCAAGAGGTTATTTTCTATCAACTACCTAAAGAATTTTCAGGTTCTACATCTCTAGCAGAGATATTTTTAGACTAGATAAATTAGTGTTTTTATAAGGTCTGATACTGTTCTGGTAAATAATATATCAATATCTGTGTTCCTAACTATAGTCCAAGAATGAAAAACGTGTTCTGCCATCTTGTAAAACATAATCTTTTTTTTTTTTGGGGGGGGGGATTTTTTGAGATAAACAAGTTTTATCAGCCTGATAGCAATCTTCACAGTAGAACCAAGTTTATGAGTGCACTCTGAATCACCACAAAATTTCTATTTACCGCTTTTCAAAATAATCTGGATTAATGGTTTGTTTCAGGTTTTTTTATTTTTTTTTTCCCCCCACTATCACCTAGTTTACTCAGCTGAAAATGTTAGTGTATGACAGCATTATAAGTGGATTAAGATACTATCTGTTTTTTGCTATGATTTCTTTTTGCCTATATTTTCACTCAGGAGTATGTTCTGTCAGCTGTTGCAAAGATACTTTTCAGGAAAAAAAAAAATTGCAGCTGCTCATGTCACAGCAACAAAATATAGGGAAAATTATTCAACTGCAGGACTCTAGTCTCCTGACCAAGGAAAGAAGTGAGGGACTACTCCATGCTTTTGAGTTTGCTTTTTTAACTGAATGCACAGACAAAAAATACCTAGTAATACAAATACTGTATAAATACATAAAGCCCAACAGTACCAAAATACTACTTTTCTGACTCACGTAACTTACAATTTTGATGCAGGTGCAAAGTAAGTTTAAATTAATACACCTCATCCAAAACATCTTTTAAGAAAATGGAAGTTGTTTTAAAAGTACAGTGCATGGGGCCTTCCTGAAAAGAGGGGACACGTACTGAATGGGGTATACAACTCTACTTCAACTGTACACATTTAATAAAAGGTAAGACATATGGCTATGGATAAAGGGAAACCACCACAAAACTATACATATTCTTGATGTCCTACACACTTCATACCAAACTTATTTAGAATTCAGTTACTAAAGATAAGGAAAATAATGCAAAAAACCTTTAAAGATTTGGACAGCAAGATAAGTACTCTTGAGAACTTTACTTTCTGACAGACTTTTTGTGATAGTGCATAATATAAGAATTGTATCATGCTGGCAAAAGATAAACAGGAAAGAAACAGATGGTAATTTACTACTCCCTGCTGTGTTTACTTGAAATTTGCTATCTAGAAGTGCTTCTTCATGCAAAGTATTTATTTTACAAGCTCAGCAACCTATCTTGATGATTATCATCCACATGTTGTAAAATGTTTCACTGATGAAGCATTGCACATAACAGGTAAACTATTATTAGAAAAACTGTTCAGTTTGGTTTATTTTCTCCTCAGATGAACTGAACATGGAGAGGAAAAAACATCAAAACATTGCTTAACTATTTTTTCATAACAAAATACTGAATTTTAACAGATGAAGGAAAATATGTTTGCCCTGTTTAGGTTTCACAGTTACAGGACAGTTGAGGTTGGAAGGACCTCTGGAGATTATCTGGTCTAGACCTTCTGCTCAAGCAGGGCCACCAGAGGCTGGTTGCGCAGGACCATGTCCAGACAGCTTTTGACTATCTCCAAGGATGGAGATTCTACAGGCTCCTGGGACAACTTCTGCCCATGTTTCCTGATGTTCAGAGGGAACCTCCCGTGTTTCAATCTGTGCCCATTGCCTCTGGTCCTGGCACTGGGCTCCACTTGAAAAGAGCCTGCGATTGTCTTCTTTGCAACCTCCTTTCAGGTATTTATAGAAACTGGCAAGATCACCCCAAGCCTTCTCTTCTCTGGGCTGAACAGTCCCAGCTCTCTCAGCTTTTCCTCATAGGTGAGATGCTCCAGTCGCTTTCATCATCCTTGTGGCACTCACTTGAACTCGGTCCAGTACCCCTGTGTCTCTCCTGTATTGAGGAGTTGGCCAATCAGTAGCTCCCTGGGTCTTCCTCCTTAATATTGCTCATAGAATATATAAATACAATACAAAAAGCTCTGTAGAGTATATAAATTAAAATACTTTCCCCCCCTATACTACAATTACGTATTTGTGAAATCAAGACTTGTTAAAAACAGCCTGAATTTTGAAATTGCGATGAGAACTCTTTCTTTCACTAGAAAAATCACAGGATTTCAAATGCATCTACAAACAGAATCAGACTGTGAAAAAGAATCTGTGCATCAGAATCAAAGAAAGAGTAAAACAGCAAGTCTTAAGCCTTATTGTTCCATCTTAAAAGTATATTCTTCTCACCTTTGTATTACTATCCATACTATGAATAAACCAGTTACACTTAATAATGGCTTCTAAGGTTCAGATGCCAAGTCATCTAACGAATGCTACAGATTTATTACACAGCTATGCTGAATAAATAAAGACTTTAACATCTCCATAGCAGCTGCTGAAAAGGAAAAAGATACATAGTCTCTATGTTACTTGGGGAGTCCTGGAGTCTGCTTTCAGTTCTAACAATGCCTTTTGTGTGACAGCTGTCAAGCTGCATTATGCCATGGATCAGCCTTCTGACCTATAAAATTGGGTTTTACTTTCTTAAGGTAAAGCAGTCAGAGAAAAAACAATGTAGTTTCAATTTGTAAAAAATATTAAACATGCTTAATAACACTGTGCCTAATTTTCCAGAATATATTTATTTTTTTCTAAAATATATGCCAAAGTACAACTATTTCAGTATTTAGGATATTCTCATTTTAGCATCAGTGCAGTATTTGCACAGGAACAGCTATCCACTGTGGCTGCTGGATGGTGCACAGAGAGCACTTACAACCACACGTTTCTGAAGAACTGTGAGGTTTAAGCAGCATCTAGTGGCTAAACTTCTGTAGGCAGCCATTTCTCTTTAGTTCTATTTTCTCCTGCTTCCTAAATGCTAAATTTAGTAAGGGAAGAGGTTGATACTATCACTTTTGGTATAAGATCCAAAGATGTGTCTGCTTAAAAAAAACCCGACCTTTATGTAGTGTTATCTTCAATGCACAATGAGGGAAAAGCACTGTGGCCTACTAATTGCACTCTAAAAACTGAAACAAATTTATTACGGGAGAAAGACTGAAGTATCTTCAACCAAGGAATGCAGGAATCAGGTTTCAACTGCATCTTGCAAGGCAATTTTTTAATTTTTTTTTTCACAAGATAATCTCACATCTTTCCCGTACGAAGAACGAAGTGTGTGGGAAACCTCGGCTGGTCCGAGGAATTGGAATGCACAAGCTTATCAAGGTTACAATAGAGAAGAAAGTCATCCAATCATGAACTGTTGGTCTTTGTTTGACCAAGTCATACATGGATACGTATTCTTGGGCAAGATATAAAAAGACTTGTTAAAACAATAAAGACAGCTTTTTGCTTTTCGCTCGCAATTCAGTGTATGTCGTGTCCATCTCAGCAGCGACAGGAGTGCTCACTCCCTTTCTGTGGATAAGATATGAAAGTATCTTGTGCTATGATAAATTTAATGAACACTGCACCCCGAGTCAGGTAAGTAACCAGCAAGTAAATTCTTGTAGATCCTGAAGTAATGATTGAAATTACTGTTCCCAGCTAAATCTGGTAACTGTGTGACAATAGCACTGCAATAGGTCCTGTGAGCACTACTAGACTGTTTCAGTGCAGTCAACTGGATTAATCTATCAGCCTTCCAGCAGCAATTCAAGTTACCTTAGCGCACACAAACTTGCTACTCTTCCCCCTTTTGGAAGTCTGTTGGGGTTTTTTTGTTGTTCTCATACAGTTTACCTGTCACCACAGTAATTTAAGTGGTACAGTTCTCCTTAAATGAAGTAAAAAACCTCATTTTACATTTCACATCCTACGAAAGGAATTATCTCTACCTGCAAAAGACACTTTTCTGTTAATAAACTGGTCCAGTGCATTTTTATTAATTAGTAATACATTCTTATATGTTGAATTCTTATCAATATAGTCACAAAATATTTTCATGAGCAGACCACAGCCAGACAAAAAGATTCCAGGAAATAATTCTGTCATTTATGCTGCAGCATAATTTTGAGCATACAAATGTAAGGGGAAATGAACAAGTGATTCTGCAAAAAAATAAATCCCTATGAAAAGCAATGTCTAAGAAAGTTTAAAAGGTTTCCCAAGGAATATTTATAATACAACTGACCTTCAAGATTTCCATAAAATAAAGAGACATGAAGTGATGTCCCTGATGAAGGATAAATTGTGAACACATTACATCTTTTATTAAAATAAACCAAAACACATTCATCTGTTGATTCAAGTAAGGCAAAGTATCTTCAGGTTTTCAGCATTAATTTAAAAATAAATTCCTATAAATTACTAAAAAGGGAAGGGGGGTTACACCTAGAGGTAAAAATCAACTCAGGATTCAAATTTGAATACCTGCAGAAGCCACAGTAGGAATACATCACATTCCCCCAACCCAACTTTTAATAAGGTCACCATGGTCCAAAGCAACTCTGACCTACTTGTTGGTCCAATTTATTTTTGTTTGTCCACAAGCCTTCTGTCAATCAAAGGAAAACACTATAAAAGCATTCTTCTGCTTAGGTCTTGAAGATTGACCTTTTGTATGCAAAGACAATACAGTTTGATCTTCAGCCTTTAGTATTCCTCAGAAGCTGGAATAGCTACTTTCCAATTGACAATTAAAATTAATTAACTTATCCAAGTACTCCAAGAGTCTGAAAGCCTTAGTGGAAGGAAATATTACACTCTACAAACAAATCTTTATTTTAAGCTAGCTTGTTTAGCTTATCAGAGTATGTGGTACTTAAATCCCCTTCAATCAAAATGCAAAATTGCCTTTACACATCAGGAGAGAAACTGAAGAGGAATTGCCAGCAGGAAGGACATCAGTTAGAACAGCACTGGTGCACTGTAACAAACATTTTGAAAGGAAAAAGGGCAAATCCAGATTTGTTTTTTCTTTGGGTTAAAACAAGGGGAAATGTCAATGATTCGTGTGCTGGTGAGTAACACACCTTTAAGGACAATTTCTGTCTAATTTGCAGGAAGAGATAGACAGTTCAAGTTGTATGTTGAAACTTCCACCATTACCCAGCTGTGGCAATAGAATATGGTACTCTGTTACAGCTTTAGTTTTTCTAGGGCTAGTACCATTAAAAGAAAAATGAACAAAACACTCCATGAAGCATTGCTCCACTTTACCTTAAGGAGTTGACATTTTTGAACATACAGAGATAGGTAGCCCTCTTTATCATAAATTTTTATATTTAAAAAAACCCTAACCATGTGATTCAGTACATCCCTTAAATTAGTAAGGTGGTATCTCAGAGGTTTCTCTATCCCATTATATCTCACACCTTTGTTACCCTCCTCCTTTCCCCAGGAGCATCTCAAACATCTCCTCTTTCCACTTCAGTAATCCCCATGCCCAATTCTCCCTACTTATCTTCTGTGGGATTCAACAGAAGTCATTTTATATATCAATACCTTTTCCGTGAGGAAAGCTGAAGGAATTGCACATAATATCTGAGAAAATTTATCTTCCACTGCAGTATTTTCAACTGAACCCATGTTTAGTAACTCATTTGAAGGAACAAAAAGACAGAAATATTTTTAGATTAGTTAAGATTACAGTTAGCAACCGTAATCTTCAGTGTTGTCAAAAAAAAAAAAAAAAATCAATGTGGATTCAGAGCTTCAAAATCTACTGATGACCATTAAGAGCTGACTAAGTGCCTATACACAGCCTATGTCAATTTATATTTTCTTGAGGGAAATTAATCTGAAGCTCTAATTTGTTACAATTTTTAGACAGTCCAAGGTGTATAATCCTCCCAGAAATCTAAATACTAAATGCAAATATGAAATTCTGCCTTTTTTTGACCACAGACTTCTAGCAAGTGACATAGTGTGAAGGCATAACATGAAATATGAATTTCTGAATTAACTTTAAAAGGGCAGGTGAATGTTTTGACAAGATTTTATTGTGAAACATTGGATTTAGAAAAGGTACAAAATGTCAACGGCCAGATGTGTGCCAGTACAGTATTTCAATAGTCTATACATGTGGACAGCTGAACAGCCTCACTGCAGAACGTGTATTTAGACATACTATCTAAAAGGGGGCCGCAATATTCACAGGCTTAAAATACATAAATACCTTGAGCCAAAGTGGCCATTACTGGTCAATGCTAATCAACATCCGGAAACGGGCTAAAAAGCACAATACAGTACAACAGTCTCCTTGCAGATCCACATTTAAAGAACATCAGTTTATTCTGTCAATAGTCTACAGCTCCAGGACACTATTTTCAGTACTCTGATTCAGTTGGCTAGTTAACAACTTTATAAAAAAATCATATTAAAAATTAGATTATGAGGATTTTAGATTATATTCTTTTATAATCTAAAAATTAGATTACATTTTTCTTCCAACTGCAGGCATTTAATTAGAACTAAACACTATGAAGCCCCTGAAAATTTTTCACACGGGTATTTATGAAGTCAATTGCTTATAATATAGAACTTCAGTTTGTTCTTTTAAAATGTCCTTGCTGCAGTCTGAACAGATATCATTAAGCAATCCTGATTCAAACATTTCAATTTGGTATGCATTTGTATTTTAAAACCAATTTCACCAAACATGGGTCATCATTCAACTGGAAAAAAAATTAAATACCAAAATACTAACTCTGAATTCAAGTCATAAATGTGTATACTAAAAACAAAACAAAACAAAACCAACAACCCCAAAGGATAGCAGCATTCTCTACCTTAGTTTAGCAATTTTAAAGACCACTTATAAACATACAGAGTTGATATTAGGGTATAAAAATACATGTATACCATACGAAACAAGATAGCTTGATTTTTTTTTCAAATTATTCAGCAGTCTGCCACTGCTGGAATTAATTTGAACTACTGAGGTGATGCTCATAGTTCAGTACATGGGTGGACAGACTAGGAACTTTAGTTAATTTTAGTTAATTAAAAGGTGTGTAGCTTACTCTACACAGTTAAGCTTACAGAAATATAAGCAGTTACCCTGTTTCCAATCAGTACGCAGAGCCGACCTAAACCTTTAGTTATAGAAGTCTACCTCACTTTATGACCATTTGTTACCTTCTGTAACCTTCCTGAACAAAGACCTTGGGGTTTAATATAAACTACATTTAATAGAAATTTCTGAATATGACTGATGTCCATTAGGAGCAGAGCTAAACTTAAACTGATGTAATTTAGAATCCACATCTACCCAAAACATAAAAACCCTCTGCCTTTGACACCACAGTCACTTCCCTAATTAATTCAAGACCATTAGTTTTGGCTACTCTTTTCTCATTGATGTATCTTTAATGGGGGATCAGAATCTTGCAATTAATGAAAAAGAATCTTCATAAGTTACAACTAAGTACAAAAATCAAATGATAGGGAATAATTTCTTTTACAAACTTTCAACGTATTATCACTCAGGATGTAACATTGGCAGTACAATGTCTGCTATGGAATTAAAATTAGCACTGTGCCAAATGGGAAAAATATATAAATAAACCACTAAACTCCAGTGTGGCAAAAAAAAAAAAACATTTTGGGGCTGTTGTTGTTCAGGAAGTGTTTGGCAAGAGCAGCACTAACAAAACTACACTGCACACACACGAGCTACAAAGGTTATCTAAAGCCAATATTCACTGTCCATCAATTAGCTAGCTCTTAATGCTGCTTTAAGCACTGCACTAGCCACTTTGATCTTTGTTTCAGATTCCTCTGTACACACATTTATATTTACATAAAACATTTATTAAAGATGATTTTAAAACATAAAAACCTTATGTACAAAATACCAACATTCCTATAAATAAACAGTTGGAGAAAGGCACTTGCAAGAAAAATCTACAGTAAATCTTACAAAAACCACACTGCCTCTGTTACTGTACAATAGATAATTTTTCAGTAAATCCCTATCACAAGAATGTAAAACACTAATTACTTGTTATAACTAAGAATATAACCGTTACAGTTGTATTTACACATACATGTACGCCTTCTATTTTAGTTTCAGTTGAGAGCACCAGGATTTCCATTCTAAATTTGTATTTTGATACAAAGTAAAAGAACAGTTGCCAGAAACCAGTGTTCAGTATCACTGCAAATTCATAAACTTTTGGCTGACATCAGTGCAGCTTAAAAGACTCAGTTGCTGCTTTGCAAAAAGTACACCTAGTTTGTTATTGCATGTTGTCCTTTTAGAGAGAGCACTGCTATGTTCTCTATGCAATCGTTTAATACTATTGCTGGCAAAAAGTTTCCAATATAAAAAAAATAAAAACATTCTTCAAGCCAGTTGAAGTATTTAATCTGAACAGTAACTAAAAAAAGCTGTATATTAATTATAAAAATGTGTAGGAAACATGCCAACTAATCTGGTGTGCAAAAATATTTTTTCCACTACACAGGATCTTAAGGGCTCCACAGAATTACTCAAATTTACATTGAGTAGCAAACTCCATGAATAAACAGGTCCTCAAGGAGATGTTAGTATACTCCCACTTTTATCAAACTTTTTACCCTTTGACAATGCTGCAACCTGTTTGAGCAGTTCTCTGTTTTTGGCCTGCAATACAGACAAAGAAAAAGTTTTATGAAATACTGAAATGTCTCAAATAATAGTGTCATGCACTAACTTCCACTGCATTTATGAAACATTCACAAAATGTACATGCTGAGAATATTCAAAGGTAATGATAACTTTGCAAAGATTTGGATATGCTCTTGAGATCCACAGTCCATCTTTAAGAGAAACAGTAACCACATTTCCTCTACTGAAAATTCAGTACTTGAGGTATTGCACAGATTATCTGTTTGGTCTGTGATCTAGAAGGCAATTAAGGCTTTCTTCCTGATAAATATGCTTTAACTGTCAATTGTACTAGCACTGAGTCCTTAAATCAGGGCAATGGCACACTGACAACTGATTTAGTATCAGAGAACAGACACAAAAAATAACATAACTTTGATAAAGCACGTGAAGTAAGCCTCCATCTCCCGAAGTTAGAAAGCAATCCTTACGGTGAGTTTAATTGACATGTAGACTGTTGACAGCAGAACTGCTGTACAACACATCTGAAGTCAAAGATGGTAACGACCATTCAAGAACTTGGAAGTACTTCATTGTTGTGAGTGAACAGCCCAAATATATAACCCCACATGAGAATTTCTCAAATACTGAGACACAATTACTCACCTGCAACTGTTCCACAGTTTCCTTATGAGCTTTCTCCATACTATTCATCTTTGTCCTTAAATTAGACTCCTGGTACTGGAAGTCTGCCTTCAGTTCTGTCAACTGAAAATAAGAATTCTCTTAAGATTTCTTGGACTGCTGCAGTATACAACTTCTAATCAATCTGGGAAATCTTCATGGAAGCCTCAGGAAACACTATATTTATTTACTACTGTAGTATTGACAACTTGGCATTTAAGAACTAGCTTGCAAAGTATAAAGTATGTCTATTGCAAAGTATAAAGTATGTCTATTTTATATGAAGAAAACAACTGCACTTATATAACGATATTGTTTGCTCAGGATTTAGTATAAAGAAGGTTAATCCTCAACAAGCACACATAAAAAAAATCAAATACAAGATGAATGATTTATAAACTTAGCTGTTTTCAGCTGTGAGATACTTAACACAATATTCAGTTATATGGTAGCACATGAAAAACCTTCCATAAAAAGGCAACAGGAAGGATTCCTTTGTGTCCTTTTATGCTACAATTTGTCATAAACATAAGTTTCAGTGCTTCTCAATCCACAACAATAGTGCATTAAAGTGTGTTATTAGGAACGTGTAATTACAATGACTCGACCCGTGACTGGACTATGAGTGTATGTTGGAGTATTGCTGCCACTGTGTCTCTCCTGAGATGGGCAGAGATCCAGATGACCTACACTAAGGCAGGTGTTTCTAAGTTGTAATATATGCTACTGTCCAAGAAGTTGGATGCTTCTTCTGGAAGCATGTGCAGCTGGGTGAGCTACTAACAGTTTGTTGTATACTGATCCAGTACTTTTACAAACAACTTCTTTAAAAAGTTCAGTGCCTCAAAGCATCCCTGGCTATTTTGAACCTCTCTGGTCTATTTGGATTTATCAGGAAATTCAGTCTCTTTGCTAGCAAATCAGCCTGCCACACATAACAAACCAGAGCATACATTGCCTGGAATACCAGCTCTGGAGCCCTCAGCACAGGAAGGACATGGACCTGATGGAGCGGGTCCAGAGGAGGCCACAAGGATGATCANTAAAATGACTACCAAGACTATTACCAACCTTAGAATGTGTCATATCACATGTAGTGACACAAGGTATTAAAACCTGTCAAATCAAATGGTCTTTAAATAAAGTTCAGGTATCTTGATACAAGGATATATACGTCACTGTACACAGACTGCTGCTGCTCAAAGTATGTACTTACAGCTGTTGTAAATTCCAGGGGATCCAGTACAAAACTATGTACTACAAGGTAAATATCAAAAATGCTGCACCATAGTCAAGCATGCAACTAGATGAGCACACTAACTGTGAACATTCAGCAAATTACAGTCCCTTCCTGAGGATTAACTCTCAGGGTCCCACGGTAACATCTTGGTATCTCACTAACATTTTTTGCAGAAAGTGAAACAAGGCTAGTACTGCAAACAGTAAGTACAGGCGAGGACATGGCTGAGATCTTGACATAAAAAAAAATAAAAAGATGAGGGAGGATTGTCTGTGAAGGTGGTGTACTGACCTGGCTTTGTTATACATCTCAGAGGTTTTTCTTATGGAGCACTCCAAACTGTTCAAATGCTGTCCCTGCACAAATCTTAGGACAAGATCTTAACAGGAAGCTCTCACAGGTCTGGCTCAGTCTTTTATCCCAGTATATGTCTTTACATTTACTATCTCACAGTCAAAAAAAAGTATGCATCATTCAATTGAAAATTCTTCAGCTGTGAAAACACTGTAGGATGTATTTAACTTTCCTCTCCTATGCAGAAGCTGAAGAAAGTAAGGGACATTCTGAAAGTAATTTATGCCTGAAGGAGTCTAAGTTCAAAGAATTTTGAGGTTAAATAAATAGTTTTAGCAGAGGTGATGCTGAAATTGTTACACACTCTCCCTGTGGAAGCAGCACAAAACAAGCTACTCCAGTGGTTATGTGGAAGTAAACCAACTCTTTTTTTAGCTTTGCCCAATAGATCAAATATAAAAAGAGGTAAGTGAATTTCATACTGACTCATGATTATCTGCTGGCTTTGTAAGAGAGAGATCAGGGCCTTAATGGCTGTCCTTTGAAGAAATACTTAGGGACTTCAGGATAGACTATTCAGCTTTCACATTAACCACTTAACAGTTTGAAATAGCATAGACATCCACACTGGGTGTATTATAACAGTCATATAAACAAACAAGTTCAATATTTTTTGTACAACACATGTAAATGTAGAAATGAAGATACCGAGCTATGGCTTAAAAGTGGAAGCATTTTCCTTTAAGGATCAATGAGCCATTCTTAACCGTGTTTTGGTATGCCATCATGCATCTATAATCAAAATTTTACTTGAAAATATAGTAAATTAATTTTTAATACAATTCCATGATCTACTAAATCGTGAGCAAACATTTAGAGCCACGGATACAGACAGTGTCTTATAAGGATCTAGTCAATGAGATGGCAGAGAAATAAGCTCTAACAACAGCAAAGCAAAATATATGTTTTAGTTATTTATCTTTTCTTGACAGTCATTAGGTTGTTCAAAGGGTGAATCTCCTGTATAAGTTTCACTGCAGCCTTTGGGCCCAACTATTTCGCTTAAGACATCTAATCCAAGCTTTGCTTCTAGTCTCTGACCCTTCACAAAGACTTAACCTAGACTATGCATATGCTACCAATCTTTTAAAATTAAAACAATTATCGTACACTGTACATGCAAGTTTAGAAACGAACTCATTAATCTTGGTTATAGTTGCTTTAGTTTAAAACTAAACACAAGCTATGCTACACACATAACGGTTACTACTTTTAATCCTCCTTTTACCTTCTGTATCCATCAGCCTATGCAGCAATCAGGGATCTTTGCCATGACTCAATTCAGAACTCGTGAAACATAAAAACCACTGTCTGGCATTTTATCCATCACCTGTGGCACACAGCCTGAATAGCAGCGAATCATATAGCTAGCTTCTAGATGGCTGAAGTGAGGTAAAATTAATTCCTCTTTGACTCAGAGACAAAAATATATTTATGGTACAAGTCCCAAACCTATCCTTGGTTTAAATGGTAAGATCTGATTAGATGCTATACTAAAAAAAAAAACACAAAAATTATGTGATTTTTGTTTTATCTCACAATTTTGACACTGTCAGGAGTCTACAAAATAGAAAACAAAATGATGTTCTTATTAAGCACTTGCAACTTACCTTTTTATCTTTTTCTAAAATAGTCTGATCTCTTTGCTGCAGAAGACGTTTAAGTGACATTACTTCTTCTTTCAGTTGACTTATGAGGACAAAGTTGTCAGTTCCTCCACTGTCAGCTGACTGATTTATAGAGCTACTAAAAATAGAAAACAGTAGTTACTTATGACATCAATAGAAAAAGGGTATTTTTTTTTCCAAATTGGATAATTAATAATTCCACAAACATCCTTAAGGACTAATGCAAAATAAGTATGTACCTGACAGAAATGGATGCAACTGGCAAATTACCTTACTAATGGCACACATTACATACACCTACAGAAATATAATTAAGTATTAGCTTTGAGGCGGTTAAGTACCTTCTAACTGAAGCAGCCACTTTTACATTTATTTCAATTGATTGGCCAGAGATGGAATAAAGATTCAGTCCCACATCAAGGTCTAGAAGGCTTCTCTAGATACTAGGTCAGCTTAAAGCAGCAGGCTCAACCCTGCATCCAATCAACAAAGCAGCCATGTGTCGTGGAACACTGTTTCGTTGGTAACTGCTGCATTGTGCATAAGCTTTATTTAATTTTGCCCCAAACAGCTTAAAAGCAGCAAATCAGTGCCAGTTTTCTGCTAATAGAGTCATTTAGGCTAGCTGACTGAGAGCACTCAAAGGCCACCAAATAATCTGTCTGACCAATGGTTTCACCTCCCTCATTCTTCAAACCAAAAGGAAAAAAAACAAAACCAAACCAACACCACCAAAACCCCAAAAAACCCCAAGTGGCCACAAATCAGTGCTCTATTTGGTTGAAATGTCTCAGCTTTACAAAAATATAACTTTACCTATCTCCATTTGATGGCTTGGATTCCAGTTTGGGTTTTTTCTTTGGAGTTTCATTCTGAATAGCTGCAGAGGATTTATGGCTGAAATCAAACAAAATGTAAACCTAAAGCCTCATACTATATATCTCTCTAATATCACCATTTGGCACATGTAAAATAACTAACTCATGCTCCTAGATGCAATGCTAGAGGCTAGCCAGAAATACAACGAAAAAGTCCTTTAAATGAAAACTGCAAAATAAAAGAAAACAAAATTAATAAATAATATAATATTTACCTCTGTTTCCATAGTCCCTGATCTTGTTCTGGACTCAGACTGCTGATTCTGAAATATGTGAAATGTACTTGGTAACTGACCAAACATGCCATCATTTCTAAGTTTATGTGAATGGTATCTGTACTTGAGACAAATCCAACCCCCCATTCTTTAGTAAAAGTTAACAATTTTCAGCTGCACAGTCACATTATCCGTCCTATTTGTGACCACTCTTCACTATGTCAGGATGCTATAAAAATATTTCCTGCTTAAATGTTTACACTACTGTAGGATACAAGGGGTAGACTTCAAGACTGATGGCTAAACATTTTTTTGCTGGTACCTCCCAATTTTTGTGAACTTTATATAGCTAATCTGGTATTCAGCAAGCTGGTTTAAAGCAGCATTCCTAGGATTCCCATACTGTCATATGAACACTGCCTGAAGTGGTGCTTATGCATGGCGTAGCAGCAATGCTGGTTTGGATCACTGAAAATACACGTTTCTTACATCTAAACGATTTTTTCCAGTAATTTCAAAAGCAACCAATAAACATCATTGATACAGGAAGGGTAGAATGTAGATTGCACAGAATCAAATAGTTCAATGAATCTATATTTCTACCTCATTGTCTCTAATAACTGAAATGGACAGGGAAGGAGTTTTATTTATTGGACCAGGAGCAATGGACTCATGGCAGCCCACAGAAACAAGGTGCCAAATTACTGTGATCTGCATAGCGGTATGCTTATTTTTACAACCCTTGAGTCTATAGAAGCTCTATTCTGCAGTAAGGAACTAACTTTTCTGTTATTTAATACTTACTGTATCTCTGCCACATGCATTAAATTAGATTTAGATTGGTGTAACTTAATTTTAAGCAGAGAATTGAAAGAACAGGAACAGTATGATAACTCTCTGTATGATAAGATTTTCTTCTTTGAATTCCTAAAAAACAGTATTTGACTTTATTTTTTAAATATGTGCATTTGTCTCTTCATCATTCCCAGTATCATTCCATCTTATTTTACTTCTATCATTAAATCATGCTTAGTCAGCTTCAAAATTCTATGCGCTAGAAAAAGCAAAGCTTAGAATTAAAGTGTTTGTGTGTCTGAGGCCAGGGTCATTACCATTGCAGCCACAGCATTTACAATGCAACACAAAAATAAAAGAAGTGGTTCTGAAGTTATGCTGCCATAGGACTATCAGTGAAAATAAAAATCACAACTACTATTGTCCCAGCATAAAAAAGAACTCAATTCTGGGATTCATGACTGCAACTGGGCATGTACTGTGTATGCCATAGCTAGAGACAGCAGGCTGGAAATAGTTGCAGAAGATGGGACAGAACCTTCTGCAAGTAACTGAACTGTGTTCTTTTCCTATGTCTATCACTGTCACTCACAAACTGCCTATTCCAGCACGATTTTATTATGAACACTAGCCTAACAGATAAAATTGGTCCTAAACTGAAGATGATCCCACAACCATTGCTTCTGCTTCTCCATTAGTCTGCAAGTTCATGGGCACAAACAAGTCGGGATGAAATAAGTTAGGGTGGGGATTTTGAGTGATGTAGCTGTTCTGCACTCACTGCTAATACACATCTTCTAACCCATGGTAAATGCCTGTCAAACAGCAGTTATCACACAGCAGTTACTGCTTAGAAAGCCACATTCAAGTTTATCCTTAAGTAACTTGCTTCTGTGGCCATATTCCAGGGGTGTGATCTCTACACTTGTTACCAATTTTAACATCCATTTGTTTACTGATCACAAAGAATTTCTGCTTTTTGCTGACCTCTCTTCATCCAAACTGTAAGAACATAAGGATTTCGACAGACCGTGGAAGACCACCATCCTACTACTGCTTTTGATGCCATGTTTTAAACAGCATTTCTTATTTCCTTTGATTTGTTCTCAATACTAACAAAATATGGAAGAGGCACCAACAGCTACTTTAATTTCTGAAATACTTACTTATGATGACTGCTGCTGTGACGATGATGATGGTGGTGATGGTGGTGGTGCTTTGAATGATGCTGGTCTTTCTCAGTAAGAGATGAGGAAGAGGAGTTAGAATGTGAAGATCCTAGGCTCTTCCTCTGTTCTTTTGTCTTCTGTAGCACTCTCTTGTAGGACAGTGTGCAGAGCCAACACAATAACTTCCCATCAACCTTTTGGGAAATAAATAATAGCAGGGTTTTTTTCCAAGTATACTTGCACTAGAAAGATGCAACATTTGCAAGAAAAATTTGTTTCGTCTGTTAATTTTGGGGAAAATCCAGACATATCTCTTCTGTATGAAACAGCACTATCATAACTCAAATATATATATTATCTTTCACTAAAGTGAATCTTATTCTGTCTCCTCTTGTGGTTTAAAGTTATGCTAGAAAGCAGTCTTAGCAAATATTGCACTCACTCTGTATCATAAAAATGACAATAACTTTTTAAAGGGACAAATCATTTTTATTTTAGACAGCATGTACCCTTTCTGAACCCATTGGATTTCAGGCAGAATCAAGATGTCCAGCCAACATGTTACTTGTATCAAGTAAATTCTTCTGTAAAAACAGCACCATTTTTGGGTTCAGGCAAAAGGCTGTTGGGGTCATTTCCTCAGCACCTTCTGGAATGCTATCGGGTGCTGTACTTTTAAGGCAAGGCAGGCAAATCAGCAGAGATAAAGTGACAGATTCAAGTTATGGATGTGCATAAGATCCAACTGATGGGGGACGGTGGGAAATCAATCAATCAGAGCACCAGGAACTGTTCTCAGCTGCTCTGTTTCCCCGCTATGACTGTCAGCTTATACTTAAGCTTATTTTTAATAAGGAGTGATTTAAAGTTAGCTCAGTAGCCAATACAGCAATTCCAAGTTGGGAAGTTTAATTCAAATATTGTAAAGCCAGCAAGTTCAATATTAGTGAACTTAAGATGCTTTCCTGTTAAGCTTCCTCTTATGAAGGAGGAACACCATTGTCAGTCTAAGCCATTACAGCTGTGGAACAAAGCCTACCTTCCTTCTTCCCTCCTCTTTCCGATCAAAAGCGCACTGCTGTTTGCACTGTTCACATGTCTGAGGTGGGCCGTACTTCTTCTCGGAGTTGGTGCAACGCTGACATTTCGTGCCAATAAATGCTGCAATAATGTTACAATACTGGCAAGGCTTGGGCTGAAAAACAGGCAAGTTGAACTTGTTACACTTACAGCAGCTGTTATATTTCTCAAATAAACCATATTAGATGAAATTTAGCTTATGTCAAATATATAGAAGTTATGCACTTTGTTTCACAGCAAGTTTATCTTGATAACTTCTATCAACTGGTATCTGCAGGGTGCTCAGACACAATGTGCACATTCATCTATTAAAAAATTAATTTTTCTAACAGAACCGAAGCTGAAGTTCGAGATGAGAAAATGAAAAGTAACGTGAATAGAACTAATACTCATATTTTTTTTCTACTTAATAGCTTAACACAATTAACACACATTTAAAATTAAGACTATATAACATAAAGTCTATGGCACTATTACATTTTCACATTTCACACCCATTAAAACCACAGACAGCTAAATGTCTTTCTGCCATCAAGTGCTCATTTATGAGAATATGCAAAGGATAACTTTATATGCATAACGTGCAGTAAGATTGCTTTTGTTATTAATAGCTATATTGCAGTTACTCATAACTCTTAAGCTACATATAGGCACAATGGATTTCAGTTTGAAAAAAAACAACAAAAGCGTAAGCCACGAAGGAAATCAAGAGCTGACAGTAGTTTTCATCACCTTTCCAAAAAGTTGGTTTGTTTTTTTTTTCTCCTCAGAAAAACGTAAATAAGTTTAGTTACGAGTTTTTAAAATTCAAAACACAAATGAACTTTGATATTTAGAACCAAAAACCTACTCACCGTTCCAAACTGCTTCACATTTTGGGCACATTTCTTGCATATCGTATTAGTTTTGCTAAAGATAAAATTGTATAATGTTGAATTCAGCGACAAACCCACACCTTGAAATTCTTTCCCATGCAATTACTGGAAAACACACATGCAAACATACGCTGTGGTAAAAGCAGTTAACAAATCAGTGAACAAATTAAATATTTCTCTGAGTTTATGCGACAACACTCGTGCCGCCGGAGCAGGCAGGTTATTTTACTGCGGTTCTGCCCTCTTTAGTAATCTCCGCCAGTAGGAATTTGTGCCGTTACAAACGGTTGTGCCTGCGGACCAGCTGTTCCTTCTGCCGTTCTACCGACTGCCTGCGGCAGGACTTCGGCAGGTCACGCACAGGGTGAGGCGGAAGCCTCCCGTACCTCTCCTGCTGGAACTCCGACCGGCAGTAGGTGCATTTCACGATGGGGTGGG
>VWZY01008982.1:67031-84284 GCA_013399075.1 Chloroceryle aenea
ATAAATTTTATAGTTGTTTTTTTTTTTTTATTTTTTTTTTTTTTTTTTTTTTTTTTTTTTTCAATGGCCACTGCTGACTGAGCAGTGCTTTAGGCAGCCTAGTTCTGACTTGCAGTTCACTTTCTGTGCCATGCCACCTTGCATGGTGGGCAGCATGGCTGAGGAGCATCTGTGCTTGCTGTTAGCTTGGCCCTCTGGCCTCACCCTCTCAGTGGTGGGCCAGTAATCCACACAATACTTTATTCTATAAGCAAGAATGTAACTTGGATAGGTAATTTCTCACACTATCACTGATGACACAGTAAGTAAGATCCACTCTTGCTGTGCAGTTTGAACTGCACACTGCAGCTGAACAGCTGGCCTCAGTTCATTTTAATGCAAAAGCATTGGCCCAGCTTCATGTCACTCATGTTCAAAACAAAGATTTGCTTCAGTATTTTCATATTAAAAATTCTGTCATGCTTACCAGGTTATACAAAGATCTTTGTGAGACTGACCACATGAAAATCAAGAATTGGGCCATATATTGTGAAGGGCAAGACGACCATTTTAAGCTACCTGGAATATATCTGATTTGAATGAAAAAAAATCTTTTATTCAACAGAATATGTTGATTCACTTATACAGTGCCTTTGTCCTCAGTGTTTATCCAGGGGTTTGCCTTTTAACACCTTTGTATAACAACTGGTTACATTCATCTTGCAGCTAACACTGAAGTAAAGCACAATTCAAGTATGTAGTGCCTCTGTGTAGTGGGTTTATAAACACACAGAAGTGTACAAATACAGCTGTTAGTTTCAACTGCATGTTTTTCTGTCTTGAGTTTGATTAGTGGCTCTGTGAATAATCAGTCTTTGGGGAAAGAGGAGGGAAGTTGTTTTGTGTCCTGGAGGACTACTTCACTTTTTCACTATGCTGTATAAAAGCAGAAAGTTACTTGATAATTTTCACATTGGGAGTATAAACATATCCTACTTAACCAAGGTTTTCATCTTGTTGGAGAGTTTAGAAAGCAATGTATGCCTTTCTCCTTAATCCTTTTATTTGAAAAGGTCTGTCAGAAGAATTCTTACAGGTTTTTACCATAAAAAGTTGTAAACAGTTCCATTTTGCTTAAAGATATCTCAGGCATCATACAAACTTTCTCCCTCTTAATTATTGGGAAGATTGATAGATGTTAAAAAATTCCTCCATGAGTTTTAGCTAAAAATATTAGCAAAAATACCATTAGTGGTCAAAATAAGGCGAGTCTTCTCGCAGCTTGTAATGACACACCTTTGGTAGCCCTTTTGTAGTACAGAATCTTTCAGAATAGTATACCCAACAACTTAACTTTTTAGAGTTTTTCACATCCAAAATGAAACCCAGCCTTGTGTATTGTTCTCCCTGTAGACTGCAATTTAAATTGAGGTAACAATTGTAGAAGTAAAAAACAGAAAAATGAACCAAATTTTAAGCCTAAGGACTTGCCCCTGCATTTTTGCCTATGCAAACGAAACATCATCAGTCATTCTAATACCAAAGTCTTCACTTTGCTTTAAGTCAAAAGTTGAACTGATACACTTTTTCTCAAGCTCTCTGTATTGTAGGCTTCAGGAAAAATATAATCGTTTCATTAGTAATGCTGTCATTATTATTTTTAACTAGAAAAAAATGAAGGAGCTGGAACAGAAGTTTCAGGAGGAAGAACATGCGAGGAAGCTTGTTCAGGAAAAAGCAGCTGAGGTAACCAACAGGAAATTTCTTTTGTACTCTTATGCACTGTAATTAACTCTTCCTTTCCAATCAACTCTTCAAATGCTTCTATTTTTCTCATTTAAAGTCTTCCTAGCAGCTACTGGTGACTTGCAGCCCTTGCTTTCAGAAATACTTCATTGTAATAATTCTTATTTTGCAATTCTCAGCTTACTCTGTCTCTGGTTATCTATTAATATAATTCCAGTAACTCCACTTATTCCCTCAAAGCTTCAGACAGGCCTGGAAACCAACAGACTCCTGATTCAAGCAGCATCACCCTTACTTTCTCCAAAAGCAAGAAAACCCAGGAAAAAAACAAAGCAGCCTGAGAAGGTAAAATGGGGGGGAAGAGAAGGGCAGTAGATAAGGGTGTGTGCATGTGATCAGGAAGGTAGGCAAGGGAAAATGGTTTTTTTGTTGTGTCATCTTTGATAAACCTTTTTCTCTTCTTCCCCTTCAGAAATGCTCTCTTGGGAGCCGTCTCACGATGCAGCCCCACTACAGACTGTGTCTGGGTGATGTACCCTTTGTAGCTGGGAAGGTGAGCTGCTTAATTCCAAAGCTTAATGCTCAGTAGCTGGAGCTCCTTAAGTGGCTTTGGCTTGGTGCACTCCTGACACCCAGTGGCCAGGTCAATTAATTTGCTTTGACCCTTTCAGTCTGTCATCAAAAGGCTTGTTGAATATTGATAACTTGCTGAAGTGGCATTTCCAAATATGGGTCCTCTCCATACAGCTTGTCAAACTGTTCTTGCTAGTGCATGTTCATTCAATTAAATACATTCTTGGCAGCAAACATGTTACCATTTTAAAATGTTTTCAGTTATTATCAAGTAGGTTGTTGCAAGGGCTATTTACAAGAAGTCTTTCTTTTCCTTCCAGTCTACCAGTCCCAGTCATTCAGTTGGTGCCAATGTGCAACATGTCCTACACCTGATGAAACAACACACGAAAGCTTTGTGTAACAGCCGTGTAGTAAATGATGCCCCCTTGGCAAAGCCCATTGGTACTGGTCATCCTGACAGCAAAAACAGAAAGTCGACCCTGCCAAAAGAATCTTCTTCATCCCAGGAAGAGCTCTCAGAAGTGCTGCTGACTTTACAGGATGAATTTGGGCAGATGAGCTTGTGAGTTTGGAATATTCTCCATTTGCAGATTATGTAGATGCTTTATATTTTTGTCTTTTGTTTTAAAGTTGGAAGTTTATGCCTGAGAAAGGGTTTAGTTTTAGCAAGTCTCTAACACCTATCTCTTTGGTCTATTGGATGCAGAGGCTGTGTCTTCTCCTTGAAGCTAAAGAGAGCTTCTGATAAAAAGTACCAGTACCTGCATTTATATGTAGCAGTACTGAATTCATAAGGGGTAGGGGAGAAGTGTGGTGACACCCCTTGATGCAATGGACAAATTTTCCCTTAAAGGACAGCTTTACTAGTCATTTTCCTTGTTCTGGCTAACAGAACATGAATTGTTGTCCTACTGAATGACTGTAGTAGAAACAGATAAACAAAATAGTAACTGAATGAGTGCTGAGGTAACACCATCAGGGGGTTATTTGGTCATTTTGAATGTGTAATTTGAAGTTTGAAGCTACTTATGCTATTGAGACTTAACATTGCAGCAGCCTGCCACCGGGATGTGGTACTGTAGTAATGCTGCTAACTGGTAAATCTGTTCTTGCTTTTTTATGGCATGCTGAACATGGCTGGGTGCTGATGCTATGGTTTCCTAGAAGTGCCATTTCTGAACTGAATGTACGAGCACCAGAAGCCAAGGGTGTCTGATGAAAGCCCTATTCTGTCTGAATTTCATGCTAGTGATCACCAGCAGCTGTCGAAGCTTGTCCAGGAAGCCCCAACCATTGCAGTGAGGGAAGACTTGGAGAGGGAACTTGAGGCACTGGTGGGAAAGATGGAAGCGAAGGCAGACCAGATCAGCAAAGTCCGGAGGCATCGGTTGCAGGTGAATTACTCTTGGCTATGTTCATGCTTCTGTAGAATTGCTATCTTAAGTTTTAGTGATGTCCCAAAACTGGGCAATACAAGATGAGAAACACCATATAGGGCTGAAAGGTATGAATCTACTTCCTGGATCTCCTGTCTGTCTGGGAGCTATTTCTGGTCAGACACCTGATGTGTCAGGAGATACCTGTGTTCTGATCACTCGCGCTCACTCCTGGCATGTGTCAAACAGCCATGCTGAACCACAGCAACTGCTTGGCATGAGGTCCTAGTGACAGCCAGCTGTACAGACCATGGGGGAAGGCCCTCATGAAATGACGTTCTTCACACTGAACTCAGAGTAATGTAAACTCCATTTAGAGAGATACCTGTATTTCCAGGGTTTTTCACTGTTGAGCTGAATCTTCTAACAGTTCTCTGTTGCTTGGCAGGCGTAAATAACCTCTTTGTGTTGTGATTTGCATTTTGTAATACCTGAAATACTTATTTCAGTTTAAAACAACTTTCAAAGTGTTTTGAATAGTGTAGCCTGTATGTTCAAAGATACAAAACCTACCAACTCCCCATTTTCTCTAATTTTCTTTCATGTTAGTGAATTTCTTCTAAAGAGCTTAACCCCTTGTGTTTAATGTGGTTCAGTTGATATGAACCAAGATCCACCCTCACCTGAAATAACTTACACAGAAAATACATACTGGGAGTGGTGCTACTCACATCCGAAATGGACACGTGACATGTTGTCAGAAGCACTACTCACCTTTGTTCTCTTGCGATCTTCAGGGGAACAGCTGCAGAGAAACACAGGTGTTGCAGTTGCCAGTAGTAGTGATGCTGCACATACTGTGGCATCTGACTAGCTATTGGCAAAAACTTCGGAGTCAGGACTTGGCAAAATTGTTAGGAAAATTAGGGAGCACCACTCTCTGAAGGGAGGGGAACTATAGAAGCCAGCTGGTTAGAGGTATGAATGTGTCTGCACCTTAGACTGGCCAGTTCCCCGTTCAGGCTTATGCCAGCTCAGTCCTTGCTGCCAAGTACTGGGTCTTAGGAGCTGTGGGGTTTTTGTGCTGTGTGTGGATACCAGCTCTTCACCTCAG
This sequence comes from Chloroceryle aenea, assembly GCA_013399075.1. Taxonomy (NCBI): domain Eukaryota; kingdom Metazoa; phylum Chordata; class Aves; order Coraciiformes; family Cerylidae; genus Chloroceryle; species Chloroceryle aenea. Next base: position 71,823 of record VWZY01008982.1, read on the forward strand.
CAGAGTTTTAGTGTTCTTTTATAAAGCTACATCTCTGACAGTGATTCACTAATAGTGAAATAGTGTGTCAAAAAAGATGTTTTCTATTAGTTTTTTTGATCACTGGATGGTAAGAGTAACAAACCAACTTTTTGTCATGTATAACTTCTCTTCCATTTCTAATGGAGATGTCCCCCCATAATGAACTTGCCAGCTTTTATTTAAAGAGAGAACCTGGTAGTTCAGACTATAATCTGAATGCAGTTCTAAACATGTGAATATAGCAATGCTGTGTAGGGAAAATGAAACATTTGTTGTTCAGGGTGTCTTGGAAGCATCCCTGTGCTTAGCTGGGTGGGGTAAGTAGTGGGATATTTCAGCTTGCCAAGTATAAACTGAAACAAGATCATTGTTTAATGTTGTTTGGGGGGGGTGTGCTTCTCTTTCAGCTAGAGAGACTTAAGAGAGAATGCAAGTCCAAGAAGACGTCTACTAAACAAATAAAAGATAGCAGGCTCCCTGTTAGTGAGGTTAAAGTAACAACTACAGTAACCACCAAAGGCAAGAATGCTGGTCCCATCAAAGTGAAACCTGGAGAGAAGAGTCGGAAGAACCTTCAATTGTTGAGAGACATGCAGACCATACAGACTTCACTACAGAAAGATGATATCAGCTGGGACTACTGACTGTTCTGCAAAAGATGTTCCTGAACCATCCCAGTCAGACTTTCTCTCACTCTGGATATAAAGCAGCTGCTTTGCTATATGAGAGAGACTACTGTATGCTAAGTGCACTTTTGAAATATAGGCCCTTAATTCTCCATCCCTGGGATTAAATGTATTATGGTCTAGCTTAAAACACATCCCATTTCTAAGGTACCCAGCCACCGAATCTAAGCATCGGTCTCTACCAGTTCCTTTTGTGTTATGGTTCCAGCAGTCCCTCCGTTTTCTTTTGGTGCACCAGACACACTTGTGGTGTGAATTGCTTGTGAGATTTCACGCTGTGGTAGAACCGTTGTTCCTTGGGAGGCTTTGCAAGATGCATCTTATTTGAAAACAGGGCTGCAGCCTTAAGTCTTAAGGGCCGTTGTTGGTTCTGTTCTGTGTGCAGCTGCAATTACTCAGACTGAGGGTGTCTAAGGGAGAACAGGTAATAAACACTTTTGAAGGTCGTCTGTGGAGCTCTCCTCAGAAAGCTTTCCTAGTCCTTGTTCTGCTACATTGCATTAGCCAGTGTTAATGGCAGGGGATGCTTTAGTACTTGAAAATGGAGCAGAATTTATCTCAATTATTTTGCTTTGTAGTAGATCAGGTTCTTTTAAAGTCTGAGGAGTGACTCTTAATTTTTTTCTAAAAAAAATCCTATTTTATGAAAAAGCTGTAGGGTAAGTTATAATAATACCCCAGCTCCTAGTACACAGCTTTGGGTGGTAAAGGAGTGAGATAAACCACAAGTGTTTTAAACTGCAAGTGCCTCAATCATGCCATTCAGTCCTGGCACCTTGCTTTTAACTTGAAGTATGTGCTTTGATGAGCTGTCTACTCTGGTAGTAGTGCAATTCACTTTGCACTCTGACTTGCACAGCTGAGTAAATGCTATTTATTATGTTAATAATGTAAAGAATTTCCTGTTAATGGAATGTATAGCAGACCTAGATTACCTGTTTATATAGTTGAAAAGTAATAAAGCCAGCCTGCCTCTTGAATGAATTATGGGAAAGCTGCACTTCCTCTAATTTAATTCAGTGTTTGTTGCAGCACAGTGCCCCATCCAGTGAGATTTTTGTGGCCAGGTGACATCTCCCTGGCCAGGGTGATGAATATGAGCTGCTAGGGAGCTGCAGGTAAGGTGAGGCTTAGAGTTACCCACCTTTGCCTGTAGCTGGACAGGTGTGGAACTCTATAGGGTCAACACAGGCAGAAGGGATTTGAGTTTTAATTAGCTGTAGGTGATCTACCCTGCTTGGATCACAATGTTTTAGCTGTGAGGGGAGAAGGCAGGAGCTGCTAACAAGGCCTGGAGCCATTGCCCTTTCTTAGACATGTGGGCTCCAGGTATCTGGAGTAACCACTTGGAGAGCAGTTCATTGTGGAGGGGCTGAAAAAACAGCAGCTGAAAGGACACTTGGTAATTTTACTTGGGAAGGACCTCTGGGAATCAGCTTGCTCAGACATGGCTTAAATTCAGCATTATTACCTCAGGCTGTGCTCAGGCAGCTCCTTACTGATGGAGGGCTTAGGAGTATTTTAGGCTCCATATGCACTGCAAACAGTGAATGAGGTGCCCAGGTTGGAATTAAGCCGACGAGGGGTGTGAGCATGAAGGAGCAGACACTGAGTTAATCCCAAATCATCCCAGTGAATTTGGGCTTAACAGGAGTTAGACAGAAAAATGTGAATCCTCCTCTACACAGAAATTACTGTGCTTATACACTGCAAAGTGCAAGAAATTTGATTTTTATTTTTTTATTGTGAAAGTATTTTTGTTACGAGCAGCTAAGCACTGCATCTGTATCAATATACTGGTCTGTATAGGATAAGAGAAACTTGATCAAAGAATGGATTTTGTTTTCCTGTCATTCTAAATTTGAGAGATTGAACATTAGCATCTTCTGTGACCATCTGCAGAAGAATGAGATTTGGATTTGATGTACTAAATTTTCAGTGCTATTTTATTGTTTGCATGTCTTACATGTTCTTTGGAGAACCACAGGGTTGGAAAAAGCGCACAGGAACTTGACCCCTTTATCAATTTTTATTAGTGTTAAGGAAACCACACAGCCTTTGAGAAACAAAATATACACACATGGTCAATTTGCTATTACAGAATAATGCTACGAGCCATCTTACATAGTGATTGTATGTAAGGGTGGATCTGCCCTTTAACCTTCAAGCAAATCCAAGTCCTTCAGAAGATACTTTGTGTGGGTTCTTTGCACTACTTGACTGTAGCATCGTAGGCCCCCCTCTTAACACACGTGGTGATTTCTCTGCAGCCTGTTACTTTTGGTGTCAGAAGGTGGCTGTGGATTTTCCCCAGTACTGAGACATTGATTGCAGTAGAGCAGGTAGAAAGGGAGACTGGAGGGGGTAGAAGTCCTGTTACTGCCTGGGAAGGAAGGTGGCTAAGGAAAGGCAATTTCTTAGGTGCGAATTGGTCCTCTCTTGTACTCCCTCAGAAAATGCTCTATGGTGGAAGAGGGGCAGGGTGAAGCAGCATGCTGATGGGTGTATTAAACAGGTGACCACAGTATCAGATCCTATCATAAAAGAGCAACAGAGGAACCCAGGCTAAGCTGTGCCCCTCTTAGCACAAGGATGAGGAGCAGCCTGGAGCAAGGATCCTTGCACATACATAACTCCTTTTGCTGTAAGCTCTATCTCCTACAACCCTGTACTTGGCTCTTGGGAAGAGCAATGGGGCAGTCCTGGTTTCACCAAGTGTGGTTTTTATATCCTCACCTACAGTAGAATTTTGTATTTTAAGCTGCACTTAGGTTTTATCAGGTGACTCCTATTCCTCAGGTATGCTATGAAGAAAAAGACTTAAGTGTAGAGCTCAGAAACTGGCTACAGCTGTTCTGTCTACCAGAATAACCTTAAGTAGCAGTTGCAATGCAGACAGAAAGGCTTCTTTGGTTGATAAGACAGTTGCTTCCATTAGTTAACAGAAAACTGAAATACCTTAAATACGCCACTATCACCCTGCACAGAAGCATTAAAATTTCTAATCATGCTTACCCAAGCAAAATGAACTGGCTGATCCCCACAGTTCACACATGCCTCTTGGTGTTGCACTCCCTTTCCCCCTGCTGAGTATGAGGCACTGGAGGGCAGAGGCGCTGCAGAAAGCCCAGGGAAGCCGTGCTCTGCTTCCCCTGCAGAAACAAAGGTGCTTGTTGCATCCTGACACATGCAATATAAACTGTGAGACTAAAGCTGCAGAGATGGAAGTAAACTTTGTCCTACAAACTTGGGTTGTGTCAGCTGTCCTCCACCACCATGTTTTACTGGTAGAAGCTGCCCTTTCTTTAAATAAGGCATCATTTACATGTCTTCCTATGGTCTAGTTTGAAGTGAAGGGAAAAGCGAGAAGACTGGTCTCCAAGGGTGCTGGCAAACACTCTCATTAACACTGCTCTGCAGGCATCCACAGCGGAGGGCTTCGTGACTTCACAGCACTACTCAAGGCTCCCTTAGAAAGCCAGATTTGGTATTTCCTCTTGGCAAAGGGGAGATTTTTCAGACTTCTGAGTAGATGTTTTTCCTCCACAGTGCTTCATCCTAGTGCACAGTCTCTCTTTAAAGCCAAGTGATTTCCGGCACATAAGTGAAGAAAGAAAGAGCACTAAGTTTCCTTTAGGTGGCAAGTGCAATGAGCTGGTATTATAATGTAGCCACTGAGGTTAATTGCATAGGGGGCCTTGTTTGTTTGTTGTTTTTGCTTAAACTTCATCTAGTACTACAGTTCTAATAAATAACCCTGGAGAGAAATAAATAAATAGGTTGGCATCTCCCAGGCACCAGGCTGGAAATCCAGAGGGTTTCAGAAAGGTTGCCCCTCTTGGTCCTGGGAAGGTACTCAGCAAATAAAGTCTGTATCATACAACTGTCTGTACGGGAGCGACACACTGTGCGGGAGAGCCAGCTCTCTCTGAGGATGAGGTGGAGCGGTTGGTGATCTCTCGCTGCAGTTCCTCCACTTTCTTCTGCAGCTCGGCCCGCTTGGCAAGAAGCTCCTTGTAGCGATTGTGCACAGGTTCCTGCAAGAGAAAGTGTAGCTGAGTGCTGGGGGGGAAGCGTGGAAGCCTGGACCACGGAACGCTGTCTGTGAACAGGCACACAGCTGGGAGGGAAGGCAGAGGGTGTATGGGTTATATCACTTTCTCCAGCCCCTGGGTAAGTTGAGTAGTTAGATGCTCTGGGATACTCATTTTTCTCCAATGTCACAATTACAGAACTCCGACATTTCTGGGGGACACTGGCCTTGGCATCTCGGCCTGGACATAATTTCAGGGCTTTGGAGGAAAAAAAAGAAGCAATAGAGATTTATCTAAACATATTTCACATCGTTCTGACTGTTGAACAGTTCATACTGCAAAGCATATCATAGAGTCCAATATCAAATGCCCCAAATTTGCAAAGCTTTGTTAACTGTAGTTGGGCACTGCAGAAATCCAGGAATTTTTGCCCCTTCCTATTAACAAGTGATTTTGTCATTTAGGGCCATGTGCAGACACTTGGCACTGCCCTGGGCAAGCCCCTTCGCCTGCTGTCAGACCCCTGTGCCTCGGGCAGCTGAAGCAAGCAGAGGGTTCCTGTTGCCAGTAATCTAAATACAGCCCCAAACCTCAGATCTACAACATTCAAGAGTCCTGTGTTTTTAGGATCTTTTGTAAAGAGAGAATTCAGATGATTTTCCCATATTCTAAGTGAAAATTTCCAAATTGCTATCTTCAGCTCCCGCAGATTTCACAAGGCAGCAACCTCCAGCTGACCACCCACTCCAGCCAGCTGTAGGTGCTGATCTTTCATCTGCTTGCACTTGATTTTAGGCTTTTGTTTTAAGATTTAAGCAGTGGCAGCGTCAGTTTGTACATTACTTCTTGCACTTTCAAGGTCTTGAGCTCCAAAATTACAGTATTAGTAGTAGCAGAGATGGAAATACAAGTAGGAGCCTTGCAAGAGGCCATACCTGCGGTTTCATCCTGGGGTTCCAGCGGATGTAGTAGCCGACCCACAGCTCAAGGTGGCGCATGCTGGCCACGGGATACAGGACGTGGTTGGAGTAGCTCACGTACAAGGGGTTAGTAAAGTCCTCCAGCTGGCTGTTGATGTAAGACCAAAGTGATACGGTCTTTTTTGGAAGATTCTGTAAGGGAAGGGGGTGGAGGAGGCTTTATTTTCCATACGAATCCCAGCATTTAACCAGAAAGTAAACCAGCATACACCTGTCGAAAGCTCGTTACCTTTCTGTAGCTTTACGAACCCCCCACTGCCTTCTTTTGATGTGGTTACCGTAATCGAGGGACACAGGCAGGCACACACGCACCCTGGCAGCAGGGAAACATCCACTCTTACCCTCCCAGCTGCCAACACAGACCAGGAATCGCCACCGGCACAGCAAGGGGACGCTGGCCTGAGAACTTGCAATTTTTAAGTTAAACTTCACCTCTTTAAAGTGCTCCTGGAGGACTTGCTGGAGTATTTAATTGCAAAGAAAAAAAAAAAAGAAAACATTTGACTTAGGCTCTGATGTAGTGGAATAATTAGGCCTGTGAATAGTCCCAGTGAAACCTGTGTTGAAGTGCTTTCTAGATTAAGTACTTTGCTAAGCTAAGGCCTTAGTAAAAATAACAAAACGAAAACCCACATGGAAACTGCACGTGGGTTTTCTTCTTTGGAAATTACAATTATTAGTTGCTGTGGACTCCAGAGAAACAAGGACCCTGATTTCACTATAGTACAATGCTATCGATTACGTTATTACAGTATTTTTAAATTATTTTTTTTAACTGATGTACTATCAAACATAATCCCATCAGGTCTACACAGCACTGTCCTCAATGTACCTCTATGATGTTAGGCTGCTACCTTTTGGTGACAAAATGCTTCATCTGTAGGTAGGTGAGACAGAATGAGTGTCACTGCTTTTCTTTCCTATTCCAGACTGGGTCTGAATGTACACATCTATATGTTCCTCCCTTGTCAAACAAACCTTGACTAGACTGCTGGGTGGAGCTGGCTGGTGGCAGGACCTCAAGGCATGTCCTTCCTAATACTCGCAACTCTGTCCTCCCCCCAGAAAAATCCAAGCACAGCAAGAACACATATCGAGACCAGTTACTTGCTGTAACCTATGTGTGCAGAATGAAAACACACACTTAGCAGTTAAGAGCAACCCAAAGGGGCCACTTCAAGGAGAAGGGAGGACAAAAAGGCACCAGTTTCCATAGACAAGATTACATTTAACTGACGTTGAAAGACAAACTGCATTTCCAGCTACCCAGGAGACACCAGGAGCTATTCAGCCATCAGTGAGTAGCTGAAAGCCATGCTGGTAGCAGTGGGGCTGTCCAGAGGGAAATGGTATTGCTCGGAAATATAAAGTCCCCAATAGACAGCAGTTCGGGCAAAGAGGGAAGTGCCCTGTGTCTCAGTTGTTAAGAAGGGTGCTTGGGATTGCCCAGACCTGCATCTACCACTGTCTTTGAGTGCTGAAACAACTCCTCTGACAAATCTGGCCAGCTAAAGCAATCACAGTACCAGGCCTTCACCTTGGAGAGATGATGTCTTACCTCTTTCATTCTCTGCTGCTCACTGCTGCACAGGAAGGTCCCAAACAAACAGCTGTACAGGTGATCCAGGATGGTTATCAGGAAATACTCATTGAACTCAAATGCTGTAGGAAACTTCAGACAGAACCAGAAAATCAGGCTGGGATTTTAGAACAGGAATGGTAAATGAGCTTTCCTCCCACTTTGTGGTCTTGATAAAGAGTTGGCCACTCTTCTTGGTTTCTAAAAGAGAATGTGTCCCAGCTCTCTGACTGGCTGGCTATTCAGGATCATATGTGCTCCTTACAGAAGCAAGAGTTCCTCTCCTGGAAAGCTGCTTTACATGCACAGAGAGGGATTTTGAGCAAAAGCCAGAGGTCTGAAGAGTTTGACCACTGTTTATACACACTCAGTGCTGCTTCAAGGTGAAGCTTGCTCTGCTAGGCCTGCCCCTCATGACAGACCATGCAATGAGACTGTGAACAAAAGGCTGAAGCACATGTGAAATAGGGCATAAAAAGAAATGGAAAATACCTGGGGCCAAATGGAAATAACCTGTGTATGTAACACTGCACTTCCCAGAGGGAAAAGCAGGGAGGCATCTTGGAACACAGGTCAGCAAGAAGAACAGGTGTACAGGTCAGGGCTGTGTTTGCTGTTGATGTTCTGTGCAGGAACAATCAGACCCGAGACAGGGAGAACAAAAGCTCCACAAAGGGTCAGTAAGAATACATGCAGTGAACTGCAAAGATGTGTGGGGGTAATGGAGAGGAGAGCGGGAAGCCTTCCTCCCTCACAAACCACCTTTCTCTTCCCAGGCTGGTCCAGATGCAACATCTCGACCTCACCTGCTGCAGGTCAGGATGCCTGCTTGTAGAGGCAAACCAAGGAAAGCATGATGAAAGAGAATGGGAAAGTCTCCATCTTTCTCTGCTTGGATACAGTGCAGCTTCATATATGGTGGCAGCCTGCATTTCACTTTTTTTAATCCATGATGAGCCTAATTTTTTCAGTGACCTGACTGACTGGGGCTGACATTTGCCATGTGACTTTGTGTCACAGCAGACACAAGCTTCCAGGCTCCACATACCCGGGGAAAAAAACTCCCAACCACAGGGGATGTTTCCTGAACTGTGCCTCTGCCACACCTGGTCTGAAGTGAGGAACTCAGCTCTTCTACATCACGTATGAATCAGGTGCAGTATGTTTGCCTTTGGAAGTTAAAAATGGAGCAAATTCAGGCTTGATGAGGCCCTAAGCAACCTGATCTAGTTGAGGATGTCCCTGCTTATGGCATGGGGGTTGGATTAGATGACCTTTAGAGGTACCTTCCAACCCAAGGCATTCTGATTCAGTGATATGCATGAATTGGCTTGGTTACGAAGTCAGCTTGAGCAGAGAGGCAACAGAGATTTGTCTGCACCTACCTTGTTAGAGACCCATCACTTATGTTTCTGAATGCACAGTGTGCTGCTAAGGATGGCTGGGGTGTCTGCTCCTGCCCATGGTAAATGTGAGGCAGCTGTCCCTCCTTCAGGGTGACACAAGCTTCTTCTCATAAGCTCAGAGTTATTTTAGCAGCTTGTAGGTGAGCAGTACCCACTAACTAGCTAATCTGATGCAAGCCAAAATCATGGCCTTCCTGTGCACTTCTGTACTCGGGCTCTTTGGTAAATGGACTTACAGAAGCTCTTTAACCGATCAGTAAGAGTCTGTGCAGACCAACTTGGAAATTACTCCTGTGGTCAGACACTGTGCCACATCTTGGTACAATGGCTTCGTGGACATGTGTGCCATCCAGTGATTTACCTGTCTTGTCATTTGCCAGACACAGTCGATGAACTGGAGGAAGACAGGAGAGCGATCTGCATCTGCATGATTCTTATCTCCGTGGCCAACTCTCTGAAATAAAGCAGGACAAAGAAGATGAGTCACGTGTGGCTTCATGGGGAAACTGATGGGGTCTCCTCTCAGTCAACCAAGCCCTCAACAACAGCTTTAAAAAGATTCAAATGAGTCTTTATTTTGCTTTGTCCGTACTGGTGGGTAAAGGAGTAAACGACAACTACTCTGTCTTTGAAGTGAAATTTCTTTATGGGGAGATTTTCATGCTAAATTAAAACAAGAGTTGTTTGAGCAGAGGCTCCAGATGTTATACTGGCACAGATTTCAGTTAATAACTAAAGTTCAGAAAGAAAAAATGAGAATGCCTTTTGATTCAGTTGCAGCTGTTGTCCTGGCTACTTCAGTAGTACAGTGTGCTAGAGCTCAACACTACCTACAGGCACAGCATGTGGCAGTAACCGTCACACAACACCTCATAGCTTCCAAGTGCTATACAAACAGTAATCCAGCCCATCTCCTGCCACCTCAAGAGAGGCAGTGACGAAAGTATCCCCAGAAGCAGGCCTCCAACCCTGACCATGCTGTGTGGCCAAGAAACGTGAGGCCTGATTCCTTGTAACTACTACAGTACATAAGAGGTAATATATTATCTAGGAGCCCAAAGTACTGTACAAAGACAGAATAAGAACATCTAAGTAACAGAGATTCCTACCTCTTCTGTACTACTGTTCTCCCCTGAGCAAAGGAAAACAATATCATTATCTTCTTTGGAAAAGACAGGGAGGCTAAAATGCTAATCATTCAAACACTAGGTAACAGTTCTGCTGCAGGAGAACCTGAGTTGCTTAGTGCCTCAGTTTCCCAACCCTCCTCAGAGTATTTGACTATGCTACACTACTCACCATCACATGTGCTGTAAGCAGACCTTGTTCTAGTCCTTGCCAAAATTAAGCAATCATAAAAGAATGGCTATGAGCAAAACACAATAGGAGCTAAGACTGAAAGGATACTGCTGAAAGGCTCTCTCAATTCCCATCAAAGTGCAAATGGTAACAAGCTGCTGTGTCACAAGTCCACAAAGCTGCCTCTGTGCCAGCTCTAGGGACACAACCAGAAGCTACTCCTGGTCCACTCTCAAAGTGCTGATCTTCTACCCTAAACAATTAAAAAGTCTCTCCAAAAATTCAATGTGCCTGAAGAAAATGTTGAGGTCAAGGCCATAACCAAATTCCCCAGCCTCTTCAGTACCAAGGGATTTGTTAGATGACAGTGATCAAGCAATCTCAGAAAATGGACTGAATTGGAAAGAAACACAAAAAATACAGCAGCGATCTCTGCCAACTCCCAGTAGAAATGTCTATCCTGAACCCAAAGCACACTGTTAGTTTAAGCCTAAGCATGGCAACATGACATATCAAGCACCTGAGAGGTTTAATACAACCTGTTCCTTGTATCTAACCAACACTGTCTCCAAGGAAGTTAAGAGATGACTGGAATTATAGGCAGAAAAAAATAGCAGCAGCATTCACCTTTCTTCTGCGAGTTCAGCTGGGAGACTTCTCACAGGAAAGGCTGAACTCCTTTGAAATCCTTCAAAGTGGACAATAACTTTCTGTTCAGTGCCTTCCAAGGGCTAGTGACTCACCAGCTGAAATCTGTGGCCAAAGCTCAGCCACTCCTTCTCCACTAGCACTTCAAAGCCCCTGATAGTTCGGTAGTAGCCATCTAACATGAGCAGAGAGAGAGAGGTGAGCTGGGCTGTCCGGTCCCAGCCATCGCTGCAGTGTACAACCACAGATGTCTTCCCTGACTCCACCTTGTCAGCAATCCGAAGGGCTCCAGCGAGAATAAGCTAGGAGAAGGGAAAAAAAAAAAAAAAAAGTTATTAAATCTCTTTGGAAAAGAAACTATATATGAAAAATGGCCAGTGACAACACAGGACAAACCAAGGGCTCTGTCTGCCTCAAGGAGAATGGTAATTCAGTTCCAACTACTTTATAACTAGGACAGCAAATTGGCAAACACATTTTTTTTGTTCCAGCAAGATGACAACGCATCTAAACTGTAGTGTAGGCACAACTCTAGAAGAACCCTTGCATTATGCTCAGTCCTCAGATAGGTCAGGATTTAAACACAGGAGAGTTCTGCATCTGAACATGGACTCAAAATGGCCATCGCCTTGCAGCTGCCCCAGGAGCAGTTTTGCCCCTGTCTGCATTGGCGGGTTGACAATGTAAGCCGAATATTTTTAGGAGAGTGCTTAATTTGAAAACTAACATCAGTAGGAGCTGAAGCATTTTGCCCCACTCATTCTGACTCTGCTCAGATTCCTGAAAGGCTGATGGGGCATAAACTCCCAACGTTTGCTGGTCTGGACCAGCAGTGACACCAGCATGTCAAGGATCCCCAGATGTCAAGGAAACTCTGTGACTCCTGTGCTCTAACCTGGGCTTTCAAAGTTACATGTTACCCAGGAACACACCTCATTTCCAAAACACCTTCTTTCAGTATTTCAGCCCCCTCTCTTGTCCCTCTCTCCATCTCCTCACAATCCCCCATTCCATGAAGCTGTGTTTTTAATTGTTTATAAATTGGAAAAAAATTGTTAAGTCTTTAAATTTCTCATGAATTGCAAATCCAGCCCTGGAGTTATCTCCAGATATATTTTCCAGTGAACAGAATGGTACAGACTTCAGGTTACTCAGCCACACCCATGCAGTGGATGCAGACATGCATACCTTGATATGCTCTAGCCAGTGAGTGGACTCTAGATTAGACAGCCAGTGAGTCTCCTCAATATTGGGATACACAATTTCTTTCAGTTTTCTCAGTGACTCTCTCATAACATGAATATTGTGAATGTCCAGGAACACTAATTCTGCATTCTGATAGGCGTCCTCACTCTCATAGCCACCTCCTTTAGCCTGAAGAACAAAATCCACACAAAAATCATTAAGCAAAGTATTTTATACTTTATCCCAACTCTTTGTCCTGAGCAAATATCACCTGACAAAATACCACAGTAATTGTTCTATCTAAAGCAGGCAGAAAACACTGGATTTATCATAAAATTGGGAACCAAGTTGTACGTGCACACACACTTTCCTGCAGTAGTTAATGAATCTGATCATTTTTACCAAAGAATATCACATTACAAGTCTTCTTCTCCTCTGTAATTATCATTTATCCCCATTCAAGCTGCTTGCTCATTAGATTCACTATTCTGTCATTTACAAATTTACCATACTATTACAGAGGAGTATATCCCACACACTCACTGCCTTTCCTAAGCAGGGGGAAAGGCAGACTTTAAAAAAAAAAAAAAAAAAAAACAACGAAAAGAAAAAAAAAAAACACCC
>VWZY01008982.1:84324-126344 GCA_013399075.1 Chloroceryle aenea
AAGGAAGAATTTAAAAAAAAAAAAAAAAAAAAAAGGAAAGGAAAGGAAAGATAAAAATCAGCTTTAGTGCAACAAAGCCATTCTACCATTAAAACATGGCTTAAAAGAGTGATTGCCGGAGACATAATTTTTTTACAGGGTAGAGAGAAGGACCCTGGGAACTACCAACCTGTCAGCCTCACCTCTGTGCATGGGAAGATCATGGAACAGATCCTCCTAGAAGCTCTGAGAAGGCACATGGAGGACAGGGAGGTGATGTGAGTCAGCCAGCAAGGCTCTACAAAGGGCAAGTCCTGCCTGACCAAGCTAGCCGCCTTCCACAATGGAGTGACAACAACAGTGGACAAGGGAAGAACTACAGATGTCATCTATCTGGACTTCTGTAAGGTCTCTTACTCAAGTCGCCCACAACATCCTTCTCTTAAAAGGGAGAGATACAAATTTGAGAGGTGGACTGTTTGGCAGATGAGGAATTGGTTGGATTGTCACATCCAGAGGGTAGTGGTCAAGAGCTCAATGTCCAGATGGAGGAGAGTGTTGACAAGTGGTCAAGAAGATGAAAAGTATGGAACACCTCTCCTGTGAAGAGAGCTGGTTGTTGTTCAGCCTGGAGAAGAGAAGGCTCTGAGGAAACTTTAATGTAGCCTTTCAGTTCTTAAAGAATGCCTATAAGAATGATAGGGGAAAACCTTTTTCGCACAGCCTGCTATGATAGGATATGGGGTGATGATTTTAAACTAAAAGAGGGTAGATTCAGACTAGACATAATGAAGAACTTATTTTACAGTGAGGGTGGTGAAACACCGGCACAGGTTGCCCAGAGGGATGGTAGAAGCCACGCCCCTGGAAACATGCAAGGTCAGGTTGGAGGAGGCTCTGAGCAACCCAATCTAGTTGAAGATGTCACTGATCACGGCAGGGGGGTTAGACTAGATCAATCTTTAAAGGTCCCTTCCAACCCAAACCAGTCCATGATTCTGTAATAGCAGACAGAACATAGCAACATTCTTAGACATGGAACACTGCCAGCTTGTATCTTGAAATCAAAGATCATGATGTCTGACTTTAAGGAGTGCTGAGTATCCCATCAGGTTTAACAGGCACAGAGTTCTGGTGCTGTTAGAGGAAACAGTATTTCAACCATGTGAAGTGAAAATGGTGATACACAAGATCTGGGGTCCTAGAGTTTGACCTCAGTACTACTTTGATGATTTTTTCCCCCCTTCCAATCTCATTTTCTGTTGTAGATTAATCCAAACTGACCTTAATAGTCACAGTGATATCTTAGGTATCAGAGAAAGGGTGAAATTTGTCTAGAGAATCAGATCACTGCATATTATTCCCTTAACAGTGCAAAACCCTTTGTGACCCTCAGGAATAATTTGAAATGGTGGTGGGGAAGGTGCTCTAAATTATTACACTGCCATCTTTCGACAGAGGAAAAAGCACCTGACCTTATTGGCTACAGCATTCACACTAGGCCTTGCATCAAATATGAAGATTTTATGGGACTGAGCATTAGAATCCATGATGGCTTGAAGGTACTTTTCATCTTCCTTGCTTCGCTTGCCACTCACTCCCACCATTGGCTGGCTACAGCGAGTGATTGTTGCTTGAGTTTCTGGGTGAATCCATGACAATACCTTTGAAAACAAATGAGAAAAAAAATGATGGAAAAATGGGATGCAATAAAACAGTGAAGTGTTTTACCTGTAACGGCTTGCTCTGGGATCCTGCCGTGTATTAAATTGTTTCCAGAAGGCTGGATTCTATTAAGTCATGACTGAATGGAATAACAAACTCTTCTGTCTGTACTCATTCATTCTGGTGGCTTTCCCAAAGTTTGAACAAACAAGGGGTGACTGAATAGGTTTAAGTGTGACTTTTAAATATGATGGCAGACTGTTTCCTCGTTGTGTGAGTCACAAGCACACTTTCTTGCTCTGCAGTCACTGGGCTGTGTCTTACTCTACATCACACCATGAAAGTAAAGCACTTTAGCACGACATAATTTTCTGTTACCACTGACATATTCATCATAACAATGTGTTTTGTTTTCATATCATTTAATAAGCATTTTCATCAAAATTATCACTAAGTATTCCCCTATCCTGGAAGTCAGAGTAGGTCCGACAATTGTAAACAACCAAATAGGGTTACTTTGCATTTCCCAACAGCTGAACTGAGATTTGGCCTGGGTTGTACTAAGTTTTCTTATCTTCTCATTTTGGTTTAGTCTACATCTATTTCACAACAGTAATTCCAGCAGTTAAAGTTGCTTTCTAACTCCTCAAACATGTTGCTGGCACTTTTATTATCCATTGAGCATGTATTTGCTCCCTGGAATCCACTCAGCCTGATCTTGGTGTTATTTATGACCCAATGGTATGTAACAAAACCACATCAAAGTGGCTTCTTTTGTCACACTCACTGGTATGCGTCCTCTCGATCTGAAAGATGCTACTCTCTTCAGTTCTTCATCAGGAATGTTTACGGGTACAGCTAGAATGGCAGGGTATGTATCACACAGCTCATAGCGCTCATTAATCTTGGTCAACCTCCAGCTCTCATTGGGAATTCCCTGAAGAAGAAACAACAGCAGGTTAGCAACTTGCTTGGAGACTTCAGCACAGTCAAAATTCTAGACCTGAAATACAAGGCAAATTCTGTTACTGAAGGATATTTGGTGGAGGAGACTGAGACTGCATTATCTTGGTAACTTGCATTTTGTACCTCTTCTCAGCAACGTTTTGCTCAGGTCACTGAAAAACAGGAAAACTAGAAGACTGCAAGCAGGCTCATCTATGTCAAAGGAACTATGATGGAGGCTACAGATGTGGCAACACAGGTGATCCCCCTGAGAACATCCTGTATGTACCTCCTGGTCTCATCATGGTGCTTACAGAAGAGCTGGGAGCAGGACAGAACAGGTGACTGATAGTCATCACTCCTCTCCTGGCACTTAGCTCAAATGTGGTGGGTGGAAACTGGTGATGGAAAGTGGAATTACCAGACAGGATGGAGGGGAAGACAGAAGGGAGAAGAGTCAGTAAAACACCCCCAAGAAGTCAGTCTGTTTTGGGCCCTGTTCAGTGTTTGTGGCAGAGCTGTGCGATCTCCCGAAACCACCAAAAACCTTGTAATTCTGTGTTTCTGGCTGCACGACTGTATGTGATCTGGACAGTGACGTGCAACTCCTATGTTCCTCTCAGCCTAAGCTCTCTGTTTGTACTAGTCTGACTTGTGCTGGGAGAGCAGAGAATCTATACACTGATGGGGAAGCAACTCAACAGCTTCCCAGGATATAACCTCCAGGTAACACCCAAAGCACAACTGGGACAATCTTAACAACCTGCAGACTTGGTTTGGCTGACGCTGGGAGTTAACAGATCAAAACAGTGTGGTTGCTACTGTGTGCCTACAAGGAAAGGTTTAAATAGACACTTGCTGGAGCAGGGGTGAGCACTGACACAAAGCACCTCTGTGGAGAAAACAGATCTACTACAGTAAGCATGGCCAGACTGTTAAGCGCAGAGTCTGTTTTAGAGGAACATCATCTCTTAAAACAATACATGCTTCTGTTCTAATAAACAGTACTTCATTTTAAGGAGGGTGATGGGACACTGATTACCACTGTCACAGCACCCACAGGAAATAAATAACAAATCTAACACAGGTCAAATAAGCTGCGGTAATTATGGTTGACCCATACAGACTGGAGCTGGTCCCCATCAAAGCAGTGAGTCATGCTGTCAAACCAGGCCATGGCTAGGAGAGGACAGATCTTATGTCTAATACCAGTCACACCCTGTTGTGAACCAATCCTTGTCCTGGGGCTCACCTTGTCAAGGAAATGTTACTACAAGGAATCAGCAGAGCTGCCAGGATCATAAGTCCTCCAGAACCCTAAATTCAGGCACTACCTGAAGCCAAAGTGGCAGAAACAGGCACCACACAGTGTGTACACACAGTCCAAGCTCACTGATGGGCAAAACATGCCCAGAGGTCTACCTGCTGTACACAGCAGAAATGGCATCTCCTAGGTCCACCACCTCTGCTGTCAACCAGGGGATAGCAAGACTTGTTCTTAGCTGTGTGGCATCTGTGCTCAAACTGGTAACTACTGGGAAGGGAACTAGTGCCAAATGACTAAATTGTTCTCAGTCCTGTCCTAGTAAGTACATGACTGCACTAAAACAGATCCATCAGCAACACTGATGAGATTTCACCTCCCCCAAATCCAAGTGAAAACTTTGCTGTTGGCACTCTCTTGTCAAGGAAAATGGGAGCTGACAAGCTGTCACATGGAAAAGCTTCTTGTGCAACTTCACCAATGCTTATCGAGACGATCAAACAGACACTGGCACTGTAAAGCAGGCTCTTCACAGTGCTGGGCAGAATAGCTTCAGCACACACTGCTCTGCTCTGTCCAGAACCAACACCTCCAAAGCGTTAAGTCTTTCAGCTGACACCCTGACAATTTTGAATGAAACCTTTCCTCTGCGATATCCCAGACTGGGAAAATCCATGACAAGCCCCCAAAGAAAGTAAAGATGCTGTGTGTCAGCATTCAAATCTGAGTCAAGGGGAATTCTGCTTTGCCCTGGCACAGCAGTCTTGAATCACTGCACTGCCCAAAGAGGGCTTTGGATTCAGATCATTACTTTCTCTAAGGACTCAAAGCAAACAGAAATAAGTGGAGTAGCCCAGAAGGGAAGCAAAATTTGCATCTTCCCCAAATATTTGCTGTGATGCAGTGTAGCTTCTGCATTTATTCATGCTCCTTCAGATTTTTACTTTCTCCATCTGGAAACAATAGAAAATTTTAACCTGATATCAAGCACATTAGTATTTCCTCATATAAGATACCAGGGAGATGTGAAATATAAGTTGTAAGCACCCAAAAGGCTACAGTTGAAACAACCCAAACTGTTACAGATGTAACTCAAGAAGACTTTGCAGGATCAGGACCAGCTCTGTGGACCTAGAGGAGGAGCCCACGCTCACCTCACTAACTGCAAGTGTGCCCATCCTGAAGCTGCCAGGGAACGTGGCTGCCAGGTGCTCACATTAGGGACCAGAGCTTGCTGCCCTGACTGGTGCACAAGGTCACTCACTGAGTGCATGAGGCACAGAGCATCTCAAAACAGGGAAGTTTGTCCAAACTGCTACTGGTGAGGCTTGCATCAGCCTCTGAATTGTGCCTGAGTTTGGGAGGTGAGCTGGCCTTGCAGCCCTCCCTCTTTACTCCACAAGGGTCAGACTGCCTCTTCAGGTGCCGGGTCTGATGTGGCCCAGCTGCATGACCATGGCTTAGGCTGCCAAGGATGCTGCAAAACCATGTGAAAGAGCTCCATGAAAATCTACAGAAAGGCAAGAAATGTAAAACTGCAGAGAGAAGAGTATTGCTGAGATGGGGATTGATGGTAGCTGAAGATTTCAAGAGGAAAACAACATTGTGACATCATATAAAATCCAAAAGAAAAAACTGTAAGTTTAGTAGGCAGTCACTGGGTGAAGACTAATAGCTGGGTCATCTGTGTGCTGGTGCTGACATTACTGATGGAAGGTGGCAACAACAACCCAAGTGAGGGATGTGCAGAGGCTGATCCTTCTCTCAGTGGTGCCTGCCTGACCAGGAAAGACTTCAGATGCCTTCTCTCTCTTCTCTGAGGTGGCAAGCAGTAATGCTCAGCCTACTAGCTACTTAAATCTCAGCTATCCTTTTTGTGTGTTGGCTGGTAAATAATTGCTTCATACTCTCAATCTGCAGGCATCTTGTTGGAATAGTATCTTTGTGCATGCTAAAGAAGCTCAAACACACTCACTGAGGGATGGTAACAGCCTGGACTGAAGCTATACCTGGAACTTGTGATGAAGGTGACCCAGTGCTTGGGAACATATCTTATGACTTTATCATCTAACCATAGAGATAGAGCTTTTGCATCTTCTCCGTGCACAAACTGGACTCGATTTCCCTCTGCATAGTCATTCAGGCCTTACTTTAATGACCTGTGCTCAGTTATTGCTTGACTTACACATGCTGTAAAAGATGGGAGTTTCTCTGTTTGCAGGGAAAAACTTTTGAGGACACATCAGCACGGCATCAAGTTACGCCAAAGAGGGTTTAGGTTGGCCATTAGGAACAACTTCTACACTGAAGGGTTATCAAAGAGTGGAAAAGGCTGCGCAGGGAAGTGGCTGAATTGCGATCCCTGGAAGTATTCAAAAGCCATTTAGATATGATGCTCAGGTATACGGTGTACAAGTGGCCCTGGTAGAGTAGACAGTGGTTAGATTTGATGATCTTAAAGGTCTCCTCCAACCATAGTGATTCTGTGATTCCAATTTCTGAATGTTTTCTCTGAAAGCAGCGACCACAGTCCTCCCCATCCTGTGGCTCCCTAGTACATAAGACCAGCGCACAGGATTACACGAGCATCACTTCCGCAGGGAAACACCACCCATTTCCAGCTTCACACCACCTTGTAATATTTTCCAAATGCTCCCCACATTGTTAAGGAAAATGAAAGCTTTAAGTTACTCCAATGGCATCTCAAGGCCTTTTGGTTTCAAGTGAGTCTTACTCACTTTGCAGCTCTGTTTTATACTCTGCCAGCCCATGTGTAATAAAAATCAGGGAGCAATTTCAGTTTTAAATTTCATTTGCCACATGTGATTCCATTTACCAACTAAATACCAAACCTCTCTGAGCTCCTTTTGTTCTCTGCAGGTTGTTTATTACTCCCCATAGTTTCACACAATCAGAGATTTTTAATAAGTTACATATTTCCATCTTTCCCAAGAATGCTAACAGAGAAGTCAGGGGTTTGCTGAACGTCTTTCCTAATTGCTACAATCTCTATCGTAGCAACCAATTGTATCAATTTGAAAAAAATGTATAATAAAGAAATCATACCACACACAAACTTGCCATGTCTAGTACCAGAGACATACATCTTACCATGGATCCTACTCTAAGTCTTTTCTGGATGCCTGGTAATTGGCTTTTACTTCTGCTCTGCTCCCCTCTCAATGTGTCCCTGCTCCCACAGAGAAATAACTGACCTGGCCTGAAACAGACCAGCTTAATGCCTGGCTCTACTGCTGGGCTGCTTATGCCCTAGTCCAGCTCTTCTCTGATAGTTTTTACACCAATTTTGAATGGTCCTACAGATAGTGCGTATGTCCCGCTTTTCCATTTCTGGTCACAATTCATACAGGCAGAGACAGGTAATCCCATTATTTGATTTGATGATGCCAGTTTTGTTTCAGTGTTAACAGATCCCTGCTGCCATTTCAGAACATAATCCTGATTTACTGTAGCGTTTTTTACTGCTTTAGCAGAACCTGGCTGGATTAAAAAAAAAGGCTAAGACATGCACACAGATAAACTGAACATCCATAGTTATACATGCTGAAATTAAATAAACAGACTGAAATACTTAAAAGTTTTGGAGGGGACACAAAGCTTCACACTGCAGAACCTAAATCTTTCTAATGAAAGGGATGAAATTCTCCTGGCCAGCTCACAACATAAACATCTACTAGAGTACGGTTTGTGTCTTCTTCAGCAGCTGGTATTGGTCACTTTTAGAGATAAGCTACTGGGACGGATGGATTGTGTGATCTGGAATGGCAATGACTGTGGCCATGGGTAAAAATCTGATAGGCTGTAGCTACAAAAAATCCTGGTTTGGATTCAGTTTTGCAGTTACCAGTCTAAGCAAATGACTGGGGGCTTCAGCATACAGGCATTAGTTTGGTTTCTTGACATAAAAGCAGTCAGGCTATTTTTCCTATCCACTCAAAAATTATGCAAAAATGGGTCCTAACAAAAAGGAGCAAATGTTGCAGGAATGTCGCAATTGTGACATGCTTTACACACAACAGCTCTACCTCATGTTACCAGAAATAAAGACACCACAGCTCAGAGTCTCATTTTCTTTACACAAAGGCCATGAAGAGCTGCAAATCACATGCTTGTAAATATATGTATCCTTTCACCATGTAACCGAGCTCCTGTCAGATTTAAGGTAAGGCCAATCACAATATAAAAATGGATATATATAATATGGACAGAAAAGTTTGTATTCTAAAACCAGACATGCCAGGATTAAGAAATTGGAATCGTTTACCTCCAAAATCTCAGGGGTCAACCCTTCCTTCTTTCCAGGTATTATAAGAATGGGATTTTTTGTATTTCATGTGTTTTAACTGAAGCTTGACTAAGTGAATGCTGTGCCTTTCAGTGAAGATTATTTTGATAGCACAGGTATTCCTTAGTCATTACTCCAAAGTTCTCGGCCCTAAAATGAAGCATCTCATCCATACAGCTTGGGCTGCAGACCCTCCTTAGAAACAGATTTTTCCATAAAATAACTACCAAAGAAGAGGTAAATTCTAAACAAAGCAATAATCACTGCATTGTTTGGTCTTACCAGTCAAAGTCGACCTTAGATACAATGTCTGTCACTGATCACATATGATGGGAGTTTTGACTCTACTAGGATTTTAGATTGTAGTATGTCATTGCAAAATACACACTTTTTTTTTTTTTCAGCAAAGACAGTGGAGGTACGATATATCTCACTTTCAATTAGCAGCCTAGAAGCCAGCAATCTATCTTAGGCAGCTATTTTAAGATGGAACAAATCACCCCCAACAGTGAAGCGCTCTCTCCCCATCTGTTAATGACAGGCCTAGATAACCAATTTAGAAGGCATGCCCAGCTCTTAGAAAACCAGAGCTAGAAACATGAACCCTTTCCTTAGGTTCTGAATACCAGGAATCAGATGAACAACTAGGCTAGGATAAAGCATTTGTTTCTGTTGTATGGGAAAAAATCCAATCTTTAAATTACAAGTCTTAAAATTGCGTCATTTGGCAAAGGAAAACTGGTTTTAACCTGGCAAATTTGGGTAAGACAGAAATTTACTGTGCCCAGGGCAAAGGTGCCACCAAGATGTGCTCTTTCTTCTACTTGGGAATTTTAATGCAACATTAATTTCATTATAAAAACCAAAATTCTCCCACCTTTTTCCCCAGGCAGTACCACCTAAGTTTTTACCACGGTATTCCTAACTGACAGCCTGCTGCTTCACAGTCATTAACACCTTTGACCAGTCTACTCTGGACACACCACTACAACTGTCTGTTCCAAGCTATGGTTAATCATAACACTCTCTAGGTTGATCCCTGTGCTGATTCCCTGAGAAAATGAAGGCATTCAACATTTAATTTTTTCTTTCCTTTAAAGTTCCTGTTTGAGACAGGAAAAAATGGAAAGAACTAGAACTGATATAAGCAAGAGCTGAGGTGTGAAACTCAACAATGGGATGCCTGTACCTGCAAAAACACCTCCTCCGTTCCTCACTGCCAGCAGTGGCTGATGACTAAGCCAAGGAAATTGTTTTTTCTACCAGAGCCTGAAGGCAGCTCTCTGAAGCCTGAGTAATCTCCATCAGTGGATGCTACCATCTCTAAAGCTATACTGCTGTCATCTGTCACTGCAGTGTGGAGAGCAATGTCCCAACCCAGACTGCACGACATTTGCCAGCAGGATTGTTCCATGTGATCTGTAATTATACTGCACAGAGCTTCACTTTGGAAGAGCAAGGAGGATGAGGAAGGACATGGCACAATACCCACCTGTCTTCTGTACTCCCAAGTGGGGTCATACACCTTCCATCCATTTTCTGGGAAAACTTCTTTGTACTCAAATGCAAAAAGTGGCTGAAAGAAAGAAAATTTACCATTAAGAGCCCACTCAAAGCCCATTTCCAGGATGTTTGATATCTCAAATGGACCACTCATGACTGGTCCTTCTTTTTTCCCACTGCACTACTTTTCTTTTAGGGCTTCATGAAAAAGATTAACACACTTTTTGCAGCAGGTAATAAGTACAACAATGTACTTTTCTCTATACTGGTGATCTTGCTGGTCTGTTACCCAGTACTTCATGAACAAAAGGAGTTTATTATTCAAGAGAGGGAGAAGAAAAAGACTACTTGGGCAAGAATGCTCTTACATACAAAGAACTCGATCCTTTCAGTCAGTATTTGAAGCAACAACTGCAGTGTCATAGCATGACAGAACAAACTGCATTTCAGAGTGGTGGCAGTGCAGTCACCATCAGCTGTAAACCTCTATGGATGTCACTGTGCTGTGAATATTTTCTCTTGTTTTATAAGGATGCATCAGTAAACCATTCTACATGCATGAAGAAATCCAGCCCCACTGTTTCTATACAATCTAAATTCCTACATAATTGATTCTAAGAGATTTAAAAACCAGCATTTCTCCTCCTTCAACAAAATTCACCCCATGTGAACACTGTATCAAGTAGATGGGACTAAACAAAACAGATTACTGCCATTCTTTATCTTCTGGTAAAAATTTAGAAGAAAATACTTACCAGATTATTTGAAACTGGGAAAGCATATTTCATTAAATTCTCAAATATGGAACGTCTAGTTCTCCCTTCAGGCTTATGAGCAAATCGCAAGTTTCGAATATCCTAAAAAAAAAAAAAGAGGGAAATTAAATTGCACACTTCTGAACTACTTCAAAATACAAAGAAAATATAAAAAACAGCACTCAAAATAGGGTCACTCACACCACAGGGCTCTTCTAATACTGATTTAATATCATACTTTGAACACTATATATTCCAGTTCTGGCCTTGGTTCAATGGTCGTCTGCAGCTTCCAACAAAGCCTGACACAACTGCAGAGGAGTGGAGGGAGCACACAAGTGCACCTGATCCCATCATCTTTCCTTCACTAGAAGCTCTCTACCTGCTGAAAGTCCAGGGGAGATTCCTGCTCAGAGACAAGCTATCTCTGCTTGGCAGGACTTTATGTAACAGACCTCCTAGCTCTTACTGAGCTCTCATGCTGAGCTGTGCCAGAAGATAGTTGGAAAGGACAGCTTCACAAAGTATCTGAGTAGAGCTACTATACATAGAGAGCCCAAGTCCAGCCAGTTTGGTGCAAAGCAACTAACACCATTTCCTTTTAAAGCTTCCATCTCTTAGAGGAAGTCTTGAAACTGAGAACTCCTCCACTTTGCCCAGCAGCACTGTTTCCACAAAGTGCGGTAACCCAGGACTTCCTTTCTATACTCATTTACGAAATCAAAGTTGGAAACTAAATAAAGCATCTCTAAGATGTCAAGATTTTCCAGTTGAGCTTACAACTCAAGCACTTGTAGTAAACAGTTTAAAAGCCACCAGCAGGAAATGAGCTATCAAGTTCAAGCATATGAAGATGGTATAGGAAGTCAGAAAATGAGATCAATAGCTAAAGATTTAGCTTTCTCACAAAACTAAATTAGGTAATTGGTCTCAGACAGAGAATATTACAGGGCGCATAATTTTAATCTGTACTACTCTGTTATTGCACTAAACTGCTCTGCATATCCTGGGCCAAGCAGGGTGGCATACACATGTGTGTACATATATGCTGTGTAGGGAAAAGATATCCATTGTATAGCTTGTGCTTGGGTTTCCCAACCAGGGAAACAATGCAGTTTAATCCAAACCCAACCATGCATGCAAATACGCACAAAGACAAAAGGCCTGAGAATCAGGAATCCAGGTCAAAACAGGGAACAATTTAGCTTGCCAGTGCCAGCACCTCTACACAGGCAAGGGAAGATCATGACTGCAACAGGACAAGGGAGCCGCTGGATGATTTGGTACAGACTGTATCAACTGCTCTTGACTCAGCGCACACACAGATTGAGAGTCTGCTTAGCTTCCAGGCGCCTCAAAATCACAGGAGTGACCACAGCAGTTTGGGACTCCCTTTCATTCCTCCATCTGCCCTTACACTTTAAGCCTTGAGAGGGCTCTGACAAGAGCACCAAGCAGCCCAAGACCTACAAGGTACAGAATCCAGCTTTCTCCTCAAGGCCACCAAGGGAAGCCCTGGTGAACAGCAGAGGTATAAATTTAGGACTGGTGATGGTGGCTTTATCTACTTTGTGCGTCTACATTAAGTAGACGTGAGGAGGTGGATTGTTACTTTTTATTGAAGTCTGCATTTCCAAGGATTCCAAGGGCTCTTCAGAGGCACATGTGAAATACATACTACCTTGAAAGAAATGAAGGAACAGCCTCAAGGAAGACTGAAGGCTACTTACCAGTCCCTCGGCACAAAGCACAGCAGCAAGTGGACATAAGCTTATGATTTAGAGGGAGAATGCCCCTTTCTTGTTTTGAAATGCAAATGAGTAAAAGGGATCCTGCACTCCACAATGACTGAAGTCTACCTGGAGTAGCCTGGTGGGCAACTGAGAACTACATTAGTGGGATGCAGACTACCTTTCCACTACAAAGACATTACCCAGCACAAAGCCCAAATAAAGGTTTGGTGCTTGCTTCAAATGAGCTGGATAATCCTGAATTTATTTAATTTATTATTTATTTATTTATTTATTTTAATCTGATGCTTTTTGAAGCATGTCAAGTCATACTGACTGAAATATTTGTGGTCCTGTAGGATGTTCTGCAAGAGAAAACCTTTTAAAATATATATATATATTCCCCTTCCCCTATTGTAAAAGACATATAAAATTTTACCTTGCATACAATCTCCAGCCCGTATGAATTTTCACCACGACTGGAAGCACCTCCAATTTTCTCCACTCTGTTGATTACACCTAAAGATGCATCTAGGACAAAAGGAGGGTCCTGTAGACAGTTGAAATTTGTGAGTTTAAAAAGGGGAGGGGGAAAAATCCCCCAACTCATGCTCCCTTATGCCTGTATTCCCAAACATATAGCTGTGATTCACACAGAATGGCTCTCAAAGAACACCTAGGTCTAAAGGCTGAATAGCCCACAAAAGCAGATCTTTCAAAAGCTTACCCGTTCCATGCTTTTAAAATACAATCTATAATTGGTAACAGTAAGGGTTCCTCTGATTGCTCCAGTGAAGGGGCAGATGTAAGTAACATCCTTAGCTTAAAAAAAGAAAAAAGAGAACATTTGTTAATTTCAGGGTTAATTTATGAGCGTAAAATTATAACAGTAACAATATTTGGAGGCTCTGCTTTTCAGATCATGAAATGAAAACAAGCTTAATCTGGGTTCTAGCTCAGAGCTACTATGTGAGTTTCAGTTCTATGGAGAAGGTAAGAATCTGGATATAAATGAACTCCAGGCAAGTACCAGCACCTAGAACCCTACATTTGCATAGAATTGCTTTCCCTGTAAAAAAGCCAGTATTCAGCTGCAAACTGTTTACTCTTCCTGAGCAATGCATTGCCAGTAGCTGGGAACACCGTGAATGACCAGAGGAGACAATTCCTGCCTGGATGCATATATCTGAAGAGGACAACAACCTGCATAAAAACTAAGGGATCGTCTGCAAGATAGTTTGTGCCACCAAGGACATAAGGGGGCAGTTCTCCTACATGTGGCTTTTAGGACTCTTGAATCCTTCTGCACACCCCTTGCATGCAGAGTCAGCCCTGGGATGAAGGGCCTCGTGCTAACAGCCAGCAGAGCTACAGCCATTTCCAGCAGCCACAAATCTGTACAGCACCCAACTGCCGGTGATTTTAAGCCTGAAGTCAGTGATCAAGTTACTCTGCACCAATTCAATTATTTTTGAGCCTGAGTGACGGTGACTCAAAGCAGTCCCCTTCTTAAAAGGCCTCAAACATTTCTCACTTGTTCCAGCAAAAGGCAAGAGGTGCTGCTGGTTTTCCACAGCAAACACCTCCCCTAACTGCCCTTCTGGTTTACATCAATTAAAAATGCCAACATTTAAGTCATTCCCTCCCCCCCTGGGCTGCCCAGCAGTGACCTATCAAGTCTTCTGCCACTGAAGCAGTTGGCTGGATGTGCCGTGGCAATGGTTTACACTATCACCGACCAGCNAGTCTTCACTGACTGTTGAGATTTGGATATGGAGAAGGACTCTTAAGATACAAGGAGTGACTAATTCAGAGCAAAATCTGTAGCCCAGAGTTAGTAGTTAAAAATAAATAAAATTATATATATACACACATGCTAACAATTTCATTATTCATTTTAATTTACATGCATTTATTCAAAGGACAATTGAACACAAAATGCTTCTAGCCAGTTCTAATTAAACCAAGTGTTTCATTATTGGCCGATTATTAATCACTTCTTTTCAAGGACTGGTTTGAAAGCAGACTCATGAAGCATAATAAGGGTGAAGGCAGCCTGCCTGGTTTTTCCACTACAGTTCCCATTTTTCAAAATGTAATTTCAAAATGTTTGGGAAAAAAACCAACAAAATCTACTAATTAGAGAAATGTGCATTCACATCTGAAAAGGAACAGGATTTCTGGGGAAAGGGGATAGAAAAATCTTTTCCAGGTAAGGAATCCCAGGCACAATCTCAAACACTGGCTTTGCCACCTTGTAAGCCACATCACCTTTCACATTTGCATTTTATTAGCTTGGTTTCCTAAGAAAACAGTTTTACTTAATTACACTGCACATGTACCAGTGCACAGGGCTTGTCCAACCTTAACCCTGCTATGGCTGTGTGATTTCAGGAGTCTCTATCTGATGAAGCACTGCAATGCTTCACTATTTGTGAGAAGGGATGCCAGGTATAATAACAGATGTGGTACTAGTGCTACTACCAAAAGAAAGTCTAATAAACTCAGTCTTTGGCAGATATAAAGTAATCCATATGGGAGAAAGAGACTGGAAACCAGGATTTACTAATTCCCCTGCTTATGGAATTCCTGTCTTTTATAAGACCAATCTTACCCTAGATTATTGGGTTGATTGAAATAATTTGTCTTCCCTTCCCTGAAAAATACAAAGAGAATTACATTTGCCTTTCTTGACACTTTTATCAGGAAACAATTATTGCTGATGAATAATAAAGATTTCCTTTTTGCTACCTTTAACTTCTTGCTGGACCAGGCAGCTGCTGTCTGGCCTCCTCCAAGAGTCACCCAGTTGTACAGCCTTAACGTGTCTCATCATATCATTTGCAATAGCTAAACCCACTGGTAACTGATCTCTTAAGCCATTTTCCAGGACCCTTTTGAAATACAGTCTTGCTGTCAGAGCTAACTGTGCGTGTGGAGAGAATGAGATGTCAGTTTGCAGTGCACTGTTGGAGTATAAGTTCAGAGTCCTTAGCAAAGGAGTAGTAGAGAAACAGACTGAGCTGTGAGGTGTTTGGAGTTTTTTTGTTTGTTTGCTTTTATGGTTTTTTTTGTTGTTGCCAGGTGAGGTTTTTTAGTGAGGTATTTCAGTTTGGGTTTTTGGGTTTGTTACTCTTAGGGCTGAAGTTGTACTCCCCCACATTGTTTTAAAGAGGAAGGCAACATGTTAAACTAGAGAGTGCAAAAAATCAATCAAGAGGCTTGCTCAAACTTTCAGACTGGAGTGCAACAACAAACCTGATGCATGGCAGAAAGTCTGGATGAAAATAAAGAAAAAAAAGCCCCATACCCTTATCACAGCAAGTTTTCTGCAACAGCACTGTACTCTCTCCTGTGACAGAGATTTGACACACAATTGTGCTGTGTTAATCTAAGAAGTTATTCTGGGGCAAGCAAAACTTTTAACAGTCAATCCATGTCCTCTCAGGAGGCAGGAAATGCAAAGCTGTACAACCTACCTGATCACTCATACTACGGTATGTTGAATTGCCTTGTGTTTGCTACATGCTAAAAGGAAATACATNGCAATGGCTTACACTAGCACCGACCAGCAATGACACCTCTCAAACACACAGAGATCTTTTCAGAGGGAGACCCATCGACCACAGCTGCCAGGCCCGTGAAAGAACTTTCTGGACCACCTTAATAACCTCAAGCCTCCAAACCCTATGGGATCCATTTTGCAAGGGCCACGCAAAGTCAGGAGGACAGATTGTCTCTGGTCCATGTGACAGCCACCACGCACATGAGGTGTGAGGCTACTGGGATGTCAGGAAGAGGACCTGAATGTCTTCTACCTNAAGCCACATCACCTTTCACATTTGCATTTTATTAGCTTGGTTTCCTAAGAAAACAGTTTTACTTAATTACACTGCACATGTACCAGTGCACAGGGCTTGTCCAACCTTAACCCTGCTATGGCTGTGTGATTTCAGGAGTCTCTATCTGATGAAGCACTGCAATGCTTCACTATTTGTGAGAAGGGATGCCAGGTATAATAACAGATGTGGTACTAGTGCTACTACCAAAAGAAAGTCTAATAAACTCAGTCTTTGGCAGATATAAAGTAATCCATATGGGAGAAAGAGACTGGAAACCAGGATTTACTAATTCCCCTGCTTATGGAATTCCTGTCTTTTATAAGACCAATCTTACCCTAGATTATTGGGTTGATTGAAATAATTTGTCTTCCCTTCCCTGAAAAATACAAAGAGAATTACATTTGCCTTTCTTGACACTTTTATCAGGAAACAATTATTGCTGATGAATAATAAAGATTTCCTTTTTGCTACCTTTAACTTCTTGCTGGACCAGGCAGCTGCTGTCTGGCCTCCTCCAAGAGTCACCCAGTTGTACAGCCTTAACGTGTCTCATCATATCATTTGCAATAGCTAAACCCACTGGTAACTGATCTCTTAAGCCATTTTCCAGGACCCTTTTGAAATACAGTCTTGCTGTCAGAGCTAACTGTGCGTGTGGAGAGAATGAGATGTCAGTTTGCAGTGCACTGTTGGAGTATAAGTTCAGAGTCCTTAGCAAAGGAGTAGTAGAGAAACAGACTGAGCTGTGAGGTGTTTGGAGTTTTTTTGTTTGTTTGCTTTTATGGTTTTTTTTGTTGTTGCCAGGTGAGGTTTTTTAGTGAGGTATTTCAGTTTGGGTTTTTGGGTTTGTTACTCTTAGGGCTGAAGTTGTACTCCCCCACATTGTTTTAAAGAGGAAGGCAACATGTTAAACTAGAGAGTGCAAAAAATCAATCAAGAGGCTTGCTCAAACTTTCAGACTGGAGTGCAACAACAAACCTGATGCATGGCAGAAAGTCTGGATGAAAATAAAGAAAAAAAAGCCCCATACCCTTATCACAGCAAGTTTTCTGCAACAGCACTGTACTCTCTCCTGTGACAGAGATTTGACACACAATTGTGCTGTGTTAATCTAAGAAGTTATTCTGGGGCAAGCAAAACTTTTAACAGTCAATCCATGTCCTCTCAGGAGGCAGGAAATGCAAAGCTGTACAACCTACCTGATCACTCATACTACGGTATGTTGAATTGCCTTGTGTTTGCTACATGCTAAAAGGAAATACATAGCTACCATGGCTCATGTAATGTTCAATAACTTGATTAATAAAACAATCTGATCACGGTTCTCAAAACATCAGCAATTTGCTGTTGGTGGTCAATGACCACCAAGATACTGTCCTCCGTGAATATTCTATTTGGTCAGCAAATAATAAGGAATTTCCTCTTCACATACCCATATCTTTAATGGTTTCTCCTGGTAGCAAAGGTGGCTCTTCCATTTCAGCCAATTTATTAGTCTCCCTCAGGACCTAGGCAAAAGACAGAGGTAGAAAAATAAAATTAATTATGTTTTCACAAACCAAGAAGTTGACACTTAACCTGCAAGGGGTCAACAATATTAAGGACAACAAACATTCAAAGATCTTGAGGTACTGCCTAGCATCTCAGTCTCTGAAAGCTCAACACAAAGCATGTGGAAGACCTCCACGCAGTCCCTGAGCATACAATTGGGCCATGCACAAGTGTTTAAGCAAGGATGTCAGTGGTGAAGAAGCTGTTTGAAGCAGTAGACTTCACAGGTGGCTGCCTGCTCCAACCTTCTCCTCCCCAACCCATCACCATGAGCCAAGCTCTCTGTCCCCACAGTTACACACTGAACCAAAGGGATCATTCCCTTTCCCAGCTGAAATGATCAGCTGTTACCATGATGCTACCTTGTCAGACCACTGTCTTCAGTGAGGGTCTGACAACTGTAAAGTCCCTGATTTGTCTCAGTCTGTAACTAGGAAAGCATAACCTGAGGTCTAAATCTATGGTAAGAATTAGCAGAGAAGAGCATATGTAAGTGACCAGGAATAAGGTTAAGACTATGTAGCCAAATGTAGATGGATTTAATCACATTGCCCATGCCTCAAAGTGGCCAAGTGTCAACCACAGCCACAGCAGCACATCAGTTCCTTGGCCTAATAACACAGACAGAGAGCAGGTGAGTTAGCCCAGGCTCTGCCTCATGCTGCAGCAACCACAAGACTTTAGGTTTAAAGTTGGAGTGCATCCCACTTGCTGGAGACAGGAAAAGGGAGTTCATCTTTGCTAACAACTGAATGCACAGACTCAACCAAAATGCTTTCTTCATCTTAATGTGAGGAAATAGAAAGAATTGGTTTTATGTGATATCAGGAAATCCCTGCAAAGAAAAATCAAAGACATGGCCTAAAGTGGCACTCTAGAACCTGACATGTCTGTGGTCAACTTTCATATAAGATCAAGGCAGAGGGAGAGCCCTGAGGAAGAAAATTTTTCTAAACGATGCAAAAAAATGAAAACAAATCCCAAAGAAACCTTATGCCACAATAAAAGCACGTTCCAGCATTTTCACACAACAGATTGATGTATAGATGAAAAGATTAAAAAGATCAAAGCCTTCTTGAGAACAAGATGTACATTTAAAAAAATGCATTCAAAAGACTCTTTAAAAAAAATATATTAAAATCAAGCACAGTCCTGGCTTCCTAACAGGAACCTCACAACTGCACCCACTTAGGCCAGCTCTTTCTGAGGGGGCTGCCAGAGCAGTCAGACTGGAGTCTACAGGACAGCTAAAGGGAGGTCACCATCAACAGAGCTCACAGGAGCAGTACTGAACTTGGAGAAAAGCTTCTCCTCCCCCACATCAGCAATACTGGTGAAAACAAGGTTTTGCCGGTCTAACTAGCAGAAGACTATGCTGAGGACTTCTTGTCAGCACAGCTGTGTTGGCCAAAGATCACACATCCCATCAAAGCCCTGACTGACGGCCTCCCCAATAAAAGCCTGTGATGTAGACCCGCTCTCAACTCCTGTGTGTCAATTCTTGAGCTTGATTAACAGCCTTGAAATGAGCAGGATAACATCTGGATGACACAAAATGAGAAGGCTAATAGTCTGTAAGTGGTGGTCATACTTGTGGCCTTTTATCTTGGATGGACATTGCTTAAAAATACACTCTGCATTCAGGACATGATCATAACTTCTTTGAGAAGGTCCATACCCCAAAAGGGGAGCAGCTGCTGCTAGGATAACTTCAGTCAACAGCTGAACTCAGTGCTCTCCTACAGATGTCAGTGGGAGCACGTCCAGCAGTAAACATTTGGAGGGCTGGGCTGTATCTTAAGCGAAAACAAGTATGAGGTAAGATACATAGAAAGCATTTGGTATGATGAACAGCTGCCATGATGGTGGGCAGTGCTCAGGTGGATTCTGCAGCGGGGGGGTAGAAGGGAAGAGGCAAGTATGAAAGTATGAAAGACAAAGACCTCCAAGTCATCACCATTCTGTAAAGACAAGGGTGAAAGCTTTTTCAGTTTAAAAACTAGCTCTTCTAAGTCTAATAAAACCCATCTGCTTACTTGCACTCTCTGAAATGTGGAGTCCCCAAGGTCAGAGAAAAGGGTCAGCAATCCAAACCTACAATCCCTTCAACACAGGGGAGTGGACAGATGGCCTCCTGGAAGCACAGCTTCTGCCCCCTTGCCTCTGCCCCTCCCCTACTTCGTTGGGGAAAATTTTTTATCTCTTTTGGGGTTTTTCTGGTACAGAGCTGAGGACTAAACTCATTTCCACCATCCCTCAACTGACCTTTGACACACAATCCACCTCAGGTACCACAGCACCAACTACCTCCGTGATGATTTCTACGTCGAAGCAAGCACATTGCCCCTGGATAACAGTCATCCTTCCCAAGAAGCTGCAACAGACATGATCAGAAATCACAGGACAAATATTTCTCTGGTGTGCCAGTCTTTGCATCGTCTGCCCAGCTCTAGAATTTGAATGAACCTCCTAGTTGAAATGTGAACACTTGAAACCCTTCTTGGCAGAAATTGAGAAACAAACAGTAGGCATTTTCCTAAAACCCACCTCCATTGATGGCTACTTAAATACGATTTGGGGAAATGCAATCTGTGTGCAGCTGACAATGCAAGCAGCAGGCACAGAAGACAACATCAGGAGCAGTGCTAAAGGACAGGTGGTGGCAGGAAGGAGGAAAAGTGGGTGGAAAAGTGGAATTCTGGAAACTGCTCAAGGTGGAAGAAATAATGGGATAATGCACATGGGGTCTGGGAGGATGTTAACATCACAGATAGACCCTCTGCCCCTTATATGACTATGGAAATGACATGAAAAGCCCTTCCATCCTACTGCCATCCTCCTTCCCACCCCTCCGCCAAATCTAAAAAGAGATTATTAAACTGTGAGAAAATCTTTTTTTTTGTACATTAGCCTATTTTCAAAGCTCCTAAAATATCACTCATGGGCACAGACTTAGCCCTCTGCAAATTCTGCAGAATGAAATTACAAGCTCCGTGGAGGGAGGCAAGGAAGCAGGTAGGGGAGCCAGGGACACAACTGCAGCAGCCTGGCTGCAGGAGTGATGTCTGGCTACTGCTGCATAAACACCACTGAGGGGGGTGCCAGGTACATCTGTAAGGGAGATCTTCCACCTTTGTGCATCTCAGGTTTTTAAGTTGGTCAGTGGAAACAATAATAAAAGAGTGCTTAGAGGTCGGCAATGAAGGTCACAGCCAGAGCTGGGCAGAACCAGCATTACTTAGCAGTAGGACCATGCTGATGTAGAGCCATGTCCTGGCTGTACCTGTCATAACCATCACTAAAATGATTTCTGCAAGCAACTACTCTGCCTTGCCTCTAAGCCAAACAAGGTCTTTGTTGTATTTTCCCCAAAAAATGTTATGCTTAGTAATTGAATCTCTAGAGGATTAAAGAGTTCAGTTATACATCAGAATAAAATTTATTTCTGTCTTCTTTTACCAAGTAATAGCATCTACCCATTCCACCCATCAGCAGCATTCCCCCTAGACAGAACAGTCCTCTGGGCTGCTGAGCATGGGAGTCTTAGCACCTAAACATAAGTCCTGCCTCAGCTCAGAGAGGGTGTGAGGACTTCATGCCACCACCTACCTTTGTTCTCTGCTCAAGCAGCAACTTAGCAGAACAAACCCACACTTGCTATATTTAACAACCACTTCTCTTACTCCAGAATCCCACCTTGCGTTAGCTCCAGCCCACTTACCCAAGGCTGAAGGTGCGGAGCTCTCATGCCCTCCCACCTACAGCACCCAAGGCAAGGAAACCCTGATGTTGTATTATTGACAACCTCCACATCTCGGCCAAAAAACGATTCTCACCTTTGCCTGCATGTGCGGGGTGAGGCAAAGAGGTTTAAATCCTGCTAAAAGGTAAGGCTGCTCCTTGACTCATTACTTACCTCTTCACACTGCAGCTGAGGATACTGCAGTTCTGACAAGCTTCTCAAACCACATGTTCACACTGCCTCCTAACACAGCAGCCAGCATGCCACTCCAAAAATCCCTCTCCTGATTGATGTCTCAGCCCAAGCAGCTACAGCCAACTCAGGGTGGTACAGAGATACACTGTACCCTAACTCTTAAGTACAGGGTCATAGAGGCCTGTGCATCACTGAATGCTACTCCAGAAGGACCCGAGAGGCTGCAAACCCTACATTCTGGGTTTGTTGTTGCCTTTGAACAAAACAACTGGTATGTTTTCCTCTTGTACTGCCTGCGAGGTGTTTGCCCACCAGAGGAGCTGCACAGCTGGGATGCCAACACGCCTTGTGCTGGTTGAGGCTGAGCCAGGACTGCCGCCTCCTACCCAAACTGCTGCTGCTGTGATTGCTCCGGTATCCACTTCAGTCTAGATGCCTGGGTTTGCTTGATGGATTTTTAAATGGATGTTTTTCCATAACCTGTATCATTTTGCCAGGACTGGCTTAGTGTGTAAACCCAGAGCAAGGGAGGGAGAA
Organism: Chloroceryle aenea; assembly: GCA_013399075.1. Classification (NCBI taxonomy): domain Eukaryota; kingdom Metazoa; phylum Chordata; class Aves; order Coraciiformes; family Cerylidae; genus Chloroceryle; species Chloroceryle aenea. Next base: position 106,339 of record VWZY01008982.1, read on the forward strand.
CAGCCAGGACAGGCTAGGGGTAGTAATGCTGTTCCTGAATGCCGATGTCTGCAGTACAAGCCTTTAAATCACAAAGATGCATGAAGAGAGCAGCTGAGGTCCCTCCAGTCATTTTCCAGTTATTCTCTTGAACTTTCTCCGAAATATTTCAGTCTTAAAACCCATAGACAAAGATCAGGGTTTTTTTGGCTTCCTGCAACTTGAGGGGAAACTACAGGCCTGTGTTACCAAATTGCTGTGTAACAGTTTTCCCAAGCTTGCATAGATTCTGCTATCCTGGATCACAATCAGAATAACCAAAAGAAACTTGTTTGGTTTAGACAAAAGTAAAATGTACCCTTTGTGTGATTCTATTTATTTATTTATTTTCCATCTCTGAGTTAATCTCTCCTTGGTAACCTCCTACACACTCCAAACCATTTTGAACAGATTTGTTACATGTAAAGCCACAGAACTGGTGCAACACAACACACTGACCACCTTGCTCCTGCATTATTCCTTTCCCCAAAACCATGTCTGTTCCATCCATTCAAAAGATTAGCTCTCCAGGCTCAGAGCCACTTTTGCTTCAACTACATACTGTTTCGTGTTCTGTGTTTCCTACAGCAGGAAGCCAGTCTCATAACTGTTCCCTTCACATAAACTTATATAATTTGTGTGTACACACAAACATTACACACACGCACACAAAATCCCTTCGCACCTGCAGCCCCTGAACTCAACAGTTTTGTCACATCTACCTCATGAGTGTGCCCTGGTCAGCAGCAATATGCTGCAGGAACAACAGTGTGTGTGTTGTACATGTGTGTGTGCAGGAATTCACAGGCAGAATCCGTAGCTTTTAAAAATATGTAGCTTTCCAAATTATGGGTGAAATACAGATTTGAAACTCAACAGCCAAGTAAAAGGGTTTATCTCCTACAAGAAAATTTTAAGTATCAGACAGTACTTTTAAGAGACTACCAGGGAATATTCTGCTTGTAGCTAACATACCTGAACTTTCCTTCCTCCTCCACTCCTTTTTTTTTTTTTTTTTTTTTTTTTAAATGTCTTTCTCTCAAGGGCTGGCACTCCCGAGTCAGCACACTTGCCACTGTGTAGGTAGGGTAGTCAGTAAACTACAAGAATATCCATTTCATCTCAAATTGGAGATCTACATCTGAGCTAGTCCATCTAGGTGCTTCGCTTAGGCAGTGGAAAGCAGGGGACCTAGGACATGCCCCTTTAGGATGAGCACCTTTCTTCCCACTGATGGCAGAGAACTAGGGTAAGAAACTGATGCAGGTGTCTACATCTGGTAGGGTGAATCCCATCTCTGGTGCTTCACTGTGGCCAGTGAGCAGTGCCCAATCTCCTGGACTTCCCCATACAACCAAGTAGTCACAATCTGTACTTTGCAAAGAAGTCCAAAGTTACTCTGTGGAGAGAGGCAGGATGGGTATGAGCCAGCTCAGACTGAAAAACTGCATGAACTTCATTAAAACAGGCATGACTCCAAAGCTGCTGATTATTAGCTGAGTTATCAGAGACAGCTTTTGGGTCCTTTCTGCTGCCTCAGAGGACAAAATGAGGGAAGTCAGCCTTTCTGCAAAGGCTTAGCCATAGAGTTATTTTTACATACTTGATTGGGTTTTTTAATTTATTTTCTTTGTAAATCAAGAGCAAGACACGTACCCTTAGGTAACCAATGTTTTCTCCTTTCAAATGCCTTTTGCTGGTCTCAGACCGTGTTCATCTATTCCTTCCCCTGACTGCCTTCTCCCCACCATCCCTTTCTTCTTTCATGACTGTTGCTGTGAAAGTCAATCAACAAAGGATTGTACTATGGCAGGTATATCAAGATGTACCATTGCCCCGATGACAGGGTAAAAACTTTTGAAACAAAACAGATACAGAAGCTTGTTCCATTCACCTCAGAAAAAACACCGGCATCTAACTGTCCAGCTGATGTTGACAGAAGCTGCAAGAACTGACATAGATATCTGCAGAATCAAGACCCATATGCTTATTTAGGATATTTTTTCAATGGTGTATTTGTTCCTTCTCTAAATGAACATTTTTTCCTAGAATTTTGCTATTTAGATGCTCCTGCCTTCTCAATGTTGAATTAGAAGGATCGCAGAGTGGTAGCCCATGCTTACGTGACAAATCCTCCTATAGACTGCAAACACTGCACTACTTTAAAAAGATCTTCAGCTGTCATTTACGGCTATCTCAAATGTACTTGAGAAGATTTATGTGCTATCTATCACTTTGGAAATGCAAGAGAACGTAAATCCAGCAAGTAAATGGACTTTGTTAATTATTTTTGAATCATTAGTAATACCACAGCAGAATGACTATGGGAAAGAATAGCAGTATCTCTGCATGACTGAGGCACAGGGACATTTCTAAGGATTATGACCAGATGGGCTGAAAAAATATGTTACAAGATATTCAGACCAGCGAGATGTTTATTGCAGGGAAATCCTTTGTGTCTTATTCTTTTGGGATATTAGCAGTTCAAAGGGAAAAAGACAAAACACCATGGACACATGGACCATTTCAGAGTAGTGCACAGAAAATGAAATACACTGTCCAAAGATCACATAGAGTCTGTTCGGCTCCCAAGAGCACTCAGCCAAAGAAGGCTTCCTAACTTGTTTCAAAAACAACATGAGGCATTTAAGTTATCAGTAAAATGTTCTGACAACAGACCATCTATTACACTGTTCTGAAGGTACTAATCACATGCAATGTACACTACAGCTGCCTTTTAACTATGCTTTCCTGTCACAATGGAAAAAATAACTAAAAAATCACCAACTACCACATATATTTGGAGAAAGTACAAAAAGGCTTGAGAAATCACTTTCTTACTTACCGCTTTCTTGAAAATCTTTAAAAATAAGCTGAAGATTAGTGTATTTTGTAAAAAAAATAATACAGTCACCAGAGGAATATAAAGGGACTCCTCTGCAGGACGATGTAGCCACATGCAGTGTTTCCCTGCAGTTTTCTGCTTTGTTTTTGACACGATGTACTTCTCCCACTGAAACCAAAGTGTCCAGTGATTAAGAACAGCCTCTCCGGGCTGGTGAATCCCCTGGGCCCTCACTGCACAAGTACAAGGCAAGGCTTAGAAGCTCAAAGGAACACTTTGTTGAGGGCCACTTGTTCAACCATGGCTGGCTTGTCTCTTCAAGTTTGTATAGCTTGGTGCCTCAAGACAATTCTCTCATTAGGCTCTGACAGAAAGTCGTCATTGACTCAACACAGCAATGCTCCCTGGCACAGAAGGTTGCAGATATTATCTATTCAGACAAGTCCAACTTTTTTAATTCAGAACTTTCTTCAGTGCCAAGGATTCCACACACATCTTGAACGACAACAGCTCTGTCCTCCACTGGCTGCTCAAAAAACTTTGGACAGCACATGAGCCTGAATCTATCCTCTATTTTTACTGAATTTTGTCTATCAATCAACTTCTATGGGAAAACAGATTATAATTTTCAAGGAAAGAATTAAACTAGTTCAATGAATTTCATATATTCTGTCTTAAGCAACAGAAAAACACCAATCAAAAAGAGAGTTATAAGAGTTATAAATTCTACCAACTAAAGTAAGTCACAGAAAACTCTGTTACTAATAATTTCACTTTGGAGTTTACTGATATATAAGATAAGGATTCAAGATACAAGTAATTACATATTTACAATGAGTAAACAATCATATGTAGGGGAATAAAAATGTTTCATTCAATGCAAAAACATCTACAGAAAATCAAATCTTGGCAGGTACTGCATGCAGTCACAAATCCGCGTGCTCCTTTTAATTATCATGCTTGTTCATTCCTGCCTGATACGTGCTTCAATCTACAAAACTATCACTCTAGGAGAGAAAAAAAATAAAAGGGGGGGAGGCAACTCTTACCCAGTTTTCCTCAGCAAAAGGAGAATTCTTTGTAGTTAGGAGAAATACGGCAGTCAATTGCGAAGAGATGAAAATATTTTTGAGGAACATATGAAGGCCATTTGTTTATTCTCCTTAGTTTTCCATTCCTAATAGATGGCAACCATAAATGCTTCCAGAGATTTCTTTCACTGTGCATTACTACATATTCAAACATTCAGGTACCTCTATTAGAAAAATTAGCAAGGCTTGCTGTCTTTGCTCTCTTCTAACTAGATGAGCGCTTAGGGAGTATTATTTCCATGTAAAGGAGACAGAAAACTGTCTGCATCTGGCTTTTTTCTCCATCTGATTTGCATGAAATCAATATCTTGCAGTACAGAGTTTGACTGCTCTGTGGTTTTGCTTCCTTGAGAGGGGGAGATACAGAAAAGGACTTACTGGGGTGAGGTACAGGGAGGATCAAGATTTTCAATCTCTTAGGACAGTTTAAAAAGAAAAAGACTGTAATTCTCATGAAATATCCTCATTTACAATCATGGAAACTGGAGTCCTAGAAAAACATGGTAATGGCAGAGGCTGAATTCCAATCTCTTACGGGGCTGTCCTGGAATGACCACGCTTATGGACAAGAGCATCATTCATTCTCCAGAACCACTCCTTTGTGCCTCTGTTCATCAACAGCTTAATGCTTGAAAGAAGAAAAAAAGCCCGTTTCCCACAGACACACACACGCAACTCATATTAAAATATTTTTGCCTGTAAGATTTTCCTACTTCTCCTCTGCTGCTCTTGATACCTTTGATAATGTAAAGCATTGCCTGTTTCTGAATTCGGCCCCAATTTCATTCTGGTGTGCAAAGTAACCTGTGGAATTACCAATGCAGACCAGGTAAGGTCTGCTTCTGCTTGTATAGCTTCTTTTACTCCTGTACAACCACAAAAACATGAGGTGCAACTCCGCATATATAACTGAGAATATAACTGAGCTCAAAGTGATGATGTGGATAAACACATATGGTCATATGGTCAAGTCTTCACACAGTGACAGTAAAAAGATGAACTGTTTATTTCATTTCACTGCTGTATCATCAGTTCACACCCAGACAAGTCTCTTGTGACCACAGGTCAATTATCTTCACCATCTGGTGGCTTGTGCAATATGGTCTGTAATTTAATAGCACTCACAGTCCAGCGCACTGGCAAGGAAAGCTCACACCACAGAAGACATCTTACATTTGCTATGCACTAGTCTTCTTACAGGCAGTCCTACATGAAGAGTCAAGGGCCAGCCCAAACCAGGAATATTTATCCCCATATATCACTAAGCAAGGGATGGAGCTGACTGACGGGGCAGGGTCTTCAACCACCCTGGAGGTGCTTAGGCAGAGGGGTTTTTTTTTCAAGATTTAGTGCTTCCAATCTTACATCATTCACTGACTGAAAAGTCCCTTAAAAGCTAAACTTAGAAACATGGCTCAAATGAGTGCTTAAAGTTTAAAAAGTTATGCCACTCTCTAAACCCAGCTCTTGTTGAACATGTGTTACACATAACTGAAGCCTGACACACTTCCTGCGTTGGCAGGGAGATAGCAATGGAAAAGCTCATTGAGGCTAGTTTTAGTGATTTACAGCAAAGGATGGGGTGGGGGGGAAAATCACATCTTTCTTCAATATGTTTTTCTACTAACAATATACATGTTCTACATAAAACTAGTCTAAGCCACTTTGCACTAAAGCTAGAATAAAGTAACACAACAATGGCAAAGTCAGTGACTGGAATCTTGGTTAACCCTGCCCAACATCACCTGAGGGACAGGACTTACCTCAATTACAGAGTTCTACATCTGGAGAAATTACTCTCAACTCTCTTCATAATCAGAGGACAAACAGTAGTTTTTCAAAGGCAACAAAACCACACCTTTACTGAAGCAGAGCTAAAGCTGGGATCCACTTTGAGAAATCAGTTGCTGCCTCTCAAGTAACATTCACAATGTCCTGCTCCAAGGACTTCTCTAACTCAGCTACCTGGAGTGGGTATTTCCTTAAAGCCGGGATAAATCAGATCATAAATGACCTATTTCTTTCTAACAACTACAAAGGAACTGTGGTTGGCTAGCTCAAATTCAGACTTGTTCAAACATATTTCATCCAGGAAACCTGAGGAGACAGCGATGGCATCCATTTACAGTCTTGGAAAGAGAAGACTCCTTCATATACCTTTTGTCATGCATCAGTTATGTATCTTACAAAATAAACCACATGGGCTTGTCTACAGTCTCCAACCATACACATAATGGATAACAAATTAAGGTTATGCAACCAACTCTGTTTCTTCCTTTCTCTAACCTCTCAGTTATAGGCATACTATGATAATGTTCTTGCATCTCGTATATAAACCCATTGCAAATCCACCAATTCCTTCTATATTAAAGGAGAAAATTATGGAGGGAGCAAACAATCACGGAGGAATGGACACACGCTTGTACAATATTTTGCTGGAACTCAGAGGAGTTATCAGAACTGTAGATCTTACTGTTGCCTGCAAAGGGGAGACTGACACAGTGGTCACACAACAACGCCAAGAACAAAGATTTGAACTGCTTCTTCTGAAGGCTGCACAACCAAGCAGGTGACATATGGGTCTGCTGTACTGGTTTCCTCTGTCCACATAATGAACTAGAAGCAAGAAGCAATGTAAGAAAGCCAACATACAAGTTTCCATCCTCTAGTTCAGACTTTTGCTGTATACAATCCCAAACCAAACATAATGAACCTCAACGCATTTTCGAGCAAAGATACTGTTCTCAAGGCAGCAGGCTCTGCTGGCTGTATCCACTGCTTCCCGACTGCAGATGGAAAGGATCCAATGCCTTTATGAGCTACTTTAAAGCTTTGATCATGGTAAACTTCAGGCATTATTGTATAAATCAACAGCTAACTCAAAATGAAAGTCCCAACTGTTAAAAGCTAGAGCATTAACAAGAAGACTTAAGACATATCTGCCCCCAGGTACAGGAGAAAATACCACCTATAGGACTTAGGATCTTAGGACTTAATCACACTGTATTTTAATAATCACCAAAATCTGTAAGAGATATTTACGCACCTCAATCCCTTTGACAATGTTTGGCTTTAAGGTGTTTTACAATCTCATCCCAAATTGCAAAGCATCTATGAATTCCCAGCTCATTTTCACTTCCAACTACTTCTATTTAATTCCGGTTTTGCCTGATCTATAACTTATGTTAAAACATATGGCAGTGCATTTGCTACGAGTTCCCTCGAAAAGTGCATTCCCTAAATCAATTCTGAACAGCTTCAGATCTGAGATCAGGAAGCGGGTGGAGAGGAGAACCTAATAGTGCTTTCTTGTTTTTCTGTTGGGGTTTTTTTATTTTCTTTTTTTCTTTCTTTTTTCTCTTTTCTTTTTTTTTTCTTTTTTTTTTTAGCTATTTGAAGCTGCCAAAAGTTATTTAGAGTTAGTTTATGAAGTGAAAATTCTATAAATTGTAGTGGAAAGGCAATTTAATCTTAGTTCCAGATATTGAAATGCTCAATATACATTTAAAAAACACCACAAACCCACTTTCATAAAGGTTATTATTAAATACTTTGGAGAAGGATTTAGGAAAAATACTGCACATGCACTGAGTAGGAATCCCCAGTGGTTAGCTCATTTACCTCATTACACACATGCGTGTGTACACGCAGAGTGTTAATTGCACTCCAAAAGAAAACTGCAGGCGCAGACCGCAAGAAATTATGTGGGTCCTTCCCCCGGTTCCCTCCTCCTGAAGGACGCATACTATTCTTCTAAATATTCCCCACAGCAAAAAAAGAGAGTGCTAATTGCAGCCATCACAAAGTGTTTTTCCGCCATCGTAGAAATTGAATTCCTAAATTTGAGTCAGTGCACACACAGAGGCAGAGACCTAGTAGAGGTAGGAGTGATGACAGATTCACGTAGCATTTCATTCTAGCAGGGAGAATTTAAATACACATTAAGAGTGTATTCCCATAATTGGAAGATCGACTTCAAAATCTTGAAAAGCTTATTTTTAGCCTCTTAAAACTATCTGAGCAACACCTTCCTGTGAGAGCACCATGCAGCACTTGTCTCCCATACCGCAGAGTCACCACGTAATGCATTAGTTCCCACTTTAGCGCTTACTCTCTTCCAATTTTCCAGGAACAACGTGGGACGTCTTTTTGTCCTCAGGAGTAATAAGGTGCTTAGCTCAAATCTCAGTACCTGTTAAGACCTGGGAGGTCATGCTGTCTTGTGCCATTCAAAGCTGTAGAAGATGATTTGGCGTGTAAGGAAAGGGCTAGAACAGAGAACATGCTCATGCTACTGTATCAGTTAATGGCAAGACCTCATCTGCAGTATCAAAGGCAAGGCCACATCTCAGAAAGATGAAAAAAATAATAGGAACAATCAGGATCTTGAAAAAGCTCTCACAGAACTGACTTTACAAAAAAACTTGCAGAACTGTGACATGACAGAGATGTTAATTTGGAGAAAGTTGGACAAAGACTGATAAGCCCAGACAGAGCACGTCTGTTCTCCTCAAGACCTGAAAGACATCAGTGTTAGCTGATTACCACTCATAATAAATCTTCCATTTAGGAGCTGACACAAGGCTTCAAGAGCAAGCCCGTGGAGCAAACTGTAACACACTAGCACCAGCAGCGACTGATCTGAGGACAAGTTATGGGACTGCAGTTCCACTGACAATGCCAACATGAGAAACTGTTCAAGGGTAGAGGATGGATCTTCATCCCACCTCCCAGGCTTGCTCTCCACCATCGAACATTCTCAGGAATGAGGAGAGAAATGTTAATGCATATCTAGGAGAGATAAAGTCAACCTGTGCTAGTGGAAACTCCCCCTTTCTCCCTACACCCGAATGCAAGTAAGACCAGGGGAATGCATTTTCTCTAGGTCTGCTTACCACTGACAAGCACTCGAGTGTATGGGAAAGAACCAGCTTTATGCCCACGCACAACTGCATCGCAGCCACATGTACCCCCGCTGAAAGAGCAAGCTTTAGGTGAAGCATGGCAGGTTTCTAGTGAATTCAGGCCCCACAGAGCTGATGCAAATTAAAAGCAAGTAGTATTTTTCTAGCAAAAATGGCCTACACTTGGCCTGCAGTGCCTTTCTTGTAAATAATTAATTCTCTGCTTTACCTTCTCTCCTTAAACATTATTCCAAAATGAAAGGGAAGCAGCATTTGTTCCAACCATGGCAGAACTTTAGCTTGTTTAGAAATAAATCAATCAATCAATCAATAAATAAACAACCCCCTAAATAAATAAATATTTAAAAAAAAAAAAAAAAGAAAGAAAAAAAGGAGGGCAAGCTGTGAAGAAATCACTCTGCAAATTACAGGAATAGCAGCACAGCAAGGAAGGATGGACTTCTAATGGCCTCCAGTAAACAGTATACATGCATCTCCTGCCTGAAAAATCTGTCATGTCAGCAGCAGTGAACATTCCTCTGAGGGCACTCTCTTTGATTGCCAGTGTGTAGGGAGGATGGGGAATAAAACAAGCTCAGGAGAGCTGAAATCCCTGCCCAGACAGCTTAAAATGCACAGAGATACAATGTGACAAAAGGTGGGAAAGAGTCACTGGGCGCAATCAGGGCTACAAGGAAAACTTGTTGAGCCAACTTCACCACCAGGAAGGAAAGACAACTTGATTCTAGAGAAGAAATGTTTCATTCTCTACTTGTAAAGGTAATCCCCAGGTGTCACAAAAACTGTGAAAAGGCAGTGGAGTTGTGCATCAAAACTGGAAAAAGAAACCAATTATGCAAACTGAAGTAAAAAAAAAAGAAAATAAGTTCATGTGATTTCTTTTTACAATAATATTATATGAACAGTTACAGATACAGCAGTATTTGCAATCTCATGTATATTTGTATCAATTAATCACTTGGCCTCAGCCTAAAACCTGTGTTTTCTCTATGCTGGAATAACTGAACACCCCAACTTCACCAGGGAAAAACTAGACATTTTACAAACTTTTTTATCCAGGCATCTTCTGAAGATTGGTTTTTGTAACTATAGGTAAAAAAGCTGTAAACTCTCATTAGATTACACATAAACTACCAATTAATTTTCAAATGTTGGCTTAATATTGGCTAATAAGCTGCCATTAGAAAGAAATATTTGTGTTCTTGCTACTTATGAACGGGTGTACTGAGACAACACTAACGGAACAAAAGAAAAGCATCATAGCTGTCAAGGGAACTAGTATTGCATATAGAGGGTTTTATGCAATTTTACCATGTTAAGATTTTACAAAGATGCTCAACAGCTGAGAAATGTTAACAGTCATTGCTAGAATGTACCAATACCAGCAGTTTATACGCAGGGACATTTTTTTAAAGCAAAGGTACATCAGCAAACCTACTGGTTTCCTAACAGGAATGTACAGAGAGATTTCAAAACTTCTGTGACACTGTACTAGAACTTTGAATTTATAATTAACTAATCTTATAATAGACTTAAAAGAGCCTTGCTTGGACCTTTTTATCTCAGAGCAATTTCTTGTGACAGAGATTATTTTTATCAGCTCGGAGATAGCAATCTTTCTCTGAAAGAAGATACTTCCAAGGACTCAGTGTTTACAAACAAGCAAGAGCTCTCAAGAGAGAACATCTCTTGTATATCCTTTTTTTTTTCCTGCTGTGTGTGTATACATAACTGGCAGGTTGAGGATTTCACTCAAATCACTTAAAAGAAAATGGGAGTTCCTTTGAAAATTAATTTCTAAGTGTGGGTTGCAGAGTCAGCTTTTTGAAGATTAAACAACTTTATAAAGAAGGAAATAATATAGTAGAGATTAAACTTCAATTTCACCTTGTTGACTTTGGGTCCTTTCATGCTTTGGCTACATGAAATTTTGCATTAACCTGAGAGTTGACATCATTTTACCATATCCAAAGTCACAGGAGCAAGAAATGTCCTCTGAAGAAGCCCACAATGTACATATACATATATATATATATATACACATAAGTATCTTTCTTTTTTAAGACAAAACATACATACCCTTAAATCTGGAGAGAAGTTGTCTGCCGAGGTGGAGACCGAGTCAGACGATATTGCAGAAGCGGATTTGGTGTGAGCAGAATGGTCTGAGTGAGAGGTGGATGCGCTGCAAAGAGAAACACCACAGTCTATCAAACCCAAGCTCAAGAATGCTCAGAAGCCAGCAGGTACTCACAGTCGGATTGGCCTTCTTCACTGTTTCCACCCTTTCCATTCTCAGTTCTTTACAGCCCTCAGCAGTGGCTTAAAAGACCTTGTTTTACTCACTGTTGCCACAGATTACCAAAGTGCACACAACTGATTACACATCTCAGCTCAGGCTGAGCCGACGTTACCGCCATCACATGCTTGATCGAACCCTAAATCACAGAAACTAAGGGCTTCCATTTCAAGCTTTCAGATGGGAGATATTAGTGTGCTGCAACGGGATGAAAACAGACAGGCTCCTGAACGCACGCCAGCACAACTCCAACCGCAGCTTTACAACACTGGAAGAACGCAGAATAAAAACCTCTCTCCATCACACATAACCTTCCGACTTCAGGTATACGTACAGTCCTCAGGAAAATTCAGAAGACTCTCTCAGCATACCTCTCTGGTGATAAAAAGTGCAATTTGCTAAGTAGCAAAGCAAAACAATTCTTTTCTTTTTTCTTTTTCTATACAGTTTTCCTAGTACAGCTGTAAGCAATTAAAATAAGCTTATTTTACAGCAGTTTTATGCTGCAACCTCTCCTACAACCATAATTGCTTAAAATTAGCATTTGATAATAATGTTCTTAAAGCCCCAGCTGACTGTAAAGAAAGTTCCCCCATGGTACAAGGCTGCTCCCTGATGCCACAGTACAGCAGAGAACACTACCTGCACAAATTAATTCCTACACTCCCACCAACCCCAGAAATGTTCTACCTGGCTGTAAGGACACTCTTAAGGATCAGTCATCAGGCAGGCAAGTCTAGCCTTGACCACAGCAAAATACCAGCAGGAATATTACCATTACTACTTGTATTAATTAGACATATGACAACCTAGAAACAGCTGTATCTGAGCCTCCGAAGGGCCTGGAGATCTATTAATGGTCCAAAAATTGTTTTGCTATAGTAAACAGCCACCAGAAGGCCAAAATGTTCAATTTTTATTTCTATTCTTCAGAGTTTGGCGAAGTATTGCACAGGCAGTCTTAAAACCATGAAGGACTACAACAAAATTGGGCTCTTGCTGGGAGTTTGTTCTTTCTCTCCAAGGATTAAAGAGTACTGGCAACCCCGAGATGTAGAAATCTAGAAATGGAACATTTTGGAACATTTTGGAATAGTAAAAAGTTATTTAAAATACAAGATACTCGAGTGCCAGTTAACAGCACAATTCCACTGCATGCTTTTGTTGTACACAGTTGTTCCACAGCTAATCACTCAGCTTTCCAACTTGCTCAGCTCCTGTGGTGTTGCCAGGTAAACTCACTCACTTTCAGATGGACGTGGCACTTGTGCACACAACACTGCCCACACTGCAGCAGCCCCAGAGTCTCCATCCCAGGCAGAAAATAACCTTGCACTAAAGTAACAAGAGCAGAAGCTGCAAAGCCTCCTGTTCTCACGGATCCAAGGGCCTCACACAGACACCAAATTTGTGTACAGTTTCACATTACAACCAAATTGATGTAAAGAGTACACTGCTGCTTAACGGGCTGGGCTGCTCACATTCCACTCTCTTCCTCCTCCTCTCAACCTGGGCTGCACACTGCTGCCACCTCCACTGGGCTGCACGAGCATCACGGGATGCACGGTTCAATGTGCTGATCTGCCAGGGCAGTAAACTATTAATAAACATGAAGAGAGTCTTCTGTTGGCTAACAAGGTTGACTGGATTCATTACACAACTGTATAAATCACCAGATGCAGCATGCGGAGAGGGAGGGAACCTGTATCTGGAGATGATGAGGAAGGCTGCAGGCACTTCGGTGCACAGCAGCCTGCAGGCAGGCTAAGTTAGTGTTAGCACTACATCACATTTTATGTTACTTTACTTAAATCAAGCTCAGACCCCTGGATGTGTTCTCTTGAAACTCCCTTCAGCCCGTTTTCTTCATGGGCAGCCTTCACTTTCCAAGTGTTCATCCTCATGTTTGCAACTGTTTAATTAATTTGATTTTTAAAGGGGGATGAAGAAAAAAAAAATAAAAATCACCCTTACTCTAATCATTCCACAAAGCACCACCAGTTTACTCTAAGGACCATCTCCTTAAGGGTTGCTGTAAAGTTACCAACAAAGAGCAAGCAGATACTGTAAATGTCTTTATCACTGGGTGACAACTCTCCTGGGTCCCCACCATGTCATCTCCCACACCAGCTCCAGCCGGGGGAGCCAAAAGCTTGGAGGAATCCTCCAGAAGCCATGCCTGCTTGCTCCCTCCCCATTCAAGGCCCAGAATTTTGTGTATTTTAATGCATTTTACAGTTCAGCAACTCTGCTGAGTTTACACATTGTTTAGCACAAGTGCAAATAACTAAGCAAGGGGCACACCAGCAGCTAACCTGGCCAGGGTGCACCACACAGGACACCTTACTCACTGAGCAACAAAAATCACTAAGTTGAGGAACCTATTAGTAGAAGCATTTGCATAAAGAATTTCACATCTTTTAGTGACAGAGAAGGAACCTGGAAAGGTTTAATGGAGTGTACTTTGTCTCTCTGTCCCTGAGCTAGGACAAGCTCCATGTAAACAACTCCTGAGACCTGTTTGACTAACCTGCTCTGAACAGCTGTGGGGGGAGGGTGGCGGGGAGAGTGCTAACAAAAGAATCACAATTTCACTAGTTTTTTCGCTTGGACAACTTCTTCACCCTGGTACATCCCCAGTGTCTACACAATACAGAAGCACCAATTACCTAATCATTGCAGACCAAAGATTTTTATTAAATTGTTTTCACTTTCGCAGGCTAAGGGGCAAACTGCTTTAAGCAGGGGAAAAGCAAAACATATAAAAAAATAGGAGAACCATAATCCACAGCATGTCTGAGCTGGGAAAGCATTTTGTGCTTGTTGATCACGCTTGGCTTCAAGTGGGTTTTAACAAAGGAAAGCTATCTGCATTTTAGAAGTGGATTTTCAAAAGCTCCCTGCACCAGGGTCCCTCTGCTCCCGCAGAAGCCACTGGTGAAGCCTCCCTCCAGCGACAGCAGCGCGAGCTTTTGGGAAGCGCCGCCTGCACATCCAGCGAACAATGCCGCTTGGATTATGCAGCTCTGCACAGTTTGCATAGGTTGCATATGTTTGGCTCGCTGCCTCTGTTCGTTTCATCCATCATTTATAGGGAGCTGAGACGGAACGAAGAAGCAGACAAGCGAAACGCCACTGCCTCGCGGCTCCCTCCTCTTATCGTTGTCAGGCAGTTGCGCAGCTCCAGCTCTGCTGCTTAGCAAACCAATTAACCTGATGTCCCTGCATGCGCAGGAGAAGTTTATTAGCTTCGGTGGTTTAGTCAATCCTGAGCTCTCTGCGGCCAGTGCAAAAGGACAGATCCTCAAACCACACACTTTCATGTGTCTTTGGGTGCAGGAGAGAGGAAGACATCTGCATCATCTTGGGCAACTCATTTACTCCTGCTTCTGTCAAGGCTTCTGCACATTATCTCAGCTTTTGCCAGTGCAAAGTCAAAGCTGCCTTGTACAATACTTCAGGCCACATAATGGGGTTCCTCTATTATCAGTCTAAAATGCTGAGGACACACCCCTACAACAGTTCAAAAGCACCTTCAGAGAAGGCACCTTGCCCTTGTGTCTGCCATCGTTGTTCCTCCCCCCTCCCTTCTCATGCAAAAGTAAGAAACAGGTTTAGGATGCAGTTAACACTGATCTGTGTCTTTCATCTTAGTAATTATTTTTATTATTTAAATGTGTTTCTTATGGACAGATCTTGAATGATAAAATGAGTCCAAATGAGAGCTGTTGGCACAATGGTCTTGTACAGTATCTGCACGCAGTATTATCCCTTTGGCTATGTAGAATACATATATGCAACTAATAAGAGAATTACAATGGAAACCAAGCATAATGACTCAACTCTTGATAAAGTGCTCATTGTTATTATTAGGACTATCCCATAACATGCCAGATGGTTTTCAAACATAATTCAGACTCAGACAGATTCCCTCCGGTGATTCTTGTTCAGGAAATTGAAAGGTATTACTGCATCCGTAGCAGAATTGAAGGTATGCCAGTGTGCTTAGCTTAAACTGTCAACAAAGATGTAAAGAAGCTGCAAACAGAAGTGTCTGAGACACACAAATGAATCCTGTTAAAAGTATGAAGGTGCAGGGGAATTATTTTGTGGGAAAGCAGTGATAAAGCCTTAAGCTGCTTCAAAAAGTGCCACTGAATGGCATCTGCCAAAGCTGTCTGAGACGATATCTACCTCCAGACCACTGCAATCTAAAAACATGGTGTTTTAGAAAGTCAAGGAAAAGAAGTAAAAATCTGGAGCCACCATTTGTTTTGCTAACTGTTAGAGAAATTTTGAATATGAAGTCACTCCTTTCTTGGAGTAGATAAGCAACAGTTTTCCCTGGAAGGAGAAAGAACAAGTACATCTTCTGAAGGGAGAGATTTGACCACGTGACGGTCCGAGCATGACACAGAAAACTCAGGTCAGGTAAAAGATAAGCACAGAGAGGCAAAGGAAGCACCCAAATCAAACTGTGAAACCCCACAGCTTCAACCTGATGCAGACAAATGCACCATTTATGTAGGACTGAGCTCTCCTCCCTGTATCCTTACCCCTATTGTAAGGAATTTAATACAACATGCTTTGTATGTCAAAGAGAGGATATTTTCCTTTCCTGTCCCCACCCTCCACAGGAAGGAAAACTCCTAGGAGGTCTCTATGAAGAGTTTTCTGTGAACGTCAGTGTAAGGACAACCTCCTCTCTTAGGTCATGTGACCCAAGAAGACACTCATAATACCCAATTTTATGTATCACATAAATCTTCTGGCAAAACTTCAGGCAAAGGTCATGACATTACTTTAAGGGATGGTCTAGCTAAATCATCCAAGCTCGTAATTGCTGAGAGAATTTTCATTTCCAAGCAAGCATCTTAAAGATGTGCCTCTTCCTTTTCGGCAACATTCTTTCTACTATACTTCTATTCAGCAAAACATAAAAAGTATATATACACATATATGACTTCCTAAAGATAAGAAACAATACTATGCAGAAAGGGATCGGCTACAATGAGGATGAGACAGTGGAACAGGATGTCCCATCACTAGAAGTGTTCAAGGCCAGGTTGGATGTTGCTTTGAGCACCTCATTTGGTTAAAGATGTCCCTGCCCATGGCAGTGGGGTTAGTTTAGATATCTTTCAAGGTCCCTTCCAACCCAAACCATTTTATGATTCTAAGGGTAGCAGCTCCCTGAGAAATTAATGTGTTCAGAGTTTGAAAACTGAGGATTAGACCATTGTGCTGCTCAAAGAATAATCAAACAAACAAAAATATAAGGAAAAAAGAAAATCCATGACTTCAAACCTGTGTCTGAGTTTAACACCCAGAACTCTGTGAATCCTGATGGAACAGGATGAAAACACAACTCTGGGCAACAGGCCATTTTTATTTATACAGTATATGCACAGGGTTCGAGGACACCTATTTCTTTCGTACCATTGTCTTGAAATAGTGACCTGGCTCACTTCTATAAATAACCCAACCAAAATGCAGTCGGTGATGAGAAAGGCAGCTCTCAGCACCTTTATGAATATTCCTCCCCTGTCAGTACAAGAAGTAGCTGCTTCATTGCTTGCGGAGGTGTGCCAATGACTCAGACACTAATTGGCATGAGCTGCTCACACTGTTTCTTCTGTATCAAACTCAAAGTTTTGTTTCAATAATCACTGAACTGACATGGAAAACACGTGATAAAATGCACCACAGGGCGATACCGTTTCAGCCACAGAGGTCATAAATGAGAAAAACACT
The DNA here is from genome assembly GCA_013399075.1 of Chloroceryle aenea. Lineage (NCBI taxonomy): Eukaryota > Metazoa > Chordata > Aves > Coraciiformes > Cerylidae > Chloroceryle > Chloroceryle aenea. Next base: position 123,271 of record VWZY01008982.1, read on the forward strand.
GCAGAGGGCAAATTTCCATTTCCTCTCTTCCTGTTTTTTTTTTTTTAAAGTTTCTCATTATGTACATTCCTAAAATTAATCAAAGTGAAAACTGCAAATTAATGATGACTAGTGGCAAATACAATTTAACTTGGAAGCCTCAGATGCCAAGAGAGCAGGATCCAATTCAAGTTTACAACAGAGCCATGAATAGGGGCACCTGCAGCACTTGGGCACTTCTCTTCAAAGTATAACGACACAGAGGTATTGAGCACTCTCCACTCACTTCCCAAATTCAAGCCGACAACTCTCCCTCCTCAATACTTTCAACACTCCTGTTTCTTTCAGAGAAGGAAAAAGAAATACTGAAAAACCTTCTGGGTCACATCAGAGCAGAGGGAGACAAACCAGTGCTTGTTCCCCATGAATATGACTTTGTCCGAGCTAGGACTGGTTGAACTGGCCTGGGAAATCCAGCTGCTGCCCACATCACGCTCTCCCATTTACAGCAGCTCTGAGGATCTGCGCTAAGTGGTCCCCATAGTCCTTATGTGTGTATATATACACACACCCCTAAGGGTACTCAGAAGTCCCTCATATGCTGCTCTTCAGACAAGCACCTGAAAGCACAGGTGGCCTCTGACCCACCCAGAGCCTTGCAGCAGGAGCTGGGCACTCTGAGCTGGTTTCCACTCTGCCACGGGGCACTAACAGGCTCTGCCACTCTAAATTAAAATTTTAGCATCTTAACACTGTCTCTCCCAGACACAAACACCACACTGCACATGCCCATAATTACAAGCAGTCCCTCTCTGAGGGAGCTTACATGGACAGGCAAAGGAGCAGTAGCTCCAACAAGCAGCGTCTCAATCTTAATTCTTCACAGCGAAAGAGAAAATAAAACAGGCTTATTTTACGTAGGCAAAAAGTATCAAAGGAAACTACCTATAGCATACATCAGATGCAGCCTTACCCCCTCCAACCACCCTAGTACCCTATTTTTAGGCACAGACAGGACAGACAATTGCTACATTTCAGAAGTACATGGAACTCACATTTTTTTCTAAACATTTAAATATCCCATTTTAACCTCAGATTGACCTGTAACAATTTCAGAAGGGGGAAAAAAAAACAAGATGGCATAAACAAATATGCTTTTGAAGGAAAGAAAAGCACCAACTGCCAGGCTTCCTCTGGCATTCAGAGGAGGAAGACAGTTATATAATAGCATACCCTCTCCATTCAAAAGGGCTGGCAATGTCAGAGCTTAACATCTTAAAAAGAAGCCATTTCAGCAAACAAATCTTTGTGCATGTGTGTGACAAACCTAAAATAGTCCCCCACCCCACTTGCCTGAATTAAAAAGATTCACTTCTGTTGCCAAGCACAGCCGGGTCTCAGTCTGACTTCAATGTTCCACGGGAGGAAAATGTCATTTTTAAAAGTTGATCCTTCTAAGTAGCATCCTGAGCTGAATATACAGTACATGTTTTCCCATGAGCCATAAAGAGAATGTCCTATATTTTGACCGTGAACAAGCTTTTCTAGGAATGCAAATTTTGCTCTCAATAGTTACACAATGGACTACAGTGTCACAAGCACCGTTCGTGCTCCATTAGTCATTCTTTTATTATTTTTTTTAAACAGAAATTACAAAAGGCCTACAGAGTGTGTAGAGCACTTGCTAAACAATAGGCTGATTGTTTAAAATATTTGCAAGATTCCGAGAATAGAAGGCCAACACCCAAAGACAAACCAATATGCAGCACGTAATTAATAACAGCAAGCAGCCCCCACTATCATGCTTTCATGAGTCAAACAATCCTGAAGGTAAAAAACAGGAAAAACAGCTACCAGAGGCCTGAACCAATATCCTCTGATCAGCTCATGGAAGGTAACTACAAAATCATCCGATACACAAGAGGAACAAAAGGGGAGTTATGTTTCCAACAAGCTCCAGGCTGGTATGGGATGGTGAAGAAAACAAAAGGAAAAAAATCAATTTATTTTTCAAGAAGTTCAGGGAATTTCCTAGATTGGAAAAGACCTTTAAGATCATCCAGTCCAATCATTAACGTAACACTGACAAGACCTTGATTAAGCCATATCCCTCTGCACTACATCTACACGACTGCTAGGGACAAGGACTCAACCACTGCCCTGGGCAAGCCGTTCCACTGCCCGATAACCTGTTCAGTAAAGAAATTCTTCCAAATATCTGACCTATACTGCGGCTGGCACAACTTAAGGCCATTTTCTCTTGTTCTATCACTTGTTACTTGGCTGAACAGACTGACACCCCACCCCGCCTTTCAGTCAGTTGTAGAGAGCAAGAAGGTCTCCCTCACCCTCCTTTTCTCCAAGCTAAGCAAGCCCAATTCTCTCAGCTGTTCTTCATAAGACATGTGCTTGAGACCTTTCAAGTTGTTGGGCTTCTGTAGGGAACTGACATTTTACCTTTGTTTCGCCAACTGAATTTCAGCCCATATCTACAGCGTCCAAAATTAGCTACTACCTCCTGAAAGCAGGCTGATAATCCAGTACTTTTGTCTGATTCCAGCATCTAATGGAAATGTTTGAGTTGCAAAATCCACCACTAGCACAAGCGCCTTCACTTGCAGCATTAGGAGTTTGGGCAGTGAGTGGAGGGCGAGGCAAGCAACCCACCCACCCCAGGTGAGACACAATGGAAAAGCAGCTCAGCTGTTCTGCCACTGCCCTAGTGCTTGGGAGAATAGTCTGACAGAATCCCTGGAGATGGTGTGCACCTCTGGGTCTGTGCTAAACTTTGGGCGTTCCAATCACCAGGACAGACCCTCAGCACTGAAGATAAATTAGGATTATAAAGTGAAGAGGGGTTCAGAACACAACCCTGCTCACTGTCAACACAAACAAGGTTGCCTGCTACAACAGCACTCTCACCCATCCATCTCTGAGCCTTCCCACACATCACACTATTGTTATGCTTCTAGGGATCACTGGGGCTTGTTCAGAAGGAGCTAGAGCCTTTGTTTTCAAACAGAAGGCACTGAAGAGGGCAGGACTGAAAACTGAAGACACACACATCACTCCCCTTCCCCCCCCCCAAAAAAAAA
>VWZY01008982.1:126577-138345 GCA_013399075.1 Chloroceryle aenea
CCACAGTATTTCTATATAAAAAAAAAACATGGCTGAGGGAAAGAAGTTCCAGCACCAATGCTTCAGATGTTTGAAGAAGTGCTGCACAGTGACAAACATACAAGGGAGATCATTGGTTGATGGGATGTCTGGCAAGTGATCTCTCAGGCCATGACAAATCAACAGATGTCCTGACCTGCAGCTTTCTCCCCGAGACAGACTACAGCCAAGGGGCTCTCCATACAGCATGACTGCCTCTGTCAAAAAGGCAACTCAAGAATCCTCATCCGAGTGCTTCCTGGTGCTACAAGACCATCCGTATCTTAGACCCATCTGTGGAAGAAGCTGATTCCAGGGCTTGGGACATTTTGTAGCAGAGAAGTAAAAGACCTGAGTGGTGCTGCTATCTTCTATATCAAAGCAACCTCAGATTTACCACTGCACCTCAAAGGAGAAAGAGGGCTGGCAACATCTAACTGCTTCCACAGGTATTTTGAATACAGAACAGAAGTAATGATAGAAATTCTACATACAGTTCAAAACCACTCCTGCAGTTTACTAATATTTATATTTACTATAAAAACTTCCACCCCATTCCTTTAAAATAAACCCAAAGAAAAACATACAAGCAAAAAATTATCAGGATTTTGATGCAAATTCAGACAGTCCCATGGTAAGTTGCAATAACATCTCTAGAGTCTGAGAGCATGAAGAATCGGAAAAAAATGGAAACCACCAAAGGATATAAAATATTTTGCTGGATTTTGTTGTTGTTGTTCTGTTTTTAAATAAATAAAACATCAAAACAAAACTTATTAACTTGATCAAGGAAAGAAACAGAAATAACAACTACATTATAAGTACTCACCTTAGGACAGAAGGGATAACTGGATAAAAAGGTGAGATACAACTCCTCTTTTACTAAGTGTATTCTGGCAGTGCCTTAATTTCTAGTTGCACACTAAGAACCAGTTACGTATAGTTTAACCAAATAGATGCGTACTTCCTGCAGTTCATGTGCTGTCTCAAATTTTCTTTAGATTCCTACCCATTTTCTTATTTAAAACCCACCTTAGTTAGAAGGTAACACATATTGTTAAATGTTCTGGTTTTCTTCCAAACACACACCACACAACTCCCTCACCCCAAAAAAGCAAGCACCCACAGGAATTAAAAATACCAGCAATTTATTCATCAATGACATTACTTGTTCCATCCTGGGAAAAAATCAAAAGAGGAAAAAAGATATACATACAGCTAATCTAGAGAGTCCTGTATCACCTGGCAAAACTGACGTGGTGTAACATCTTGGTAAAATTTCAGATACTTCAGACCTCTGTGCTCTTCCGACTTGGCTCAACAAAAGACTGGGAACAACTATAATCTGCTGGTAGCACAGTCCCTGTTTGAAATTGGTCCTTAGCAGAGTCTCAAGGCTAAAGTAAGTCAAGTATTCAATCATTCTGGGGCTTTACTTCCAGAAGTTCAAGGTAAGACAACTCTGGGTGTTTTCAGAAAGATTATCTGTACTTGTCACAACTTCCAGAGATCACAGCATCTTTGAAGACTGTGGTCCACCAAAGTTCCCAGGTTCAACACTTATATCTGGAAACAGGTTTCCCCACACACTCAGTGCCTGTCAAAGAGCTCTGTGCAACTAATTCACCCCCTGGCCAGTTGTAGGGTATATGTTGAAAACAAAGGAGTTTCAAATTCTTCCACCTTACAACAAAATGAGGTACACAAAGTTTACAAGCTCATGTGAATATTTTCTGTACGTCAGCTCTCATGCATCTAAAATAAGGGCTAATCTTCTAAGATGATCCACAGCAACTTCTCCTGCTACTTTGCTTCCTCAAGCAGAAATCAGTGTATGCAAAAAAAGTAACTCAAAGGGCAAGAGCAACGAGGGCACGATGGTAGATACCACAGGTATTTATGCTCCCACTTTGTCGGTGGAAAACCAGAACTTCTTTGTTCAATTAAATTAGGTGTATTGACTCTGCTGAGGATTAGGGAGGTTTTAGAAACCTGCTTCACATGGAGATATGGCGATCTGAAGTAGATCCCCGCCCAGGACTCCAAAAGGCAAGTGTGTCCTGTCAGAAAAGTTTTTATTTGCTTTTTACTGGAACACAGCCTTTTGCAGACACCAGAGGAAGCACAGGGAAAGAAGGAAATGTGAAATGAGAGAATATAATGTATTTCTCCAACTTGAGAGCAGCCTCGTCCAAGAGAATCTGCATATATTTGTGACACCTTCCTCATCTAAGTATTTCCTTATGTTGAAAAAGGAACAAGCTTTTTCTGCAATGGAAGAACAGACAGCCTCCTGCCCCATCTCCATCTTTGTTTAAATGCAAAGCTCGTCATAAGTTATTACTTTTACTCCTCTGTAATGTGGTTAAAGATGTCCAACTGCTACAAAAACTATTAGTGGACAAACCAGACAGATACACACACATACATGAAGAAACAGGGCTTAGTAAACCAGACTAGAAATCTCTGCTCTCTCCTCATCCGTAAAGAGATTAAGTTCATGTGTAAAAAAGAGGAATCATGTGAATTACGAGACAGTTCCTTACTTTCTTTGGAGTGGATATACAACAACCCAAAGTCAATGCACTTTTTTCCCCTACCACAGTGACAGGGAAGGATTTCTGTGTAGGTGGTCACATCTGAATTACTCACTGTAAGGTCTCCTTTAACAGTCACTGAGGAGAAACTAAGATGACTCAGTCTTCTCCATTGTCTACAAAAATAAACCCAGAGACTAGCAGAGATCTCTGTCAGTCCAGTGAGATGAGACATATCATTCAGTACTTTTCTTTATGCATGTTGGAAGCAGAAGGAGGAAAAAAAAAAAAGATAAGAGATATCCCTCCTTTGTGCTGGATGATGCAGCAGTGATCTGCAGAAGCTGTATCCCAGAAGATGGTAACAAGTGAAGGGCCAAAACTGCTCTGCTGGCTCAAGTCCTGATCATATCCACAAACAGTCCCACCACATCCTTCTTCTCACACCCCAGGATTTAATGACCATTCTGGTAGCATGCTTCTCCACTTCTGAGGAGAAAGGCTTGGGAAGCACTCTCTCATGAGGTGTGTGGGCTCATTTTCACTGTAGAAGTGGGATATCCATTCTTAGGCAGGAGGACTCCAAAAGTCAACTTGTGTAAAATGTGAGCAGGAGATCCCCCATATTTCATTTCTTTATCAGAGGTGTTCTACTGACAAATGAGATGCTTTGTTAAAGGCATCTCCCATGATGGTTAAACCAACCTCTACTCTCATGACCGATTCTGACAGTCATTCTTCAGCATCTCTTCTTCGGCACTGCAGGTTTTAGTGACCTGCCCCTGCCTTCAGCATCTGCTCTTCACAGCAGCCAGACAGCCCCTATTTTCTTCTGTACATTACGAACGGATTCACAGGCTCCAGCTATTTCAGGGGCAGATTTAGCTGGAACAGCTGGTGAGGCCAGTCCTACTACCTATCTGTGCAATCTTTCTCTTTGAGAAAACTACCACCTTATAATAGCAGTATCAACTGAAATCAATAGCAGAGATAAAACCCACATGAATACTTTATTTTCACTAAAGGCAGAAGGCATGAATGAGGCTGTGGTTAGGAGCTCAGCAATTCAGACATCAGTGGTTTTTGTGCCATGAGGGAAAAAAAAAAAAAAAAAACAATGATAAATAAACCACTGAACACTTTGCTCACAAAACATCAAGCAATGATTAGATGTATACTCACTCCACCAGTTAAATTTTGTACAGAAAAATATAGCTGGGTTAACCATCAGACCTGCCATTGTTCTTCATATGCCATAACTTATGTAATGAATTTTCAAGGCTTTGGGACTGAGGTTTGTTACTCTTGCTTTGTCTGAACTTTTTTTGGCCTCTCTGCATCTTTCTTGGTTTAGTTATGACTGCAATTTCTGTTGCTAGTCAGGTGTCTATATCTACTTCAGTTTTCTTTGCATGTGGTTTTGCAGAGTTGGCAGTAATAAGCAGTTATTCTACACAGAATGATATATTTACCACTAACGTAAAGACTTGGTATAGATTAATACAAAAGCCTGGCGTGACTGCGGAGATCTGGAGAAGTGGCGACACAGCATGTGGCACAGCAGACTACAGGCACAGGATGAGAAGAGATAGGGCACAAGCTTGGCACTGGAGACCATCGCTATAAACAACTCACCGATGGTCAGTTAAAGAAATGCAGACCTGAAACTGGACAAAACTTGGTTTAGGGATACAAAAGAGAACAATTAAATAGTATCCAATATCCATAAAAGCAAAGATACATAGCAAAAATCAGCTGTAAAGTAGAACTGCAGACCAATGGAGAAAGAGAGAAGTGTAAAGTTATTTTACCAAACATACTAAAATGATCCCAGGTGGACCCTACAGTAAGGAAAGGGAAACCATCAACATGAGCCTCATACTTCTCCCAGCAAAGGACTCCAGATGCTGACAATTCACTCTAACACCCACTGCAACCAGAACCTTGGGACTCGGAGGAGCAGGGGAGGGATGAGCATATACCAGAAAGAGGGGTTAGAAACTAAAACCTGTCATATATACAGTTCTAACTGCATTATTATTCTTTCTTTTTTTCTGTAATAATTGCATCTGGGCTAATAACGATTAGACTTTTAAAATTTCAGTTACTCTTAACAACAAATTCTTTGCTATATAAAGATGTGCTGCCTTTCTGCCTGTGAAAATAATTTTGAGTGTAACACTTTGTACCAGCATGTGGCTTCTTTACATCACAGTAAATAAATCCAGATAAAGATGTTGGTTTATTCTAAACAGGTGTTGCCCATCTTCCCAGAGCAAAGGAAAAAAAAAAAACAAAAACCAACATGAACTCATGTTTTTTTAACAAGTTCAGCAGAAATATGGCCACATACTCACACCTGACCCAGATCGAATTTGAACCCTTGGGTGACCTAACATGAATGATTCTAGAGCCATGGCCAGAAGACTACAGAAAGGCCAGATCTGTAAAGTGGGAACATTTGTACAGAGCTAACAAAAGGACTAGAATACTGCCTTGAGGGAGTTATGGACTAGAACACTGCTAACACTCTAAATCTTGATGTATTTGATAAAAAGCAATGGAAAAGAATTCATGGAGTATAGAAGCAAGAGACAAGCAAGGAAAAGAGCTACCTTGAAATCACTGGAAAATTACGGAGTGAGAACATTGTCTGGCAAAAGAAACTACAGATGGTAGGAAAAGGAAAAACTAATACTCGCTAAGTTCCACTGAATTTTTATTGTTGTCTTATACAGATTTTTTCTGCAGGTAGCTCCTAGTAACCAGAGCCCTAAAAGAGACAGATGTTTTTTAGTTAAAAACAAAGACAAGGGTAATTATCGTGCTAGTGTCGCTCCTGCATTCTCACATGCCTGGGTTATCCCGAACACCTCTACAAAAGAAGCACTTCATTACTTTCCTGTCACCCTCTTCTTCATGGTGGAATAGGCTTCCCATGGACAAATAACAAGACCATCTTTTTCTCATCCTGTTTTACAACTACACCTTGCATGTAACACCTTACCAGAGTGACCTCTGGGAGATTTCCAATGCATTTCTAATGTATGCTTGCTGTTTTTCCTCACCTAAGCTTTCTGGTAAAGTAAGCCCTTTGGTGTATGGATCGGGTCTCTTTTTACATTATCTGATAGCTTCAGCACTAAAAAAAAACAACCCAAAACCAGTAAGGTCATCAGGAAAAGATGATGTGGACTATTGATTTTGCTCAGCCATTCAAGAAGAGTTATGACCTTTCTGAATGCAGTTCTTGCCTTTGTACATGAGCTATAAAGAAATAGCAAAGGAAGGGAGATAAAATATCAGAAATTGGTAACAAAATACGTTTAAGACAGGTGCTAACCTGTAACCGAAGCCATAGCAGGAGTACAAAACGTAACAGACAGGAATTATGTAATCTGACATCATTAGGTCACCTTCAATCTTAAAATTCAGGTTCTGCAATTGTGTCGCTGTTGTAAATAGCCTGTAGTTAAGGAGCTACGTGGACAACTCAAAACTGTCTAGCAAATAGACTGTTAGTCAACATTACCATCTCTCTAAAGAAAAGGCAGTGCTTGATGGGACCCAAGAGAGTCATATTCTGAGCCCAGCTTTACTCCTCACCAGCCATCAGATCTTGCCTTATCTCTCCACAGCAGTTTTTCATCTCATCCTTAGACTTTCTTGCTCTTTACCCAGTATCTCAGCAAGGAATGGACTTCAAGATCTCCAAGGTTCCTTCCAACTCCTAAAACCCTGTGAAAACCCTGTGAATCTCAGCACTCAACTGCAGATACAAGAATTTAGTAAAATTAACCATCAGGCATTGGAAAGAACCGAGTAGTCCTGGCTTAGGCACATATAAATAGTTGGTCCCTGGCTCTTCAACACAGAAATTATTGCTATCTGTATAGTAGATAGAACCATAACACCCTTAATTTCTGTGAGGCCTTTAAATAGCAATATAAAATTAATTACAATACAAGAAACAGGTGTCAATTGTATTTTATGTTATCAAATGTAAAATACACCTAAAAACCAAACACATCCACTTATTGAATGGTCAGAGCCTGGACAAAGAGTTGCACATGTTCCTGACAGAGGAAAGTTTCTAAGGTCTCACTCCAAAAGAAGCAGGAATGGTTTCTGCTGAAGTGTGCATATCAAAGAGTGCTATGAAAACCAATTCCCAAATTCTTCAAAAGTAATGGTTTCACAAGTGCACTGTGTACAATAAAAGCTCTAAAGTTTTTTTCAGTTAATGTTATTCTCTTTACTCTCTGCCCCTAATCCTCACACTTTAATAAAAGTCTGACCTCACTTTGCAAACATATATGCAGGCAAAATGGTTCTTTATCTGCACAATATACAAAAAAAAACCATCTCAGAATGGACTTCAGTTGCAAATAAGTGTTATAAATTATTGCTCACATATTGAAATTAACGATAATGAACCCATCTGGAGTTGCTAATTGGTTCTAGGCATAGCAGTAAGTTTCTTGGATGCAAAAACCCGTTCATTATCAACACTCATTCAGCAACATACTTGTCTTTAACGGTAACAACTCGAGAAATCCTGCTTCACACATATAAGAAATCAAATGCAAGAAGTGCTCTCAAAGCCCATGAGGAAAATGACAGCTACTCACATTTCACTGAGCGACAGAACTGGCAAAAATCTTCGCTTTCAAACTCTTAACTTCAGTGACTCATCACAAAACAACTCAATCAGCAAAACTCATACATCTGGTAGCAATATGGTGCTAGCAAGCCCTCCTCAGCCAACAGCTTACAGACCAACTCCTTCCAGCATCACTCTTACCCATGGGGAAAGAACTCCTTCAACACAACTTTAAATCAGACCAGGTAGTGACAGGACCTTATTTGAAATGAAGTTCATACCTCATGGAGCTATTGCTTCAACAGACCTTGCTGCACTGATTTACACACAGTTTATGTTTTCAGAGTTATCCCTGCAAACATAAAGACAAGGAGCATGATTATCCTCATATGCTTCAGTAAAAGTGCAATGCACAGGATCCACTGCATCTACAGACCTCTGTGGATGATAACCACCAGTAGAGAGGAGGTAACAAGCAACCAGTAAGTGGCAACATCACAGTCATGCTGGCAAGAAACATCTGCCTACTGTCTTATCTCTTTGTCTCATTTTAATACCAAGGTTGAAATACTGCTGACATCTTCTACAGCAGTTTCTTTACAGTGCAGTCACCACCACACTTTGGCACAGGCAGTATAAATTCACCTTCAGCAGAACTAACAGAAAGCCTCTTGGATATCTTATTGGACTTGTTCAGCGTGGACTGTAATACACTTTTTCAGATAAAATTTCAGAGGAATACAGACAAATACATGTTCATTCAGAAACCATGGCACATAATAACACATATTGTATGAACAAAATGCCTAATTGCTTCTAATTACATATCTGAAGTTTGACATCACCTTGTTCCTAAGGTCACATGTTCTACTACAGTCACACGCAGCTCTATCTGGCTTTCCTTTCACAAAAGGAAAGATTATGGTAGAATTTTGTTGGCTGTTACTTCAAATTTCAAATGTCAGAGGGTCCTTTTGCAACTTTGTATTCAAAAAAAAACCAAAAACAACCCAAAACCAACAACAAAGCAAAGAAGCCACCCACAACTCTGCCTACAAATTAATTTTAAAATCAGTCTTTGAAGAAGTCTTATTAACTAGAATGGCTGAAATGTTTATCACTCACTCACCCAGGATCCCCAGGACATTTTATGGATACAAAACCAGTTCATAACTCTGAGTAAAGCTTGTTCTTCTGGACATAGCCATGCTGTAGCTCAAGTATCAGAATCGGTGTTCCACCTCCTTCTTCTGTCTCATGGCTTGTTCGGGCCTGAGACTGCAGACACAGAAGCACTCCTTGCAAGCTGCTAGTTAAAATACACCACAGCTCTTTAGCTGGCTGGTGATCATGTGTCTTCCAGGAGAACAGGATGCAAGGGGAAAGTCTGTCCTAAATACTGACCTTTGGAAACCACAGAGAGCTTCAGAACACAGTGCTGTGCCACCCAAAACTAGCACTGGGTGAGACAGCTTAGACTTGAAAAGCAAAACAGCTGTTTCAGCACAACTATGAGGGCTGCTGAGCTAATTAGCTGTGACCTGCTCATTTGAAAACTCACTGTTTCCACACAGAGCCAGGGATTTTTTACCATGTACAAACAGCTATATCATGAGTCTCTTAAGAGGTTTTTTTGTTTGGGTTTTTTTTTGTGTTTTTTTTTTCTAGTTAGGACAAAAAGTAGGGAATATTTGTTTAGTTATTCCCCTACGTCACTCTGGAAGCATAGGTACTGCACATTACTAAGGTCTATTAAGATATCAAAGCAACTTGCACTGTCAAATGTCATCATTGCAACATCTCACACACATTACTAAAAGACAAATAAACATCTATGTGTTAAGGCACCCACTGTGTGAACAACCTTACATATAGGTAAACTCTATCAAGCATGTCTTCTTGAGGAGTTAGATCTCAAGTATCTGTAGAAATAAAAAACTCACTTCACTTCCAAGCTGGAGCTGAAAATCCAAAGAATGCATTTGCTGTATATATTTAATACTAGCACCTTTCCAAGTCTTCTAAATCTTTCATAAAACAAGTCAGCTACAACTCCATAAGGCTTTACTTTGCTAGGTAACTGTGAATTTGGGATGAGTGACCTTCTACTCATTTTTTTGTTGTTGTGCCTTTTAAATAAAACAGGTTATAAAAACTGATGACAGCACTTTCATGATTCATTGTGTTATTCACATCACCCCCAAAACTAACATTTGAAACACAATCACTTAGTGAAAATGTGCCACATCTCTATAGTCGTAGGTTAACAAATCAAAGTTGGTCTAGCTATTAGACTATGGTCACAGAGATGAAAAGAAGTATATTTCAATGTGTACAAATAGTCCCATTAGCTTCAGAGGGATTGTTCTGATGCAGAAAGTCAGACTGTAATGGAGCTGAAAAAAAATGTTGGAAAAAATAAACAAACTGAAAAATGGATCTACAGTCCAAGTCAGAGGAAAATTATTTACTTGTGTCATATATCACTGGATTTGCAGGGGAAGCCGATAATAAACATTCCAAAGGTCACCAGGCATCTCTCCTTACCAGAACCTTATTTTACTTATAACTTTGCCCTAATCTTAACCATTTCATCTAAAAGGTTTCGCAGCATATACCAATCCCAGATGAGGGTTTTATTAATAACTGTAGATGAAGAACATTTATCTGCTTTGCACACACAGCAAGAGGAAAAAATATATTTTGTGGAATACATATATATATATATAAAGTCTTTCTTCTACGAGTTCTAGATGTTGAAGCAGAGACTTGAAATTCTGAAAGCTTTTGGATAAGCATTTTTATATCCCAAGAAATCTATTCAAGTCTGGGCTTTTTCAAGGCTTGGAGGACATAGCCTTGTGCATGCTCAGCAGAAAGAGACTTCTCCTCTCAGCATCCCAGTGGTTCCACCTGTGCAGGGCATGCTGCCGAGAGGCTGAACAGGAGTTTCCTTGTGGCCATTGGCTCTTCTGAGTTAAGCTCTCTTTTGTGTCCATAGGCCTGTGTCTCTTACGGTGACTGACCTCCAGATAGGTACAAACAGTTGCTTGAGCAGATGCAGATGACAAAAGAGTATATGGGGTCAGTGAAATAAAGAGGGAAAGAGGCCTGTAGGCATCTGGCAAAGCACAGGTAAACTGCACAAGGGAACCAACACAGAGAGAAGAGAAGAGAGTATTTTGATGAAGGTGGGTGAAATGAGGAGCTATGAAGGACTCAAGAAGAAAGAAACCTGACAGCACTGCCTGTCTGCACGAAAGGCCTTGGGGGTCCAGCTAGGGAAAAGTCAAGTATGTGCAGAGACGCTTTGGCAGCAAAAAGGCCACAAGCACGCCGGGCTGTAAAAACAGAGGCAGAGACAGGTGATGCAAGGATGGATCCCCTTCTATTTGGCACTCATTAGAGCACTTCCAGAATACTGCACCCAGTTTTTAGCCCCTCAGTGCAGGGAAGACACTGATGAGATGGATGGACTTGAGGGAAGTGCCACCAGGATGGTAGGGCTGGAGCACATACCTGGGAGGACAGGCTAGGGAAGCCTACAGCAGACTTAAAAAGCAGTCCCACAGTTTCTGTGGAAGGTATCTAGGAGATGGCAATGGCCTGGCCAGAGAGGTTATGCAGTCTCTGTGTTTGTAGGTTTTCAAGACTAGACTGGGTAAAAGCCACGAAAAATCTGATCTGATCTCAGAGTTGTCCCTGCTGTGAGCAGGTGGCTTGACTGAGGGATGCTGAGACCCCTTCAGGCGACCCCACCCTATGATCCTACAACTTCAGTATGGCAAGAGCAGCCAGAACAGGACAGAACAACGTTCAGCTATCAGGTTATCCTGCTCTCAGGCCCTACCATGAAACCCAGGGCCTCCTGCACCACTACCCCGTCCATCAGCCAATATCCTCCCTTGCTACCCTGTCACACTCTCCTGCATCAAAGGCACAGCCGAAGTGAGAAATGCTTTCGAGTCACAAAAGTCAAACTTCAGTGATAGACTGCAGAGGGTGGGAGGAACAGGAAAGTCTCCTTTCATCTTCTGTGGCTTAAGGGCCTTGGCAATTACCCACACAGCATCAGAAGTCAGTAAGACAGCAAAATCAAGCTCTTAGAAAAGCTGCAAGGACAAAATCAGAAATGCTCAACACACCCCAGGCATTTTTTTTTTTTCCTGGAAAAGCGCAGGATGAGGCCTGTCTTGAGACCAGCCATGCAGGAGGTAGCTCACTAAAGTGCTGCCCTACCCTGCCCTTCCAGCAAAAGCTCACCTGGCCTGTTGATTTCCTACATCCATTCACTGCACGCACCAAGACGGGTAGCGCAGCTTTGGGGATTTCGAGCCTTTATCAAAAGGCTGCTTGGGGGTGGCACCTCCCGCTCTGACTAAACGCCTGTAAAAGGAACCGGCTTGGCCACAGTCGAACGGTGCTCACGCCTGCCATTGTGCACCGTCACCCCAAAGCCACCCCAGCGGGGTGGTTGAGATCCGGCAGCAGGGAAACGCCGGTGTCATGCCCATGGAGAAAAAAAACGGCACCAGCTCCATCCCCTCTATTTCCTTTTCTCTGCCGACCCCTCTTCCTCTCCCCCCACGGATCTCTGATTGACGAAGCGC
>VWZY01008982.1:138391-162903 GCA_013399075.1 Chloroceryle aenea
GTCTCATGAAAAGCAAGGGAAGGCGGCGGCTCCAGGTGTTCCCACCCCGGGGCACGGTGGTCATTCTAAAGATCAAGGAAATACAAACTTTCAAGGATCCGCCTTGAAGTCACTTTCTTATTTGTGTTAGGCTAACCTGCCCTCTCTTGAGCTCGGTGTGTTCCCCTAATAAAAATCAGTTGGGTGCTTGAAATAATCACCCCTATCTGCTCAAGAATCCCCTCTTGAGTTTATCCCTCAACTGGATGGGGCGGGAGCTGTGGACCACGGCAGGTCAAAATCAGGCAAATCCACAGAGTGACAGCAAGGATCCTCTGTTCACAGGATCAGACTGGCAGCACCATTTGTGTCCGGGAAGCTTTGCAGTCACAGTTTGATATCAAATGTTCTTCAGGAAGCACCATGGTACGTTCAGTTCCTAGAAGTAATTTGCAAAGTGAGAGAAAATGTCTTGGCATTGCTTACAAAGACAGGAGAATTGTATCTTAAGCCTCCCATAACCAACACGAAGGTGTCTCCCACACACACAGCTATTCTGGCAAAAATCCAGTGAGGTAAATAAACTGCAGTGCTGGGGACACGTTAGTAGGCAAGTGGTTTTCCATCAAGTCCTGCTTGTCTGTAAATATAGAACCAGATGTCAGAAGCATCAGTCCAAATGAATCTCCCTCAAAGCAGCATAAATCCTGTGTCTTCTGAACGTCTGAGTACTGAAAAATGGGTACTGAAACATCATCCCTCTTTGTGCTCTGAGGAGTATGTTAGTTTATTTATCTCTTTCTGTTATTTCCTGTTTTGCTCATGTCATCAGAGTGTAATTGATATTAAAAGAGATATTAAAAATATTAAAGAAATTGCAGAAGCCTGTGAACACGAGCAGGATGCTGAAGTGGGGTTGCCCGAGACTGCAATGATGTGAAATTGCCTTTGTTGCTCTTTCCTTTAGTGTCTGTTGGCCGCTATTGAGCAAGGTTCACGACACTGGTTTTAACTTGAAAACAAAGACTTGTCAAAGCAAGGGGGTTTTGCGGTATATATTTTTTTTTAATTTAGTCTTCTAAACAAAAAGTTCATACAATGGCAAATGAGTTTGTTTGGAGGTGGAGGGGGTTTTCAGCCTAGAAAATTGAGTTTGTGGAGGCTTATCTGAAATGAAAGCTCTGTTTTCTGGTTAGAAGTGAGAATTTTGTTTTAAAAAGTAAGCTAATTGCTAGTGGTTTATTACAGTGCTAAAATCCAAACAAAATGCTTTGATATTATTACAATGAAGAGATCAATAGACCTGTGCTGACTTCGTTCCAGATGTAAAATTTTTTAAACACTGCTTATTTATTTTTTTCTTTAGTTACAGGCAATAAACCTTTCAGAAGTACCATTTATTAAAAATTAGATACTAATAAGATACTCTCGTCCCCCTCTTCTCTTTAGCTTTCCATTCCCACCTATGTCTGGGCAAGCGGGCAGGGGGTGCTGCAGCAGCAGCAGCAAATTTTGCATCCTTGGCAAGCAGTCACGCAGCTCCTGGCAGCCTTTTCCCGCTGGTGCTCTCTTTTCCCAGTCTTCCCGAGGATGGAGCTCCTGACAGTGGTAACCCTTGGGAGAGGTCAGCGTTGGAGAACGCTCTGCGGAGCGGTGCATGTCTCCCTTTCAAATCTTATCAAATATCCTTGTGGCAAGTTGGTATTTCCTCTATTCCCTCTGCTAAGCTTAGTTTGATAGAGGTGCAGTTGTATAAAAACAGTCAAGTAGGAATAAAACCAATCTATAAACCTCCTTTGCTATGTGAAAGTATTAGAGTGCCTTCCTTTCTTCCTAATTTGCTATTGATGTGGCATCTCTAAGTAGTTTATTGATGAAGTGCTCTATTTGCTTTTCAGTGCCCTGTTTTGTTCTTGGCCATATCCCCGGGGCCTGTGGAACCCTTTAGAAATTCCCACTGGTGCTTTGTAAATGAGAACAAAGCTAATCACCTCCTGGATCTCTCCTGCTGCTGAAAGAAACTAGCAGTCTGCTCAGTGAGCCTTTCTGCTCAACAATACCACATTTTCAAAGTCAGTCAGAATTTTCTGTCTGTGAAGTGAGTTACCTCAGGGCTCTTACAAGTGATGGAGAATTAAATAAAGGCCCTAACATAACCAAAACCAATTAAGGACAATTCACAGAACTGTTCTATAACTGATCCAAAATAAACGTACTTCAGTCTGTTAACCTACTTTTGCTTGCCACATCCCTTACCATTACCTTACAAGTATCATCATACGGATTTCTTCTGAGTGAATATTCTGCTGCTTTGTTATTTGAACACGACAACCAGTAAAAGAAAATTGACATCATGGATAAATAATAAAATTATCTGTGTTCATTTTTAATGCCAAGTGGCTGACATGGCTGAAGTAAATTATATCCCAAAAGAGAAAATGACAAGGAGCTTTATTGAATCAGATGTGTGAGAGATTATTTCTGAGTAAAAGACGACCAGACATCCTTGAATACTTTCTGAAATTGTACATGGTTGTAACTTTTGTTTCTAGCACATGAGAAGTGTAAAATACGTAGCTTGGCTTTCTTAGGTGTTTAGAGGTTGTCAGAGCCGTGGTGACTAACAGCACAGAGAGGACAATTTTATGTACCATGTAAAACATGACTAAGTGAGGGGAAGTAAAACTTTTGCCTCAGACCTTTGGTATGAAAGGGAGCTAGTATTTGTGTCCACTGTATTTAAATTGTGAATTGTGAATTTAAATTGTGTCTGATGAGTAAGGGGCTTTCCTGCTCTGTGTGTATGTGTAGTCCATACATCTGGTATATGATAGATGAACGTGTCAAATGTTACAAAGCCAGATGTTCTCATACCTGTAAATCCCTGCTTTGCTGCTGCACAGCCAAACACAGACCTCTCATGTCTCACACTGTGCACACAGCGCTCCCCACAGCTAGGGACAACCACACGTCCCAGGCACCCTGGAACAACCTGCTCCTAAGGGTCTTGTGAGGATGTTTGGTCATGGTCTGTGATTCCTTGACTAAACCTACCTGGAGCATCGGGTGCCAGAGCAGAGGAGGAGTCATGCTTCCACAGTGGTCAAAGAGTGGACAGTGAAGCAGGACTGTGTTTTCAAATGATTCTTCTAAGAAAAGCATGCCCCCTGCTGCAGTCTTTATCATAACCTGCCCTTACATGGTACAGCTCATCAGACATTCCCCTCCCTCCCCTTCTTCCCTATCATGCAACCCAGTGTGGTTATGTGAAAGGCCAGTGAATAATGGGGGAGCAAAAACCTTTATCCCTTCTGAAAATGGTCTCCTTGTACCTTTCACTCCAGCCCCAACATTAAAATCTTCTCCATCCTAAAACTAGCTCTCCTTGCTCGAGTTCTATGGATCTCTCATGTTTTCCTCACCATAGTCATGCATCCCTGTGCCCTGTTAGCCAGAACATTAAATAATTCATGGCAATGACAGCTTCACACACTGTGCCTTCCTCTCTAGTAGTCCACATCAGTGAGTCCCAACAAATTTGCAGCATGACTCAGTCCCATAATTGTTCTGAAAACCACACAAGCAGACACCCTCGTCTCTCCCTTTGATTTACTAAATCGTTCTCAGATTTATTACGTTTTCTTGTTTCCTTGATGTACAGCTTAAGGGCAGTGGGCAGCTGATAAAAGATTCTCAGCGCCTTGGGAAGGATGGATTGTCACTGCTGAGATCCCACTGTGATGTATGATCATCAAATTGCACTGGAGGTGGCATGTGTTCCTTTTGTCAAGTTCCATCAGCTGATAAAGTATGAGGTCAGAAACAGCGAGAGCTTTGTCACATGCAGAGAGGCTGATGAAGAACAACGTGCTGTGGCTGCGATTTGGAGATAGAGCTGCTTGTGGTTGTGAGAACATCTGTTACAAGATGGTCATAGGGCACATGCATGGGTTTGGTCCTGCTGATGTCTGATATCTGTGCCGTCAAAGCTGGAAACTAGTCAAAACCAAGAGAGGGACTTACAGCTACACTTGCATTGTCACCATGTCTCCAAGATTACAGTAACTGAGGTTAACCTGATCAGAGTAGTCAGCCCAGCTCACCCACGATGTAGTTCTTTGCTGTCTGTGATGGCACCCTGACAGTGCTTTTGCCTCGCACCCTCCACATGTCTGATAGAAGCAGAAGCTGAACCTCTGACACTTTGGTTTCTTGATTGTTTTTTTAAATGCTATCGTGCATATATTGGTGCAAGATGTAACACAAGCTCTGAACTCAACCTCAACCTAATGCTGCATGCTATGGTTTGCTACCTGTGCTGATGTTTGCCCGTCAGCACTTCTGATAGGCAGAAGATTTGATCTGCTTCCTGCTCTGCCTGTATAGTGCTTTGTCATCCTCACTCCCACCACCCGCTCATGGCTGCTCAGTGAGGCATTAAATATCAGACAGGCTAATGAGTACATCAGGATCCATCCCAAGGTGTGCTCACTGTGTACAGACTGCTGGATGGAGACAGGCATTTCACCCGGCTTTTCAGTGCCTAATGCTTTTAATTTTTAATGGCCTCTGCAGATACTGATTTATTGCAATGTACCGCAGCAGGTGTTTGCTTATAGGTAAGCAGTGATACCAGTGCAGTCCCAGGCTGACAAGGGCAGTACTTCAGTGCTGTAGCAGACTGAAGGCTGAAGGTGCAGGCAGCCTCTTCTGGAGGATGTGCTGCTGCCTCATCTGCTGTCTGCGGAGTTCCTCAGGCTCTAGGGGCAGGACTTCCATTACATACCACAAGACATATTGCAGCTTTAGAAGATCAATTTCTAGTGTCACTTCAAATAAAATAGTATAGTATCTTTCCTCCTGAAGGACTAAATACATCACAGCTGCTGTCTGGCTGTGTACGAGTTTGGACTGCAACACTTCAGCAGCTCCTTGCCATCTGTGTAATGGTCTCCAATCTGGCAAACATGAAGTAAGAATTACTCTCATGAGTTACAACTGAAAGTTGTGATGCTCGCTAGACCACCACTGAGTTGGTTTTGAATATTGTCAGTCATTAAGAGCGTCATTTTCTGGTGTCTCAGCACTTGCACTGCGCAGTCTCATTAAGATGGGGGTGGGTGTTCCTGTGCAGGGTAAGAGTCTCTGAGCCTCCTGGATCTCAAATCTTCATTTTCCAGTCCAAATTTATACACCAGTTTTCAAGCAGACAGTCATTTTAGATATGGGTAATTTTTATCTATATTGTCTGAAATAGTACTGTCTTTATATCGTGTATATACACACAGACTTCTCAAAGTCATATCTTAATCTACAGCTGGTGTATTTAATAGTTACAATTAGGGAAATACTTAAGAATACTTGGTTTTATCTATTTTGTACT
This sequence comes from Chloroceryle aenea, assembly GCA_013399075.1. Taxonomy (NCBI): domain Eukaryota; kingdom Metazoa; phylum Chordata; class Aves; order Coraciiformes; family Cerylidae; genus Chloroceryle; species Chloroceryle aenea. The sequence continues at coordinate 143,754 of VWZY01008982.1, forward strand.
TCTTTTCCTATTACAGAAGATGTGCTTTTGTGGTAGTGTTTTAATAAAACACAATAAAATGATGATGGTAAGATCTGGAGATGATATGAAAAATAAGAAGAACACATCTAGAATATAAAATACTGTTAAGAATTAATCCCTGTTGGTTTCCCTTTTATTTACCCCAATGGCTCATATTTCTTCAAGGGAGGCTCATGCAATTGTCTGACTTTCTTTTAGAAGCAACAAGGTGTTCAGCTCTACTGTTGGAAGGGCTGAGGAGTTGCAGGCTTAACAGTGAGTGCAATCAAAAAGAAGTTTTTCAGAGGTGTTTGATTATCTGCTCTGTGTAATTATCTTCAGTGGGTGAGCTGTGGAAAACATTCAGGAAGCTGCTGAAGACACATTAAGCCCTTGGATACAATGAGGAAGGAAGCTTACTGCCATTTCCAATGGCACTGTCCTTTGGAGATGGCAGATCACAGGGTTGTTAATAATGCCAAGTAAGAGGTACAAGGTGCAAATGTGAGTGATGGAGCCTTGATTAATCTCATTGCTTAACTGTTAGTTGACAGTCTGGGATGAGGAGACTGCTTCAATCTGCTGCCTGCAAGACACTCACATTGCCATTTCAGATTTACCACTGGGTGAACTATCTTTGAGATGGACTTTACCCCAGTGATGGCTCTCAAAAAGCAGTGTGGGAAGGAACGGCACCAGGTTGGGCTCCCTGCACCCTACAGTCCCTCTGGCACAGTGACAGCAAGCCGTGCCTTCTCAATCAGCCCTGTGCTTTCCTGCAGCGCCCACAGATGTGCAAAGCATACTCATCCTTTCCTGCCATGAAAATACCTGCCTGTGGGTCTCTCTTTGTGGCTGTCACAGTTTAGGGTCAGGGCGACCCCTTAGACCAATAACAGACGCTCTCTGTTAACACCCCTCCCTCCCCAAAGGGGAATAGAAAGGGAATAAGGGAGAGAGACTTGGTGATTAGAAAAGGAAACTAGAACATTTAATGAAAATGGTACTGACTCTAAACATAGGGTGTTATCACTGCCAGCAGCAGAAAACAGGCTGCTAACTTCAGACAGTGTAGTTAGTTAGAAGAACTGAACTAAAAAGCAAAATCATTGAACGGAATTAGTTAGGGGTGATGGTTTTAAATTAAAAGAGGGTTGATTCAGACTAGATATAAGGAAAAAATTATTTACCATGAGGGTGGTGAAACACTGGCACAGGATGCCCAGAGAGGTGTTAGAAGTCCCATGCCTGAAAACATTCAAAGTCAGGTTGGATGAGGCTCTGAGCAACCTGATCTAGTTAAAGCTGTCCCAGCTCACTGCAGGGGTATGGACTAGATGACCTTTAAATATCCCTTCCAACACAAACTATTCTATGATTCTATGATGTTACCTGAATGCATCCCATTCAGACATCCCATCTGTATCCTGGCTACAGTGAAGGTTAGGACAAAAAGCATGATGGGACTGTGCAATTAAAAATTGGTTTAATGCCTGTGCATAAGTGTGGCTGAATTTAGGTTTCATAAGAAACTTCAAATATGCCATTTCTGGCCATATTCCAGAATTTGGATGTCAGTTCTTGTACCCCACATAGCAAGACTCTGATGCAGTGCTGATAAATAAACTACAATTTGTGAAGGCCAAAACTAAGCATCAATTACCTTATGTGAATGTAACAAGTCATGTTACTATTGTCTGCAGTCAGTGACCCTTGAGCCTTCCTTCAGTACTGTAACTTAGAGACTGTGATGGTCCTGAAACCTTTATTCCTCTGTGCATGCCTGTGTGTTTTGGGTCTGGGATGTTTGAAAAGGATCACTGTCTCATCTGTTCAGCTCAAAAGATAAGGAGGAGGGGTACAATCCAGTGCCCTCCTTCCTGCTCTTGAAAAGCAAAGGCCTCATGTTCCTGCAATTTGAGAGATTGAAAGGGACATACGCTATTGTTGGTGAGTTTATGAGTGGAAGATGATAGCCCTCATTTCTCAGCTGGGGAATTCCTGCCCCTGACAAGGAAGAGGAAGTATGAGAAGTAAATTTTAGTGCTGGGTCTGTTGGCACTACTGGGGAGCACGAAGAAAGGAGCCTAAGGCAATCTTTTTTTTCTTGCCCAATGATGGCATCCCTCCATCCATCATAGGGGCCCTAGAGTGGTGTGATGGTACTGTGACGTGAAGCATCCTCCACCATCTTCCAGCTGCAGCTGCTCTGGCAGCTCAGCAGTGTCTCCAGGCGATATCTGCTGCTGCTCTGCCAACAGATTCAGCCCATCCTCAGCATGCTGATAGACGAGCTTGGGTGGTTTATGAGCAGAGACAGGTTGGAGACTGATGCTTTAGCTGGGACACGTTTACTTTGGCCAACTGCTACAAAAGCAACTGCAGAGAGCAGAGGTACTTGTGGGGCTGGCAGTGCCTGAAGCCAGCAGGAATTCAGAATGAGCCCTGGCTTGAACCGTGTGCCTCACAGCTCCCTCAGATGCTTCAGTCATGCTGGAGCATTGCCAACATGCTTTCCAACCTAAGGAAACTGAGAAGTGAAATAACATAGGTTTAACATTAAATACCTCAACCAAAGCAGAGTGGAATTTCCCAAGGCAAAGATATTTCTTTACCTCAAGGGCATTCCCTGTACAGAATATTGAACACCTGCTTCCAAAAAATGGTGATGTGGTCCCTTCCCAGAGAAGGGTCATGAGAATCTTTTGTAAGGGCAAGGGTTAAGTAACATTAATGTATGATGGACTAGCGTCCCCAGCAAGAGATATTAATTCTCTTTTAGAAAGGAGAAGAAGGAAAGGAGAGAAATGTCCTTGTTCTGCTTAAATTTTTCTTCATGGACAAGATTTAAAGCCTTTGTCTGTAGAGTATGTTGCTCCATAACCTGAATATCTGTTTGCTCAATGCCCATTGTAAAAATGCTGGGATTATGTTCTATGGAGCACATTCCCACTCTGATTAAACCTAACACAAAATGTAACACATTTGAAGTTTATACTATGGCAAGAGTGAAGATGAACAAAGTTATTTTCTTCACTGTGGGGCCTGTGAAGTCACAAGTAATGCAGCTGTGTTAGGTGATGGGCAGCTCGGGAAATCAGGGCTGTGTTTGTTCAGAATGAGTATTTGCTGTTACAAAGAATTTTCCTTTACTCTCTAAGGATGATATCAATTGCTAATAGCCCAAATGAACTGTTTCAGTGATAACGCTTTACAGAGAGAGCAGGAGAGAGGAAAGATATAATGAGAGAGGTTTTCACCTTTGCTCTGCCCCTTTCTATAATGAATAAAAAAAGAAGAGCACAGAAGAATAATCCATAAAAGCCCCAAATGCAGCTAGAAGAGGTGCTTTCTCATGCCATCAGTCTGTCTCCTAAAGATGCGTTCAGCAGCACTGGGCCTGGTACTTTCAGATGATGATGCTGCTTTCCCAGAGCAAGAGTGCAGCCACAGCACAGAGCACAGCTCAGAAGTCCAGAGGGCAGTTGCTGCAGGGTGTGTGCCACAACTTAGCCAATGTCTCTGAAGTCACCTAAACTATGCAGAATAGCTCAGGATCAGGAGCATGCCAAGGTAGTTTAAGACCACTTTAACCCTATTCCAGGAGATGCAAATTTCTCAGTTCAGTAAGAATCTCATTTAATATCATAATCTCTCTGAGAAAAATGTCTTTTTTTTTCCTTTAGAGACTCTCCTTTCCTCCTCTTGCAAGCTAAGGCACTGAATTTACTTGAATCCTTAACTAAGCCTTTCCCTGAAAGAGAAAGTTCCCTGTTTGAGAACTTAAAAGCTCTCATTCTAGGCACAAGCAGATTTAACAGCAGCAGCCAAACTGGTGACCACCCCTAGCTACCCAAGAGAACTGCTCCTAGGAGAAGCCAGGGGAAACATCACTCTGCTACTGGCCAATTAACCCACAGCCCAGTGTCGCTGAGGGATAAATTGAAACCACCAGCCAGGGTGTTTGCCTTCTATTTCCCTGAGAGGAATTTTGAGCTGCCTTTTTTTGTTCGTGCTAGGGATTGTTCGCTGGTATTTTAAATGGTGAACTTTGTATCACCATTTTATACTGCAGAAAACATGTTCTTCACCCATCTGATAAGAATCGTCCAGCATCTTTGTGTATAAATCTGTTAGGTCATGCCTGCATTTTCCAGCTATTGTTTTAGGAGTCCCTTTCCGGTATTTTAAAGAAGGGGAAATATCTTCTTTAATATCATCTTCCAGCTTTGAAGCTGTGATGAACAACAAAGACAAACATTTAATTCTCTCCTAATCCTTTAAATATCCTTACAAGCCCATGGCATTCACACACTGTTAAGCCTGTCTCCTGTAGCAGCTGTACATCTTCTTTTAACTTTGCCTTTAAAGCCTGCAGCTTCAACTGGGGCGGAACAGAAGCCCTCACTACTTCATTCCATAGTGGCTCTCTTTCTGGGTGGTATGGAGAGGGATGGTTTTCCATAATAAAGCGATCATCTGGACTGGGTTGTAGATATCTAATCCTCACACAAGCTACTCCTGTTTGGTTTTTGAAGTGAACAAAGACATTAACTTAAGACATGCTCCAGGCTGGATCCAGGTATCTCTGGGACCTTCTAATCATTCCAGTGATTAGGAAGACTGTCTTGGTAACTTTAACACAAAAGAGCAAGCATAGAATAGAAACCTTTTTCTTCAGGAAAAGAGCTCAAATGGAATATTTTCTTAACTTTGCCCCCCAGGAAAAAGACTGAAGGGGTTTCCAGGACATTTGGCACAAAACAGCTCTCTCAGGTCTCCTCCTGTGTTTTTGTGGTATGGGAGTGGAGAGTGATTCAAGTAGCTGCATTACATGTTGGGGTATGTGTGTGTGTGTGTGCATGTGTGTGTGAACTGCTGAGTATTTGTTGACTTAAGTTCTGCAAAAACATATTTACTGTATTCTCAACCTGAAAACTTTCTGCTTTTTTTTCCATGGTTTTTCAGTCTTCCTGTGAGAACCCATGAAGATATATAGTCTGTTCTACAGGCTGCAGGCAGATAAACCATACCAGTATCATTTCTGACAGGTGTTTAACCAAGTATTGAGAACTTTCAGACCCTATACCCTCTTCAGATATATTATCCTCATATTATCCTTCCTGTCAAAAACTTCCACCTGGCATCTATCCTGAACTTATCATTTCTTGGCCTGTATCAATCAATATGGAGATACATAATATTTTCCCTTGGCAGCAATGATTTAACTATTCAAAGACTCTTTATCCTATCCCCACTCAAACCTCCTCTTCTTCAGGCTAAACAACCTCAGTTCTTTTCTATATATTTTCTATACTGATCATTTGCATTGCTTATTTCTACCCAGAGTACACTGTGTTCCCAAAGTGCCTCTATTCTGCAAGCAACTGTGGGGCTAAAATCTGAGGGCCAGATGTCACCATTTAGATCAGCATGAGCATGAGAGACAGACTTTGGGATCATTGAAAAAAAAAACCTTGCCTTTTTACAAAGGCTGTAAAAGCCTGGTGTAAACATTTGCTGATGAAAGCTTGGATAGTTTAATATAAAGTAGCATTTCTGGATCTAATTTGCTGTCCAAATGCACAGCTACAGTGTGTTATGGTGTTGGTGGCTATTGGGAGATTTTTCTTTATTGCACGCTTCTGCTTAGTGAAAGCTATTCAATAGCAGGAGGCTTTGGAGGCACAGCAAAGTGTATGAAAAGGATACTATTTCATTTAAAAAGAGAAAAATGAAAAAGAAAACCAAAATAGGCCATTACTGAGGCTTAAAAAATAGATGTAACAAAATGAGATTTCTGAGGTTTTGTGGTGTTTTGTGCACTTGAGTCACTTGCAAAAGGACTCTGTTCATCGTTGAGAAAGGAATGAAATATTCTCCAGGCTTTCTTGGTTGGTTGATTGGTTGGTTTTGGTGTTTGGTTTTTTTTCCTGTTATTTATATATTTGCTTCTTTAAAAGGCATTGTCTTACCCACATTTGAAAGCTTCTCTTTGCAACCTTCTAAAACACTTCAGACATTTTCAGTGAGAAGGTTTTGAACACCCCAGTATAAACAGATGGTTTGTTGGTACTTGTATGTAAGAGCTAGAAGATTATATTGTAAAACAGAGTGAACTAAGTCATTAGGGCTGGAGAGAAAGTTAATTAATAAGATTAGCATGTGTTGCCTTTACTATACTAAGATGCACACAATTAATCAAGACTGTTGTGTCACACTGTAATATAAAGATACAATGTAAATGTGGAGGAACTTCTTTGATTAGTGGATTTGTTTCTTAAATGAAGGGAAAGGTTGGCTTTGAGGGGGTGTTATCCATGAAGTCCTGATTTTAACTCTAGTAACGAAGTTAACTTGCTGCTGACGTGTGAATGGGGACACCACTTTGCCCTCCAGCTTTGATCAGCCTTTTGGGAGCACATGAAGTTCCTGTCTCTGCTGTAGACATCCTGTGAGCCTGGTTATCAAACAGACCAAGACTACCACGTTCACACTAAGGAAGACAGAGTAGAGGGTACAGCAGGTTTGTTTATACCTGTTTTAACTTGGTATAGAGTTCAGTCAATCACAGAGTTACTATGAGGAGTAACATTATGCCAGCTAGAAGACTTGCTGGAGGACAAGCAACATGGACAAACAGCAGTATCTTTAAGAGAAAAAGGAACTCAAGAAAGGAATAAACAAAACTGACCTGCAAATTTACAAAGGGATGCTTTGGCCAATGCATATGTTCTTATTCCTCAGTATTTACCTTAAAGACAATGGTAAGTTTGATGAATCAAATAATATGGAACATGCATTCTTGTACATTTCTCTTTTAAAAAAACTACACTTTTGGAAAATTTATCAACTTCCTTCTAAAAAAAATTTGAAGAGATGCAACCGATGTGATGAGTCCCCATATATGCCTTTCCTAGATAAAGTTAGATGTCTTTCATTGATGGAAATTACTTTCTTGTATGAATTACACTCATATGTTAACCTGACTAACACATATGATCAGTTTATGGAATCAATCCTTTGGGCTACTTCTATAAGAAGGAGCTTTTCAAATCAAATCCTCAAATAATATCAGTAATTTCAAATAAAGATTCCTCAGTCAGCTGTTACCCTGGAGCTAGTGGCTTTCAGGAACTAATTTAATCTTCTAAAATTTTTTTTAGGTCTCTAGTGTTGAACTTCCCTATTGTACTTAGATACCAGGTCAGCACATGCCTGACATGTTCTGTAGCATACAGATTGGGATTTCATCCTGTAGTCCTCCAGTAAGACAATAATTTGTGGCTCAGATAGTTTGTAAAAATTTTGTGAGCTAGAAGAAAAAATATGAAATACATTTTATATTTTATTTAAACAAATATTTGGGATAGGATTTGGAACCATTTTAAAGGGTCTCTTCCCAAGTGATCTGCATGACCCAGAAAGCCTAATGCAAAAGCTTTGGGTGATGTAAGCTTTTACCATAGTCTAAGCTTTTATTGCAGCAGGATCCTATCTGTGTCACCCCCTCTTCCTGTGGGTGCCAGACTACCTTGCTGCTGTGGGAGGGAGCAGTGCTGCCCATCCAAGCTGTTAGCACTTCCCACCAAGTGATTCAGATGCAGTGGGAAAGGTCAGCCCTTGCCTGGATCTGGTGCAGTTCCTGCTGTGCTGCATCTGGGTGTTACCTCTATCTCCCACCCTCTCCTTGTGGTCTTGCTGGCTACGTGTTCCTGGGCACAGGAGACAGGTTTGAAGACATTTTCTGGCACGAAGGCCATGTGGCACAGGGTGACTCGTGTCCATATTATTGTACTTGCTTATCCCTCTTATCCTGCAACTAAAGTGGGAAAGGCTCTTGGTCATGGGAGCCATTTGGGAAGGTGGTCATTGCACCAAAGCACTGTCAGGGACCCTCATAGCCTAGTGGCACAGTCAGTCATATTCCAAGCCTGGGAGGGGTCCCCAGATGTTTTTCAGCTCACTGATACATTTGTAGCTTCTTTAGCCAGGCAGCAGCCCTACCTATGGCTCTCCCATTCCACCTCCCCTGTCTTCTGCCTTTATGACTGGGATAGACAGAGGTACTTCTAGGGCATGACTTTCCTGAGCTATTTCAGACATACTCTCGGATGAGTGGGACCATGCCCTATTTCCACCCTTGAGTGTTAGGGGAGCACCATCTGCTACCTGTGCTGGAGGTGCTGAAGTGATGAGAGAGCCACACACGACATAGGCTTCCTCCTTGCTTCCACATCTCCAGCTGGTATGGGGAGCACAGGCACAGCTGGGGTGGTGAGGGCACATGCCAGCATCACTCCCCTGCCCTGCCATGTGCAGCCCCTGCATGACAGGGAAGGACACAGGAGCCATTTGTGGGTGGGAGTCAGATATAATGGAGTGACTGAGTAGTTCTGGCAAAAAAAACCAAACATGAACGCAGCAGGCAGCAGAGCTGGGATTACAGGTGGTAGCCAAGGAAGATGTCTTCTGACCACCGGGGAAGGTGAGCAGAACAGGATTAAAAGGGCAGATGTGCTTCATGGCAGTCCCTGAGCATCACCAACAGCAGTGAAGCGGTTAAGGTGGGGGGAGCCCTTTTTTGTTTGCTGCATCTGAAAATAGCACAGGGCAGCCTTTAAGTTTGTCCTTCAGCACATCCCCTCCACCACTTCATGGGGTGGAAATAGCCACCCACTTGAAGATGGAGACAAGCAGCTGAGGAAAGCCTCTCGAGTAACAGGACGTAATTTCCTCGGGGCGAACCTGCTAAAAATAGCTTGGTGAGGATGAATAGTTATGTGAAACAATCCACAACCCAATGAGATCAGTGCAATTCTGTTAGGCTAAAATGAGGTGTATTGAGAGGCAGGCAAGGAGGCAAGGAGAAGCAGCCCATTGTCTGATTTGTGGCATGACATTAAGGGTCTCCACAAGTGTGGAGAGAGGGGCATGATCCAGGGCCTTGGGGACCTGGCCAGCCCTCTTGGGATACTTAGCTCTTAAAGCAGCTCTCTGCTTTAACTTCAGCAGGATCCCAGAGCAAAGTGCTGTGCTGCAAGACATCAACTCATACACCAGGAGCTAAAATACCATGTTATTTGTTAACCCTTTCTGGTAGTAAAAGCATGTCTTCAGTCAGTAGGAAAACATCTCAGCTCTCTTGTAAAAAGACAGACTGAGCTCCCAGAAGCTGCCAGATGCACATTTTTCTCACTCCCTCCTAAAATATCACTGTAATTTTAATTTATTCAGATGAAGAAGCAGTTCACTGAACAGACATTCATTATAAAATTCATATTAAGAAAAGAGACACTTGGGATAATTTTGATTGATTTACTTGGCAGAGTTTTGATAGCTACTGAAAAACATACTATTCATGTTTAGGTGAAAAATAAATGAAGTCAAATAAGTGTCACTGCATAGTACTAGGAGGTATATACAGCCACATGTAAAAATGCATAAACACAAACATTTCTGTACAGCAAATCTGTCTTTCAGTATGTATAGAGAAACACTGGTTTATAATATGGGGAAAATATAAAGCAGACATACATGCAACAAGGACATGACAGTTACATAGGTCCCACCTGCCTCCCAAGAGTTACAATAATAATAACAATAATAATAATAAAAGCCTTTTTCAGGGAAAAAAAATTGAAACCTGGAATGTTTTCATGTTGAGGTTTCCAGAGAGCTTCAGATCTCAGATATATCTGAAGGTGATTTAAAGGCTTGGTTCAAAGCCCTGTGAAGGCAATGGAAGGACTCCACTGGTTTCAGTGAGCTTGGGGTCACAATCCCATTCTGCCCTCCCCCAAAATCCAAAGTTGAAGTCTGCAGATAAAAATAAACAATTGTATAATACAAAACTTTGTATATAGAATACAAAAGGTAACCGTTGACTTTTTGTATAAAATACAACTTTTTGATAGTATATTTATTTCACATATGTATAAATATAACCCAAATAATATGTTTTTTATTATTCCTACCAAAATATTATTACTTTTTGGTTTTTTTGTTTTTGTTTTTGTTTTTTTTTTACAAAAGTTTACAAAACAAATAATTCTTTATATTTACAACCCAATACTGTGAAGAGTGCCTGGTCAATGATGAAAAATAGACTATAAGAGTAGTGCACTTATCCATTGCAAAGAAAGAGAAAATGGACATTAGCTCCATTCTGATAGAACTATTCTGAAGAAATTATATTGGATTCAAGTTTTGGTTGCAAGTCTTCCACAAGCTCACACTTCATCAGGCATATCTTTACAGGACTGAAAATGGCCTCTTCTGTTGCTGATTTTACTTAAGACAGGAAGAAATTTTCATCCCGAGGATGGCAATCACAGCCCAGTGTCTTCTCCACTCCAGCCTAAGGCCGACAGGGCAAATCTTACCACTGAATCCACCACCAGATGATATCCCGACGTCTTGGAACCAGCTCCTCAGCTGAATGATTTTTTTACATCATTTGAAGATATGGAAAACAATCTTATCTTAATACAGAAACAACTGGTGGCTTTGTCAATGACATGTGAGGGTGGTTGAAGTTACCAGACTTTAGTGCCCTTTGATCATGATGATATTAACTCAGCCTCAGCCTTAGTGGCATCACAGTCGGCTGTTCCTACCAGAGCTTTGGCCATCACTGCTGACCTAGTCATGGACAGGGTGTGTGCCTGTGTGTGTGATGAGCTGATCTTTCCTCCACTTTGAACTGATGTAGGTTTTATTTCAGTCTAGTTTTGCACAATTTATAGGGGCCTCATTTGTTAGACCACATCTGTATCTCTCCAAACTTAGGTAAGGTGCCAGTGACCTGGGATGGAAAGCTCTTTAAAGACTTGGAAAAAATATCAAAGGGGCCACATGCACTCCAGCCAAAACTGGGGAGAAGACAGAGCTTTCTGGGCAGCTGAGCCATCATATTACACAATGCAGGGATGTGCAATGATCACTAGACTGGGGCAGCAGAAGGGACTCTTCAGCAGGCTTTCTAGTGCCTCTTATGAAAATCATGTCTGGGAATGAACAGCATCATGGACCAGCCTGCCTCAACTGGTATACCTAGCTAAATGCCCACATTACACCTTTCCTGGAGGTGCTGGTGCTCGTTTGTGTGACAGTGCTTCTTGAAACTTCATGAAAAGTTGTGCCCACATGAAGTGTCAGGGTGAAATGACTGGAAAAGCCTTATTAAAACCTCTCTTGAGAAGTAGGTCAGATAAGTGCAGAGGCTATTGTCAAGTAGTCCACTCATCCCACTAATAAAGATGAATAAAGCACTTGCATGGGGCAGAGCACAGCCTCTTGGCACCGAGGCATGTGACTGTAGGCATTGTATTCCTTTGCCACATTGAGTTTTAGCTAACTCAGAGGAGGCCATGAAACACGTCAGAACAGCATTTTCATTTGAATTGCATGATCTGTGCCCATCTATGAATCCTCCTGTCTGACTCACTGCAGAGCTGTGTTATAGTGACATACACCTCTTTCTGATGCCCTTACTGACTAGGTCTATAGGAGAAAAGTTAATGTGGTCGAGACTATTCCTTGGCATCAGGGTCAAACAGCGTGAAACAGTTTGTATCCTTTCTGCTCTGTGAGCTTCCAAGGCAAGGTGCCCACAAACTGTCTATGGGAATGGTCCTTGCCCCAGGTTAACTCCCTAGTGATGCACAGAAATTGCTCGGGGAAATGTTAGCTGGGCCATCCCCGAGCCCAGAGTAAATGATTGAGTTCTCTGCCCAGAAATATTCCCCATACAGATTCATTTATAAGCACAGATGTGGCTAAGTGGAGTTTCCTACTGTGAGTAACCCAAGTGGTTTCAACTGATCTGCATGCTAGTTTGAAGGGCAGAGCCTCCTGTGCTCTGCCCAGAGGCTGCAGGGAAGCTGGGCCATCATTTGACCTGTTTCAACTCTCCCCATATGGCAAAGGGAAAGAGGGATGGAGCCAAAATGCTATGCAATCAAAACGGTAGCCTCTTCCCAGACAGAGATGCTGTGATTTCTGCTGGGCTAAACCTGTTTGACAGAAGAGGACCAGGCTGAGCTACATGACACTCACCATGGTTTATTTAAGATGAACATGATAATAGAGGCTTAGCTGAGCCACTTCATGCATTTGCCCTCTTCTAAGCTGAACTGGGATAGTAGTCGGTGAGGGTCAAATTGTGAGCACCCTCCTCACTCAAGTTGTCTGTTAAGTCACTGGAGTCCCCGGTGTAGGGCAAGGTGGCAAAGTGAGGATCTTGAGGTTTGGTGTAGTTCATCTCATGTTTCCCTCAATGCCCCAAATGATTGTGCTGCTGGCAGGACAGTAGTGTCCTCTGATACTTGCTACAAGCACTGATGAAAATGAGAAAGCAAATGCTAGACCACACTGAGTAACGCACTAGATGATCTGTCTCCTTCTTCCCTTGGATGAGACCACTTACCCTTTTGTGTACTACAAAACATAGAGGGTTTAAACCAAAATCATTGGGAAAGCAAATATGAGTTTGCACTGTGTAAAGCAAACAGTTATTGTAACACAATGAGATTTACACAGGGACAGATGCTGTCAGGGCTGGGCAGTCCTGAGGAACTTAAGGGCTGTGAACATGATGACTGAACAGCTCTGGACCACTTGAGCTCTTACTTGGTGCCCAGAGAAATGAAGTTCCACAACCCATACCACTGTCTGGTGCTTGAGTGTGTGGGAACCTAAATAAGTTTTCCACACGGCCCCTGTGAGAAGAACTGATGGGTTTGCAAACATGCTGGGCACCGGTGTGGGAACAGACCCTTGATGCATTCTCACTCCTTTGTGGCAGGCATGAATATCATTTACATTGTTGTTTCATTGAAGGAGACTTCAGTATTGTTCCTAGAGCAACTCTTCAAACAAGGCAGTCACCCTACGTGGTACTTTAAAGGACAGCCCAGTTGCTGGAGTGTAAATTAATAAAGCAGGATGTTGGCATCTAAAGAGAAAGGTCATGTCCTCACTGCCTCTTCATCTGATCCACCCTTGTTACTGTCACTTATGAGTGGTTCCCCAAAATTTCATCGAGGTTGATGTCTTTCATCCAGTCATCATTACCAGGTTCTGTTTTCAGTAAAGAATCTATAAAGTCTGAGTCACTGTTGAGCGCAGGACCTATACTGTCACCTTGCTGGTTCAGAAAGTCAAATGCTAGGTCATTACCATGGTCGCTTCCTTGGTAAGCCCGAGAGTTTTGGTTGGTAGATGTGAAACTGGTTGATGGCAGAGATGATGGAGGCGTCATACTTGTTCCTGGATGATTCAAGGTAGGCACAGTCTGTCCTCTCAACTGGTTAGGTCTTATGCTGAGACCTCTTAGTGAGCCAGCAGATTGTCCATTTAGAGTCTGCTGCATTTGATTTAGAGGAGGCCTCATTTGGACTCCCGCTGTTAACTGGTTAGGAGGTGCCAATGCACGCTGTGGAAAATGCTGGTTGCCTACATTGCGTTGCAAAGACTGGTTAGGATATGGAGTGCCAGTGGAGAAACGGACTCCTGCAGGCTTCAGTGCATCCTGCTGTTTCACTGCAGCTTCTTGTGGGGCCCAGTTCTGGGCAGTGGCAGTAGCTGTGATCATCACGTTGGCTGGCCTTTGTGCAGGGATACCTGTGGCTCCATGGTTCAAGCTTGGCCTCACTTGCTGCGAGCTGACCACTGACCCCGTCCCAAAAGCTGCTACGTTGTTCCCCTGTGTCATGGTTTGCTGTCGAGACATCATGGGGTTATTCTGACTGGGAAGGACTTGATTTTGGTTTCTGTGTGGCTGCATTTGGTTCATTCCTGAAGTCACATTGTATGCGCTTGGTTGGTTGCAAGGAAGGTTCCCATAGCAACCCATACTCCGAGCAGCAGGAACAGAAGGCATCCGGGTTCCAGCAGGGGTGGACATGAGGCTGGAAGTCTGGGGCATGATGCTATGAGTTGAAATCGGGTTGGACAGGGACATGTTGTTGGAGCTTATACTCACAGCTGGTGAACCACCTGGAAAGGAGAAAACAAAAGTGTTAAAACAAACGTGAGTTCATCAGTGTGCAGTGTCACTCAAATACCAACAGGGTAAAAATCCAGTTTTCTAGCAGCAAATTTACTGAAGATACTTTGCTTTTAAGAGGACTTGCATGAACTTGCACAAGTCCTTAAAGATGCCTATCATCCAAATGATGGTTTGGTCTATAGGAAGCCATTGGTGGTCTTTCTATCCCTTCTGAAGACCATAAGCCCAAAGCATTGTACTCATTGTGAGAGAAATATTGGAGTAAGGAAGGACAGGCAGAACCACTGGGCAGGACAGAAGACATTTCTTCAATTTTTTTACAGAAGCACTAGATACCTGAAACAGGAGAAAGCATGTCTTAAGTGAGTAGAGGCAGAGGACATCAAGAATTTTTTTTTTTCCTAACAGTGCACGACTCATCCTGGCTCCCTCTAGAGACAATGTGGAGTGAAAGCCATCATCATCAGGCCCCTTTTCCACCTTAGACACCTACAGCAGTGGTATCTGTGGTATCTTCTGGAAAGGCCTGTCTCAGATGATAGCAGGAGCTGAGATTGTGTCTTACACATTTTAGTAGCACTCAAAGCCTTCCTCCCAGCCAGAGGAGAGCATCTCAGCTCAGTCTGTGACCTGTTTGTGGTGTCCAACCAGTCATGGGGGCATGGGTGATCGTCAGACAGTGTTTGGGTCAGTCATGGAAATCTTCATCACATGGCATGGTACAAGCTAAATTCTCATACCACTTTGGATGGCTCCCAAAGTGTGAGAAGAGCTGTTGAATGGGCTTGCTATCAAGGCATTTTGGGAATTCCCTGAGCCTCTCCAAAAAGAGGAATGAAGGAACATACAGCCCTGGAGCTTTGCTATTTCATAGGTAGCAACTAGGAGCAATTATTGGACATGGGACACTGCCTCGGTTTGATCCTTTATACGTACAACAAAATCATACTGAATTTGACTAACTTTGACTTTGCCATCAAATCTTATTAGTCTGTGTGCTTAGTTTTATTAGTTGGTCCAATCAATTTCTTTTTATTGCACAGGTACTTCAAGACTGTTATCACAACTTCAATGTTCTCCAAATACATCCATCTCAGTGTGTGCCCTGTTTTCTGAGCTCTTTTCAGAACCTGACAGTTTTCAACATTTGCTTGCAAGGCTGCACCTCACAGCTGGTCACAGTAATAGCTCTTGCATGTCTCCAGCATGGATGTAAAGTAAGCTCTTTTTTTTTTTCTTGTTCAGCATCATCTCAGACTGCGTTTGTTCTTTTGGTTGCAATCACACAGCCTGTTTACAGTGATACCTGGAGACCAATCAGCTGGAGACCAATCATCCATTTACTTATGTACTATGTTAATTTTGTATCATTCTGGTTTCTTAACCAAAATAAGCAGTACAAAGTCAGATGCTTTAAAGCACATGACCTGAACAACTATTACCTTTATCCACCACAGTTGTGGTTTCATTGAAAAAAATACCATGCCAGTTTGAAAAGATTTTTTTTTCCATCAGTCCGTGTTCCCTGACAATAATTATATTCCCCTCCTACATTTTTACTATTCAGGCTGCATCAACTCCTCTGTATTTTTGCTG
Organism: Chloroceryle aenea; assembly: GCA_013399075.1. Lineage (NCBI taxonomy): Eukaryota > Metazoa > Chordata > Aves > Coraciiformes > Cerylidae > Chloroceryle > Chloroceryle aenea. The sequence continues at coordinate 159,364 of VWZY01008982.1, forward strand.
AGCTCTACATTAGGTCACTAGAGCTGCAATTATCTACTTGCTTAATTTTTGTCATGGCATTAGCAGTCTTCCTCAGAATTTCAAGAATAAATAAAAAGTGACATTAAGAATTTGGAGAACCTCTCATCCAGACCTTTTAAAACTCTTGAAGACAAAGTATGCATATACATATTTTAAATGTCTGTGTTTAGAAACAGTTGCTTAATATACTGTCCCTGTCGAAATTTCACCATAATGTTGTTCAGTCCGCTCAGACTGGAAGCAAAGAAAAAATTATCATGTATTTCTGCCTTTTCAGCATGCTTTTTATGCATATGCTATTTCCACTTAGTAATGCATGCAAAAGATTTCTTTTTCCCTTGAGTACCTAAAAAAAAATCTCTTCTCAAATCATTATTAACACTGAACATGACTCCACAAACAGACTTGCTTGTTCCAAAACAGTGTAAACATAGACACCTAAATTCCAAAGCTCAGTTTATCCTGAGAGACAGGCATTTCCACAAAGTGGATCTAAGCAGGAGACACTTGACTATAGGCAATCGAATTGTCCTAACAATGACATTGTCTTAACTTAAGCACCTAAATTCAGTCCTTGACCTGTGCAGTCCCTGAGACAGAAGATGCTATGAGGAGTCCACCTGGTTTTACCCCCACAAGTACAATCAGATTCTCCTCCACATCCTCCCAGAGAGCCTGCTAATAGAATTTAGCTCAGGAAAGAAAGAGGAGAAAATCAGTGCTTAGCAGGCAACCTCACAATTAGCCCCATCTTTGGCTTTTCTGGTGTGTTGTTCATCTCTCACTGCTTTTTGGAAATACCATGGCATCTTTTCACAGCAGGGACAGAGACAGGGGCCCCAGTTCTTTGCTCCCTTATGTCACTGCTAAAGATGAGCAATGGCACAGAAATTGACGGCATTTCAAAAGACCTGGAAGAGCCATCTGGGGAGAGCTGGTTCTCTCCCTCCAGCTGAATGGCAAGTTTGTGGAGTCACTTCACTTGCCACTGGGATGAAGGCCCTCCCGGGGTGGCCCTGCCAGCTGTTGAGCAGGCCCCTGGGCTACAATCACACTGCTCCTGCAAATGCCACATTCTTTAAAAAGCACAAGTGGTTGAGACATGGCTAGTACTTGTTGTGCAAAAGACGAAGCTTCCTCTTTCTTTGTGCTGCTATTTTTATACTTTTATTTTTAACACAAATATTTTCCATTCTGATTTCTTCCAGATGGGAAGAAATGTCTTCCCTGACAGAACTGTGTGCAGCAGCTGGGAACCCCAGGCTACAGCAATTCAGAGAAATGCCTTCACTGCTGGAGTCACCTGCTCTTGTATTGGGGGTTTCTTGCTGTGATCTGGCACTATGGGTAAAAGCATAGAGAAATAAAATGCTTGACCAACTGTCTCCAGACCCCTGTGTTATTGTATTTAACTTTATGTCTCTTCTTCCCTGACCTGAGCAAAGCTATTCCCAGAAAAAGGGAACAGATTCCTATTCACTCCATCTGATAGCTTTGCTGTGAGCTCCCAGCACAGCTCTTTCTCCAAAGATCACCCAAAAAGCTGCTCTCCTCCATGGGCTCACTCAGAAGGCACTGAACGGCCAAGTACTGCCAATCCTACATGTTTCAAACCCAAGAGATGGAACTCCAAATGTCACGAGACTGGCAATGAGCCTATCAGATTAGAAACAACAAGAAGAACTACAGAACAATGGTGATCTGCTTATTTTGGAACCTTTCACAGATGTGGCTGCGGTGATTTCCATTTTCCATCTTGGGCTAGAAATGGATTATTTTTAAATAAAAGCCAACAATCTCAGTTAATCATTTGATTCTAGGAATGAGCCTTTAAACAACACACCAAATCACAGGATTCCCCAGCAAACTGCTGGGGTTGCCAAAGCATTTGTTTTATGAGCACAGGAGGCACCAAGCCAGCAAGCAGGGCTCTCTGCCCTGTGGCATTGCCCTCACCATGGGTTATTATGCTGGTATCAGTGATGCTTGTGCAAATTTACTGAAGATGATAAACACTCAGACACATTAGAAAGCAGCAGTTTCCAACACGCAGCAAGTTTATAGCTGCTAGAACTTGTAAACAAAGCAAAGGAATGCATGAACATTGCCTGAGCAGCCCACCTTGCCCCTTCCATGTGTAGCCAGGCTGTTGGTGCCGTGGACAGCAAGTTGGGCAGAGGGGCAGTATGTGAGTGAGCTGCCCTTGGGAACTTGTTAAAATTGTAACAGAAGCTGAAAAAGTTTTGCTACAAAGAACAGGTAGGAAGGAAAGACTCAGATCCCTGGCTGAATCTGCAGCACCAACAGTTACAGAAAAACAAACCAACACAAACATTTTATTTTTTTTTCTCCCTTCAGTGTGTTGTATGCTAATATATAGTAGAAGGTTTTATACATAAATGCACAGGCACTTTGCAGAATAAAGAACATCCTTTGATCCCATCTGCTGCCATTTTCCCCCACCTCCTTTCTCTCCCCAGCATCTTTTCCTTACTCCACCTTTGCTTTCAGAACAGCCTCCAGCAAACCAGCAAGGTGAACAGCATAAAAAGCTGAACAGGCAGTCCTCTGCTCCCTAAACTAGACTCTCCAAGGAGGTGAGGGCACAAGAGCTGAAACAAAGGACTAGTCCTAAAGTGTGGGGCATTTTCTGCCCTGGACAGAAAGCAGGGCTTTTATCCTACTGCTTGACTGATCTGTTGAAATGCTGCTTGTAGAGCAGCATTAAGGCCACTCACCATGGCATATTAAACAGACCAAAAGTTCAGATGGTGGCTCTGAATGCCCATGATGGTGACAGTGTGAGGTACTTAAAAATCAGTATAGGGGTTCTCATGCTGTACATGACCTGCCATTTGATGGGAGGGATGGTTGTGATCTCAGTCTCTGAAGCAAGATGTACCACATACATGAAAGAATCATTGGGATGAAGTGAGGTTGCATAGTTAAGAGGACACCTCTTTATCAAGTATTTGGATTCACACCTGCCTAGGCAATGCTAGTGGGAGGGGTACCAGCCACTCTTTCTCCATGTCTGAGAGATGCAGTGTCAGCCCAGATGAACTACCAGCTGATTCTCCAGATCGTACATGACTACTCCTCAGTGATGGAGACAGTAAGTTAAATAGCACAGGAGAACAGCAGCTACCACCCTCTGCCCCTGCAGTGATGTAAGTGGACACCCAGAAAATCATGCCCTGGTGCTCAATATATGCATAGCTCTTCTGGATGGTCTGCCAGTTAGAAGGAAGGAAAGAGATTCAGTTATCCCATGGGCACTTACCAGGATATTGGTTTGCTTGTTGCATGTTGACCACATTCCTTCTTTGGTCTTTATAATCTGGTGGTGGTCGTGTCAAGTGTCTATTCAGCTGATCTTGTGGAGTTATTTTCTCCTAGAGGATTAGAGTAGAAATATATTAATTTGCTTTTCTTTATGCTTTCCTGGCTCTGTGCTTTGCCCGTCTCTTTTTTTTTTTTTTTTTTTTTTTTTATTTTGTATTAAACTTAAATGTTCTT
>VWZY01008982.1:162952-176011 GCA_013399075.1 Chloroceryle aenea
TGCTCTGTCGTTGTGCTTGCCCCCTTTCTTTTTTTTTTTTTTTTTTTTCTTCTCAGTGTGTATAAAGCTGAAGTGTTCCTTCCCTTCAAGTCTGTCTGCTCCACAGGAGAGGCATCTGTGAACCTGTGCCATCACCCACTGCAGTATGTATGGAAACCTTTCTGCTGGTTGCATTTTGGTTTTATTTTCTTTGTTGTTCTCTGAGAACACTGGCCAAGTCTGCACTGCGGTACAATGTGTTTTCCAATGTCCATACCATCTTGCTCACCGTGCTTATCAGACAGAGGGGCCTGATGGTTCTTCATGGCTACCTTCCTATCTGTGCAGCTGGGTTTGCTTTCAAAGAAAGCACAAAGACAGAGTAAACACCCAGGTTTAACCTAAACACACAGCAGGGATGCATCTGGGGATCAGTGAGGGTCCAGATCTGCAAGATTGACACCTGCCTCTGGGCTGCCTCAATGGTTATCAGCCCATTTCACACATGTAGACTTCTCAGCCTGCACAGCTGTCAAAAAGTATTTCATCCACAGCCATTCCCATCCCTCACTCTCTCCTTCTTCCTACAGCAGAGGAGCTCCCACAAAAATCAGCAAAACCCTTACTTTGTCCTCCCCTGTGTCTCTCCTCACCAGAGATGCCAGCAAGACACATGGTCGGGATTTAGGAAGGACAGTGCTGGACTGGTTGGCTATCATGGCACTCACCATTGCCCTGCTGTCACATGCATGTCACATTGCCTTTTGTCTTACACCTGGAGTGCAAGTACTGGGGGAAGGACAGTGGGAAAAGATTGCAGAAAAAAAGGCTGATTAGGACGGAAGACTTTTTTTATTTGCGGTCTGCAGGGACACATATCTGGTGAAGAGAAGATAGAAATCCAAGTCCTTGAACTGAAATCTGACTAACTGCCCTATGTTCATAAATGTCTGGAAAGTGCAGGCATTGGAGTCAATGCCAAATCTCTCATCAGCATCAGTGTGACTTGATGACTTGAGTACTGCTGTCCACCCATGAGGATATATCCCACTCCTCAGGATATGTGGCCCCACAGCAGGAAAATGTGGGTTTGACACTGGTGAATCATTCTCAATGGACATGTGCCTCCTGGAGTCATGCTTGCTGGGCAGGCTTCCCCCCTTCTCTGAATATCCCTGAGTTTCGTTTGTCAGAATTCCATCAGAGTAATTTGTGGAACTTCTGCCTGAAAAGAGCATGCAAATAGACCTTCTCATGAAAAAGGGTTTTTTTTGGTGGTGTTTTCGGTTGTTTGTTGTTTTTTTTTTTTTTATCTGCACTTTAAAATACTGGGAGAAGAGCCTTTTTTGTGGTATTATTTAGGTAGTTCTGTAATGCAGTCTGGGACTGAGTAGTCTGATTAAGATTTTTAAAGCTCATTTTAACATACTGCTTGACCTGAACCCTTGTGAGGAACAAGGACAACTTACCTCCCAGGAAATTCCTGAAATACATGTAAAAACTGTAGGCAGGCTTTGTGTGTATTTCTATGTACAGGGTACAAAAGCAAAGGCAAGCTGATAAAAAAACCATGTTCTGTAGAGTGAGTTTAATCTATATTTTATTTTATTTTTTAAGAAGAGCTATTTGAGCAATTAACTTTCATTCTGTTAAAAATTCTAACAGAAAACTGCAGCATGTAGAGCTGGTTTGAAACTTCAGTTTTCTTTTGCATAAATTAAACAGTCAACAAATATTCCCCTTATAGGATAAATTTAATCCTTCATTTCAAACTCAAGTTTTCTAATTGTATTTTTGGCATGGAAATACATTTGTAAATAAATAAATATTGTCTAAAAAAACCCTGCATCATTTCTGTTTTGAAAGCATCTCCACAAAACCGTGCATGTTTTTCCACTTCTGTGTTCTTTAATTACTGAATGACATTCACGACGTGTGTCACTATTTCTGAGTCTAGAGCTTTACAAAGAAAAGAAAGTTTTGGATTCAAAACTGCACAATGGGTCTGCTCTGTAGGCTGAGAGATACAGGTTGAGGTAAAGAAGCCACAGGCCTGACATCTGCTGTCACTGCAGCCTGGGGGAAGCAAAGCTGATGGTGGGGTCACCTCCATCCTTCCCCTGTGTCCTCCCTACAGACCCTCCCTAGTTACCGCAGGGAACCTGTGTTATTTTCTGCCTGTCTCAAAGGCATGCCAAGCTCAGCTCCTCTTCTAGGGCTTAGGTGTTCTCTGTGCTTTGGCAAGCAGGACTACCAAAGAATGGTGAATACAAGGATGCAGAGGGCAGGTGTTACTGTTGGGATGGGACAGCAACAGCCCCAGTCCACCTCCCCAGACCCCCCTGCCATTTCAGTGCCATGGGTGATGGTCCATCAATCACCTTCAGCTGACTCAGTTCACGCATATCAGTGGAATCAGACTAGTGGGTTCTAGCACTTACCACAGACAGCAAGACAACAAATAACCCCCAAACCTCACAAAAGGACCAGAAACTCCCAACTGCTCTGTCAGTTACCAAGGGAGAAAGAGAAACTGGCTACAAATATCTGGAAATGTGAAAAGAAAAACAGACAAAGGAGGACGTGTATTATCCCAGCCAAGCACACAAACTTGTGTGTTGAACACTAATGCACCTGATCCTTATTTACACAAAGGCACTTTATACCATGCTGTTTAGATTGCAGATCCTGGAAGTCAACTTTCCCCTGTGGTCAAAGTAGCTTAGCAGTGCACCTTAGCTTATCTTGCAAAGAAAACCACTGACAATATTCATATGCCTCCAATTAAGCATATTCTTAGACTGTTCTCATAATGAAACCACTGTAGCTCAGATACTTGAGTTACTTCATATAAACTGAAGAAGGATTCCAAAGGACATAGCAAAGTGATGAAAAATATGAGGCACACTCAAGAAGGTCTAGGCATTGCCAAAATGACCTCAAAGTTTTGGGGGCTTTCTTCCCCCTGTCTTAGCTTTCTTTTCTATTGTTTCTATGATACTCGTTTCCCTTTAAAATAAGGATTTAGAAAACTTACAGCTTCTGCCAACATCTGCTGCTGTAGAAGGAGTTGCTTTTGCTCCATCATTTGCCGTTGCAGAGCCTGTTTCTTTTCCATCAGTTGCTGATTCAACATTGATTGCTGGGATGAGTTCATGTAACCACTTCCAGTGTTTGGATTTGAGCAAGAACTGGAGCTTGGAGTGGGGCCAGCTCCCTGGCCTACCACAGAGTGTTGATCCTGAAACAGAAGAAATGGCTCTTGAAGGATGAAAATAATAACAAGCATCAAGAAAAGGAAATAATCCTTTTTATACAATTAGCTCAAGTACAGGACACAGCCCACAGACTCTCAGAACAAGTGACCGATACAAAGGCTTTGACAAAATAAGAAAGGGATTGAGTAACATCATTGCTCATGAAAGACTCTGAAAACGTGCCAAGTGGTTCCAGTGGAAAACCTCAATGTTGTACCAGGAGCTTGGGAAACGTTAACAGAACTAACGGAGCCATCCTGGGGATCTTTCAGGAAAATTGCATCAGGCCGTACAGCAGTTTGTTTGACCACAAGGGAACAAACTCGATGTCTGCTGGTTCCTACCATCTGGCGAGCAGCAGCAAGAGGTTACAGACTCATTGCTAGAAATGGCTATTCTTAGAATATGAAGAAGCCCTAAATTGTTGCTTCGTAGTGGGGTGAATGGTGCTGTTTTCATTTATTCCGTCACCTCCCTGACAAGAGTGATCTAAGAGAGACTCCCATTAGCAGCAGGATTGAGTAGGTTTAAAGTCTATCAACTTCCTTGCTAAAACAAATGCATAACTGGGCAGGACTTGGAAAAGAGCTTTAGGGTCTCTCTGGACTTTGCGATGGATCTAGATCTGCTTCCTCTTCCCTGTGTGCAGCTTGATGAGGAAAGGAGGGAAAAGAGTCATCTCAAAAGGCAATGGGGAAGGTACTTGGGAGACTCAAACCATGCACATACAGGACGAGAAGGAACATGTGATAACAGTATGCTACTTGTTTTCTTTACGCCACGGTTTCCCTTGGCAGCAATATGTTTTCTGTCTACTTGCTCCACCAGTGTCTGGTACTTGGACCTTCACCAAATGTATGAGATAGCTTTCTCAGTCTACAAACAAAACCACTCAGCCTACGTTGGGTCACTTGATAGTCAGGTATTCCTTATCTGTCCAGCTACAAGGAAAATAGGATACACTGGAGAGGTCACAACAGGTATGAGGAGCATCAGTTCTCTGACTTCACTTTGTTACTGCTCACCATAGGAACCCGGCCGTGTAATTCTGTATAACTTAATGTGCAGCAGGAGTTTTGCTTTGCAACACAGGAATCCACAGCTGGATTTGATGCTTCCTGTTACGCTGCAGTTCTCTGTGGCATCCAGAAAAATACGGATTGACCAAAAGTTAAACAAGGACTGGCCAGGCATAGCCTACCTGTGCCCTGAAGACCACGGAGCACTGATGCTCATCGCTTCGCAGACTCCGGAAAAGCTCATTTCTCTGCCTTAGCTTTTGCATGCCCCCACCTCAATAATATACACACACACCCACTACAAACTAATCCAACGTATCTTTCTACCATCTGGCATGGAAGAAACACAATAATTGTTATGGGTATTAATATTTTAAAATAATTCTGTGGCTTTTACATGGGGCCACACGAGTGCGTAGCTAGCTAGATAAAGTACTTGATGACTGTTACTGAAATCAAAACCATGTCTTTCTTCTGAAGACACCTGCAGCCCCCAAGGCAGTGTTACAAACCCACCCTTCAAAATTTATTGGGCTCTTACACAATTATATCCCGCACACTTTCTTTCAGTTCCAGAAGGAATCCAGGATTGCTCGGCACTGCCACATTTTTCAGCCCTTATGTTAGCTGCAAGATAGAAAATACCTCCTCTCAACAGACCTGCTTGCCAAGTTGTTGCGCAAACTTTTTTTGTCTTTCTTAAAATATTTTGAAAAGAAAAATATGTTACAATAAATTGGCTTTGACTTCTATATTCAAAAGACAACTCTAGCTTGAACCCAGCCACATGTTACATCCATTAATAGAATTCATCTGTTATGTTTTTGCACAGATAATGCTCCCCTCAATGTGCTTTCATAGTCTTGTGTAAAAAAGCCCAAACAAAACCCAACTTTTTCTCTCCCTCATCTCCTGCCCACACATATAATCTTTAAGATAAACTGTGTAGTGTCCATTCATGATACCTATCAAAGAAAGCACTTCTGTAATAACAATTGGCACAAAATACCAGCTGCTTGGCAAACAGGCCTTGAGAAAACAGTATAAATCATCAACTTGGAGCCAACTTGGTTTTTTTTGCATTTGGTCCTTTCTCTGCTCTTCATGAAATGTCAGTGTGAGCCTATGAATCTATGAGGTGTTACTTCGCTTGACTGCTGATCTTCTATTGGCAGTGATGTGATAGGCAAAGGAAGAATAGTTTCCTAATAAATCAGGGGATTAGCTCTGAAGCATTCTGACCCTTCACGGAGCAGTGCTATCAAGCCTTACTCTCACCCCACGCTTGCAGCACTGCAAATCAGAAGGCAGAAGGGCTATACAGCTGCCAGGGATGTGAGGCTCTGCCCCCGCACTTGGACAAAGCACGCTTTCCAACATCCCTGCCAAGGAAGGGAAGATTTAGGTTGGAGCTGCCCTGCTTTCCTTTAACTGTTTCTTCCTGCCCTAAGCCTGGCTTTACTGCAGCAGCTTTACTATGACTCCACACATCTAAAGCTGCTGGTGGCCTTTTGAATGTAATTCAAAAGGTGAATGTGGTTTATGCAGTTGAACTTTAGAAATTCCTAATGAAAGAAAGAACAGAGTGGGAAACGTGTGTCCCCTCACCCAAGGGTGCCTCTGCCCAGCAGGCTGCAGGGGCAGACCATCATCCCTCCAGCTGGGGAGACCCATGTGCTTGCCTGCACAGGGACACCAAGGTTCTCCTCTGCATGGGGAAGGTAACCATTCCACTTTGCTTCCAAGGAAGTGATGCAACTGGGAGCACATCCCTGCAGACAGAGAGTTGTCAGGGACAGGCTAGAAGCATCCCATCTCCAGCAGGTAAAAGTGTCTGTCTGGGTTCACTCCTGCCTCTTGCTCCACTTGCTGGCACTGCTCATGCATGCAGCAACCTTCCAGCCCTGCAGATGAGCTGCAGCCCTTGCAGGGCTGTTCCCAGCGCCAGCTGGGGCAGGGACAGCAGCCAAGAGCTGAGCTAGCATTCACCAAGCACCACAACCCCCCATCTACTCTACTGGTGCCAAAACTCCAGCACAGTGATGCTATGGGTACAAAGCAGGTTGCACCCCTTTCTCTGATGTTACAGTGAGATATAAAACCTTTGAGAAACAGAAAGAGAAGCAAAGTCATTGAAGGCTCCTCAAGAGCTGTTAGCACAACTGGGGTTTTGTTCACAAGCATCACAAAGAACATCACACTCAAATGTTTAAATTAGCAGTAAATCAAAACATCTGAGTTTGCCTTTCACTATCTCTGCTGCAGCTGACTTGTGTTCATACAAAGGGAGGTTTTGGCTTCTAATGCACACACGGACATTCTGAAATTCCTTCCTTCTCCCTTTTTCCCTTCCCTTCCCTTCNCCACTCTGAAGAGGTTCCTCCATGGATCTCAAAAAGGTAGAGGAAAGGCTCCACAGAAATGCCAGACATTACTGTGGTTACTAGCAAAAGAAGAGGATTTTCCTGATCGCTGCTTTTACACTAAATTTACAGCAATGAGCTGCTGGAGAGAGGGATTTCTGCAACACTGAGAGCTGGCAGGGCCCTGTGCCATTTGGACAAAGTGCACCTTTCTCCCTTTGTCTCCTCTCTCTTTCTCTCCAAAGCTTGTAAGAAGACCCTGAAAGTCTTTTGCAAGCTTGTGTTTCTGTATTCCTAGTTCAGAAGCAGTTTAAGGACACTTGGCTGGAAAAGGTACGCAAACCTTTCACCTCTTTCTCCTGGAAATGTCTTCAGTTGATGAATAATTTTGTTGGGACAGAAGGAAAACAATGGTCAACTTTTTACTAAACCACAATGCCCACAGAGGCTGTTTGCTTCCCAGCCTGGGGCACTGGCATCTGTGTCACAGGACAGGATTCTGCTTCTCACAGACCTTCTCTCAAATGTGGAGGGGGTGTGGAATTTTTCCTCCTTTCTGTTCCTCTGTGGGGTAGCTCATTCTATGCCCAGTGCCGGGTCAGGAGTGACAGCATTGACTTTTGCTCTTCTTTTGCATTAGTTCTGGCTTAAAGAAACAAAGAATTAAAAGAGAAATGGAAAAGGCTTCAGAACCATTCATGGTAGCCTGCTGAGTGGCAGATGCTTGTCTTATCAAAAGGTGTCTTCAGGGGAAGATCTGTGCAAAGGTTTGTTCATTTGGTGACCAAAACTATGCATGATGTTCCCTCTAATAAGCAGTTTGATTCAGTTCTGTTCATTGGCATCAAAGGCTATTTAGACTAAGGATGGTGAAGATCAGGGAACCTCTGCATTTCTTCAGGGTCTGGTGGCTGTCTTGACCCTTTTTCCTTCTCAAGGGTATTATTCTTTGTCTGCAAAGCACCCTGAACACTAAGCACCTGGAGGAGGAGGTGGAGCAGGGTGAGGAGGTGAAGGAGAATGAGGAGGAAGAGTAGGACTCCGAGAAATTACTCAACAAAGTCCTACAACACTGTTTCAGGGTGTGACAAAGCCCAGAACCCATGTGACCATCTGGTGTGAACCTCCGCTGCCTCAGTTGACATGCTTCTTTCAACAGCCAGAAACTGAGGCTCTCCAGCAGACCCTGAGGCCAAGCATGGAGCAGTACCATGGACTAATTGAGAAGAGCCAATCTCACTTGTGCAACTTGAGGAAGCCAAGCACAGGGTGCTCCATTCAACGACAATCTTAGCATCCACCAGCCCCCTTCTGAGATACCTCTTTTCTGCTACATCTAATGCAAGCAGAAACACCTCTTTCTGCTAAATGCTGGGGTTTCCATGGTCACCTGAACTTCAAGCACTGCCTGCTTGTGTCCTTGTCTCAGACAGTAAAACAAAACTACAGCAGGACCATGGCAGAGTGCCTGTTGAGTAAGAACTCTTGAAGCTATCGTGAAAAAGCTGAAGAGTTTTTATTTTTAGGAATAACTCCTACTCTTGACTGGCATGCAGAGGGTTGCTTTATATTCCAGTGTGCACTGCAAGAACCACAAGTAGTTCCTGAGGTTACACTGATCTGCAACAGCTGAGGATCTGATCTATATATCAGGGCTGGAAATAATCACAGATTGGGCAGAAACACAGGAGGATGATTTTTCCTTGCCCTATTGCTAGTTCCGCACAATGGAGGTGGATAACAACATCTTCCTGAGCGCCTCAAACTCATTCAACCCTTTTTTTTTGTATCAGGAACATATAGTATAAAAGTGAGTCTCCTCTAAATTTAGGTCTCCAACTAAAAACTTAGATCAGATTCTCTCTAAACTGTCTGCTGGGCCTTTCCCTTCACTATACAGAGGAAAAGAGCTGTATAATTAGGCTCTAGATTACTAATTTAGACAACTAAGTAAAGATCCCAGATTATATGATAGGAACATTCTCTTACACTCCTCATTTTAGATGCTTTTAGTCATACTGGAGTAAGATGCCTGGAAGAGTGAATGTGAACACTCCTGGATGTGCCAAGCACTAGTAGATCATTTTCTAAGGTTGTTGTATAGAGTGACCTAAAAGCCTCTCAAGTTAATCATGCAGAGGATAATCTTATACTTTGAATTTCTCCTAATACACTGTCAGAGAGTAGGTTTATGCATTCCAGCAAGATCGCTTACATATGTATGAACAGCATTTGGAAAACCTGAATATTGCAAGCTGCCAAGACTTGGTTTTGCAGTGTCTAATATCCAGAGATACAGCTGGGTGAAGACTGCAAAGTGTTTCCCTTCAGCAATTTTGTGGAGTGTTTATAAGAAGCTGGCTCAGCCACGGGGCACCATCTCCTGTGCTTTTCTTCTGTGAGCATCAGAGCTTTCAGGACAAAAATTTCAGAGCCAACTGTGTTTCCAGGGCACATTCACAAGGATACACGAACACTACCATTTGCAATTTCACAAGCCCAGGCTGTCTCCCAGAAATACTTGTGCATTCACCCAACCACGGAAAAGAAGCAAATGCTGTGTCACTCCTCCAACAAACCAAGTGATAGAGCTTGAAGAGGAAATAAGGACAAATCTCTTCAAAACACTGAAGCTGGAAATTATCATGACAGTAGGGAGCACATATCTGATTTCTGCAGCCTCATGGCTGTCAGTAACCCTCTGGAGTGACAAGTATGGAGATCAAGGGATGCAGCAGATACTCAACATGCAGAGGGCAAGTGTTTCAACATTCTGCTGCAGCTCTCACTGGGAGATCCAGCAAGGACAGGCTTCTTAAAAGTCCTCTTTTTTTTTTTGACATGCTGAAATTTAGGTGGTCTTTAGTACTATTTTCAGAAATAGATAATTCTGCTACTCAGTGTTGCAAAAGTTTATGTACAAAAATGTAAACAAGGACACCATGAACAGTCTTATTGGTAAAAACATGTAATCAAATACCTCAGAAGAGCCAAATCCCAGTCTTGGTGAGAAACGTGAAGCAAGAGCCTTTGAGAGATAGTGAGTTGGTTGTTCAGTTCTTAACAGAAACCTTTTTATAGCACTTTGCCTTTTCAGCATCAACAAGGAATCTGCTCACTCCTGAGATCCTTGTGAACTGATTTTCAGCCATTAGTGATTTATTTGTAGCCTTGCCATAATCCCTTGCCAGAAAGCTGCACAGACCTATAGGCACTAGCAGGCACTCTTATAACAACGTTCCCACCCCAACTCCTTAAACGTGGGCAAAGTGGGAGCTGCATCTTTTGCAGGGTCTGAGAGTCAGATTCAGCACGTGCACAATCACATAGCAACAGACCCAGGAACAGTGCCTCATTTCGAGCCTTGTCCAACAATCAAGTCTTTAACGAGAACAAAGGTTGACAGTGATTAATCATTAAGACATTTCTTGTTCCTTGCTGCACGTGTTGGAGTAGCCTCCTGCAGAGGCAGTCTGGCAGATTTCCTGTCTGCGCTATACCAGGGCCCGTGTCCGGACACACAGAGATGTCTTTTCCCAAAGCCAAGCACACAGATGAACGTCTTGTCTCGGTTTCTGAGCACGACAAATTCGGAATGCATGTGCATTCTGCAAAAATAATAAACCCTCAGCTGTACATCTGATTGCTCTATATTTGGGCAAAACGACCTAAAGGGGATTTGTTCACATCAAAAATTTTCCCAGAGACTTCATCGATGGATTATTAGCATTTTATCACATGCACCGTGATGAACTTTTAATGTGTTCTTTTGGCATAATGTATATATGAAAGTTTCCATTTTAGAATGATTTTGTTTATTTGTAAGGAAAATAACATTCACGTGTTGACAGTTCAACAGAGGAGATTATTGTGAAATGTCTGCATCAGAACAGGAATGTTGGCTTCATGGAAGCTGATGGCAAAACTCCAGCTGACTTTAATGGGGTTAAAATTTCCTCCCAGGTCTCCATCCAGCCACAGGGGCACATGGCACTCTTGGTTTGGAGTGACCTCAGCTTACATCTTCTGGACAAGACACTTATCTGGTTCAGAGAGACACCAGCAAAGAGCCTTCTCTAACGTACCTGGACAAAGACTATCCTGAGGTCTGTATGGAGCTCTCATTTTAAATGCCTCACATGCTCCAATTTCAGGAAACCAAATTGGAGAGGTTTAAGAAACCGCCTCTCCTCTATCTAGAACAAGAGCCAGTGTGAATGGGTCTGTTTTGCTTAGTACTTCAGGACAAGGTACGTGCATGTTCACAGGCTCTGTGACTCTGCTAAGGAATGGTAATTTCCAGCCGAGGCAGTGAAGACTTCCTAAGCTGATCAAATTAAATGTTTGCGATTATCTGTTTGTATCTGTAGTGTGGGCATATATTATCTGTGTATATGTATACCTTACTCACCTAAATGTTCTTGTCTCATTGTCATAGGTTTATTAAATGTCCCCAAAATTATTTAGCCTGGGGTTGATATAGAAATTGGAAAATTTCAGCCAACTTAGAAAAACTATAAGCAATCAAAACCAGGGTCTTGTGAGAGGAAGTATTGGGTGAACTCAGGGTAGGTGTCGTTCTCATACATACATGCTTCTATGTAAATGTCCAGTTTACAGAGCAGTGCTGAAAATGACACTTGAAGTAACAGGTTTACATATAACATGTGGGTTTTCTGTCATGTCATCCTTATGTTTCCTCCCCTGCAGTGACTCTGTCAGGCCCACTAACACAAGGGTACTATACAGGGCTGTGTGATCCAGAGGTCACTGAGCTTATGGAGACCAGGGTTGCTAGGATCACATGGAGCAGTGACAAGTGAATTAACTAAGTGTGGAATATTTATTCTCAAAGGCCACTGTTCATTCTTAAAGATAAATCATGCTAAGGGACATTGAGCTGAAGGACATTTAGCTCAGGAGAATGCTGAATGAATGCAGCCAACTTCCAGAACTGAACCTGCCCAGTACTGTGACTTTAAGATCATGTGCAAGACTGGCAAACTGGTAACAGTGGACAAGGAGAAGGCTGAGGTACTAATTTTTTTGCCTCAGTCTTCATTGGCAACCTCTCTTTCCACATCTCTCAAGTGAATGGACCTTAAGACAGGGACTGGGGAAGCAAAGCCCCTGCCACTGTAAGAGAAGATCAGGTTTGTGACCATGTGAGGAACCTAAACATATACAAGTCTATGGGATCTGAGGAGATTCATCCCAGAGTCCTGAGGGAATTGGTTGATGTAGTGGCCAAGCCACTCTCCATGACACTTGAAAAGTCATGGCAGATGAAGTTCCTGGTGACTGGAAAAAGGGAAACAATGCATCCATTGTTAAAAAGTGTAGAAAGAAAAACCCTGGGAACTACTGACCTGTCAGGCTCACCTCTGTGCTTGTGAAGATCATGGAACAGATCCTCCTAGAAGCATTGATAAAGCACGTGGAAGACAGGGAGGTGATCCAAGAGAACAAACATGGCTTCACCAAGGGCAAGTCCTGCCTGACCAGCCTAGTGGCCTTCTGTGATGGAGTGACAACAGTGGACAAGTGAAGATCTACAGATGGGATCTAGCTGGACTTCTGTAAGGCCTTTGACGTGGTCCCCCATAATATCCTCTTCTCTAAATTGGAGTAAACCCATTTGATGTGTGGACTGTTTGGCGAATGAGGAATTGGTTGGATTGTCACATCCAGAGGGCAGTGGTCAAGAGCTCAATGTCCAGATGGAGATTGGTGACAAGTGGTGAGTGGTGCCCCTCAGGGGTCTGTAATTGTGACCAGTAGTGTTTAATATCTCATCAGTGACATAGACAGTGAGATCAAGGGTACCTTCAGCAAATTTTCAGATGACACCAAGCTCTATGCTGCTGTTGACACACCTGAGGCAGAGGATGCCATCCAGAGAGACCTGGACAAACTTGAGAAGTTGGGATCATGTGAATCTTATGAGGTTCAACAAGGCCAAGTGCAAGGTCTTGCACCTGGGTCAGGACAACCCCCAGTATCAACACAGGCTGGGACACAAAGGGATTGAGAGCAGCCCTGCAGAGAAGGACTTGGGAGTATTGATGGATGAGAAGCTGGACATTAGCTGACAATGTGCAATCACAGTCTAGAAAGCCAACTATATGCTGGGCTGCATTAAAAGAAGTGTGCCAGTGGGTCAAGGGAAGAGATTCTGCCCCTCTACTCTGCTCTTGTGAGTCCCTACCTGGAGTACTTCGTCCATCTCTGGAGTCCTCAGCACAGGAAATACACAGACCTGTTGGAGGGGCCAGAGGAGAGCTGCAAAAATGGTCAGAGGGCTGGAACATCTCTCGTGTGAAGAAAGGCTGAGAGAGTTGGGGTTGTTCAGTCTGGAGAAGATAAGACTCTGGAGAGACTTTGCAGTGGCCTTTCAGTTCTTAAAGGAGATTTACAAGAAAGATGGGGACAAACATTTTA
>VWZY01008982.1:176215-216048 GCA_013399075.1 Chloroceryle aenea
GAGAGCAGCCCTGCAGAGAAGGACTTGGGAGTATTGATGGATGAGAAGCTGGACATTAGCTGACAATGTGCAATCACAGTCTAGAAAGCCAACTATATGCTGGGCTGCATTAAAAGAAGTGTGCCAGTGGGTCAAGGGAAGAGATTCTGCCCCTCTACTCTGCTCTTGTGAGTCCCTACCTGGAGTACTTCGTCCATCTCTGGAGTCCTCAGCACAGGAAATACACAGACCTGTTGGAGGGGCCAGAGGAGAGCTGCAAAAATGGTCAGAGGGCTGGAACATCTCTCGTGTGAAGAAAGGCTGAGAGAGTTGGGGTTGTTCAGTCTGGAGAAGATAAGACTCTGGAGAGACTTTGCNACATATGATAGACTTGGCAGTGGCCTTTCAGTTCTTAAAGGAGATTTACAAGAAAGATGGGGACAAACATTTTAGCGAGGTCTGCAATGATAAGACAATGAGATTTTAAACTAAAAGAATGTAGATTCAGACTAGGTCTAAGGAAAACAATTTTTACAATGAGGGTGGTGAAACACTGGAAGAGGTTGCCCAGAGAGGCTGTAGATGCCCCATCCATGGAAACATTCAAGGTCAAGTTGGATGGGGTTTTGAGCAACCTTCTCTAGTTGAAAATGCCCCTGGTCACTGCAGAAAGTGTGAACTAAATGGTGTTTGAAACATCCTTTCAAACTGAAACTATTCTATAATTCTTCTCTGAGTGGTAACAGGGTTAGACAGATCTCACCCACTTCTGCTTTCAGCCCTGCAGAGTTTAACTCTTTGCCTGGCCAGGATCCGTACCTATCATGGGAGTTTATCTGCTGGCTCACTGCATTAGTGGTAGCATTAGTGGACATGGCAATCCTACATGGTGGTTAATTTTTTCATCTGGCTACGTAAAAAGAAAAGCTTAACCAAAGGTGACAGAGGGCCACTACCACCCTGTACTGGCACAGAGCCTTCAAGAAGATCCTAGCTTCTCACCAAAAGAAAGGTGCATCAATACCTAGATGTAGTGAGTTATTACGTCTATTCTTTATCTCCAACCTTTGGAAGGCTGAAAGGGAGCCAGCTATTGAGGTCAGAATAGCTTGATCCACCAGGGACTAGTCCTGCTTTGGACAGCATGCCTGGGAGGAATTATCTGAGGAAAGGGTTCCTTAAATCAGATGAAGTCAAAAAGAATTATACTTCTGGCATTTTTTAAGCTACTTACTGCCCAAATCTTGCAGCGTGGGAAAGAATAACACACTATCCATGGCCTGCCGTACTGCAGCTAACAGATAACGTGCTACCCTGGAGAATGGGAATGTTGGTGCTAACAACAGCCTTTTTGGACTTCTGCTCATTTTAGGTTTTTCTTATGCAAGAGTGGTGAAAACTTATTTTCCATCCCTGATTTTAAATAGACTTACTCATGTATGAAAAAGATCACGTGGATTAGGGTATCACTGTCCTGTTTTCTTTCTCTGAGCAATGGAAAATGCAAATGCAGCTGCCCGTGTCTACAAATCATCCTCAATTTATGCAGTGACATTTCCCACATTTGGGAAACAGCAAAGATCAGTACCCTACAGTGCAAGGACTAGGTGTCTCTGGTTAGCCTGTTACACTCACGCTGCCTTCCCTGCCAGACAAGCCCTGGGCTTTGCTGGAGGACACACAGCATTATCTTCTAGCAAGACCTTTGAGGAGGCATCAGGGAGATTGAAGTTCTGCCTCCAGCTTCTCATAGAGGTGGAACGTGGTGTGGCTTGAAGAGTGAGCTGACCTCTCTCTTTTCTTTCATCATTTTGTCTAACACAACTTCTTAATTAAGCTACCACAAGTGCTAGTGAGCACATCCTGGAAGCAATGGGTTCTCTTTTCTGCTGCTAAATGTGTCCATTTAAAACATCTATAAGTTTTGTTTCAGTTTTCCATGTTCCTGCTATTCTGTCTGGAGAGGTTCTTGTTTCATGTGTCAGCAAAAATGCAGATGAAGGAAACTTCACTGTGATCTTTGCTTTCTTGAATGTATAAACCAGCTTTGACTGGCACTCAGCCTCTAGGGCCTGTGAAGAGGAATTACTTCAGCACCCTGATGCTGAAATACACTCACTGCCATTGTGTTCCCTATGCCAGCCTTTCCTCCTCAGTCTCACAGCGCATCCTAAAAACATATTAGCATTATCTTTAGAAGCAATTAATTTAGAAATCCTTTGTCAACATTACATTGATCAGCTTTTCTCCAACAATTTGGAGAGTTTGAATGCAACCCATGAACAAGACAGCAAGCAAACTTGAGAATGAAGATGTTTAGCACCCTGGTGGTCACAGCCACAGAATTTAATAAACACAAAAAAGGACTCTTTTTTTTTTTTATCAGGCTTTTCAGGGGACGGAGTATATCCTCACTAAGAGCAGAGCTGAGGTGATAAAAGATAAAAGGAACCTTTCATAGGCTTCTGAAATGCCTGTTGAGATGTGTTGGACCAGAGAGTTCAGACAAAACACTGAAGTAGAAACACCCAGTGACCACTTAACTGTGCTTACAAGGAGGGAAAGAAAAAGGAGAAGCCAGGTGAAGTAAATGAACTACATGGAGTTGTACTACATTCTGGACATACTTGGTTAGACAGCACAGAGGTAATAAAACAGTAGTTGGCTTGGTTTGATTTGGCCTGTAGAGGTCATCCCTTCACAGTTCTGACAATTGGAAAACAACAGAGGACAAGAGAGAAGTGTTTTTTTATTACAAGGTTGGATTTTTTTTTTTGATTTTAGATATTCTAAACCTGCATGTTTGCTCTACTGAAAAAAATATCTTGATCTGTGATATCCTTTTCCCTGTCCTAAAAAGCAAAAATTGGATTTGCTTTTGGGCAATAGATACCATATGTCTCTTTTAACTTCAAAATAAGGTTTAAATCTTACTTGGCTGACTGGTTTGTAATATATTACATATTAATAAATTTTACCCAAAGGTTGCTTTGCAGGCTGCTACTGCAAATGACCTTCCTTCTGGGCCACATAAAAATTTTTGGTAAGGTTTTTAGATATTACAAGCAGGAGAAGATTACTGGGCTGGACACAGGGTGGATTAAAACAACAAGAGGACACCCTGACATGGAAGTATTCACTTGCATTTGTTAATCAGAGGAAGGACAAAAACCTTGTCATGTGTCAAACTGTAGGTCCAGAATATTCAGAATACTGTGATAAAGGTTTGATATTGGGTAGCAAGGAGTTCTGATGCGACATTTGTGGGGTTTGACACCAAAACTCTTGATAAACTGTATTAAAGTTATTAGGAGTCTTGATAAAACATCTCTAAAATACTGTGTCCCTTTTATTCTTAGAAATATTGAAGTGATATGATGGGAAAGAATGTGAGTGTTAACCAATAGCACAGCATGCCTCAGAAGTGTGTCAAAATGTGTGATTATGTAAATTAGATCACTTGGGATATGCATGGCTAAAAAAGGGCAGGTTTACAAAGTAGTTGTTCTCCAGATCAAAGAGGTGTCAAATTGAGGGAATAACCCCTTACTAGCAAGGTCTTGATGTAAAAATGCTTCCTTGATTTTAATAATAAGAATGTTAGCTGTGCCTCTTGATTTCTGCCATACTTCTCTGTAATAATTTTTGTGTGACTAATCAGAGATGAATCTAATGAAAACAAAGTGTTAATTAAACTTTATCTAATCTCAGTCTAATCTGACAGCCGCAACGTACGTCTTCTGCTCTGCTGTGCACTCTTATATGAACCACCTACTTTATTTGGGTAATTAGATGTCGCAACTACTATGGCATCTAAATTCAGGAGAGTGCTGAGTGATTCAGACAGCCATCTCAATAGACAGGCCCATCAGTCCCTGCCTTCCTAGACATGCAATGGGCAGGAGTCACTGTATTGTCCCATCTAGGAGCCAGAAATGGATTAATTTCATGTCATTAGAAAGTTACGTATCTAATCCAGTCACCCAGGTTGTCTTTGGTATCCATGGAGTGAAGGCAACTCATTGAATCCAGAGGGTTACTGGCCCAAGTCCAGCCTCCAAACTGGATGAGGTCAGTCTGGAGGTGTCTCTGTTCTGCCGAGAGGAGAAACATGTGGGGCTAACTTGGACATGAGACTATACATTGAAATGAGACAACTCACACACGATGGTAAAACATTTGAATAAGAAATTGCATGGGCATCAAGTTTGCAGTAACAGATTTAGGAACCAAGTGCAAATACATTGGAAAGGTCCCACTGGGCTTTGCTCCAGGCTCTGTCATAAAGGCGATTTCTTATTTGCTCAAGGGGAAGCAGGCCAAAAGATACACAGAAATACTGCACACCTTCTCACCACATAAAGAAATGAAATGGATAGAAGAGGCACTTTGTGGCACTACCCTTGCATGCATTATCCTGACTCGCAAAGCTTCTTTGTCACACTATTCCTTCATTCTAGCCTTGGTTGAAAAGAATAATATAATGTAATGGTACTGATTAGAAGAAGGCTGGATTTGCCTTAAAAAAAAAAACACAGCAAACCACAAGGAGGGAAAAGCAAAATGGCACTTTGTTACCCTGCCTCCATATGTATCAAACTGTATCCATTGCGTATCAAACAAGATATTTTAAGATTCTTAATTTCCTCAGCCTGGTATCTGTGGGATAACACTGCAATCCAAATTGCTCCTCGTAATTACATTTCTTATGCTTTTTTTTTTTTTTCCCCACAGTTCTGAGTATTTTCAATAAGTTCATATATAGACATTTCCCATATATACAGTCAAGTCCTTTTTTCCAGCTTTGAGTATGAACTGAAATTTATTCTGTTTGGGATGGTCTGGTAGATAACCAGTTAGAATTTGGAAGTGAGGAAGACTAGTGTCTTGGTGAATCTGGGCCAAAATATCAGCTTTTTCTTTTGCCTCTGATTCCTATAAGGCCTGTACTGCCAACACCAGTACCACACAGAACTGAATAGCATTATTATTTTGAGTCATCAGCATACAGTTTTCCATTCTTTCTGATTTTGAAAACATTAACTTGTTAGTAGAGTGACAATGTGTCATTAATAGCTTTGTTTAGCCCTCAGAAACTCTGCTGGCAACAAATTTTGGGAATGCGGGGGACGCAACCTCCTGCAGAGCTCAATCTGGAGGGAAGTGTTTGTACACAACATAAAGATTTCCAGGTTTCGCTCTCTGTAGGGGCAGAGCACATTAGATCTGGAAGGACAGAGACAGCTAACTGGCATTTCGAATGAGAAGATGTATACTTCAGAAGACTCCTATTATACCAAAAGTCATGGAGGGGAATGCTTACATTAAAATATTGTTCAGGTGTGGACCTTAGTAGTAATTTACATGCCTTTAGACTGAAAACTGAATGTGTTCTTTGTCCATTATTCCTGTCTTTAATGAGTTTTTGTTTTGTGGCCTGTCTGCTTGTGGCTGGTGTTACTGGGGGGCACAGAGGGTGATGTGCAGAGAACTTCAAATCCAAACATGCTCACAGAGACACGTGTTTGCTTCTTCCCCGCACTTCTCAAGCTCTTCTAGGGGAATTATTCTGATTAATGCCCATCTTGTACATACAGTCATTTTGCAAGGATAAGGGATAATCTAATGTATTTTCCTCCCTTGCTCAAATCAGACTTATCTAGTCTTTGTCCACACACACTGCATGACCTGATTTTCCCCTGTGAGATAAGTCTTCCTAAGCTGCTAAAAGCTGGTCTGAAAAGCTAGCTTAGAGGTCAAGTGAGCAGGATTTCATGATTTCACTGGATATCTTTATGGAGAAAATAAAAGCTTTGGGTTACACTGCTAGTCTACCGGCATTAGACATAAGCTGGGTCCAATGAAGTCTTGCAGTGCTCTGTCCATCAGTGGAAAAAACATCCACCTTGAGATACAAGGCATCCCCTAGACAGGGCAGCTGTGAGTTTAGATTACAAAGACACAAATGAAGGGAAAAAAAGACATTTTAAAATTTCTAAAGGCAGGCTAACAACTTACAATCTGGTGTGAGTAAAGGCCTCCAGACAGTCACCACAAGGGCTTGCCTTTTCTTTGCTCCTTGATCTCTGGCAGAGAGAGAAAATCTCTGTTGAAATTAGGGGCAAAACTCCCACCATCTCAAGCAGGGCCATGGAATCCCCAAGAGTTTGCACAGCTCTGAATGAAGAAGGATCCGTGGCCTCTGAAAGGAGCAGTTTAAAGTCATACTGAAAATATGCGGTATAAATGGCACAATGGCTATATAGATGAGCAGACAGCAGCTGATATATTCCTTCCTAACAAAGAAGGACAGCCCTCTTTACAGCTGAGAGACCTATCAGCATCTTTGATATCATTGTTCTTGGGGGAACTTCTGAATAAAGGGTCTCTGTCTTCTTGAGCATAATTACAACTGATTTTTTTTTTCCTGATAAAGAATGTAGTCATTGAGCCATAATGACATTATTTGATGACTTAAATTCATCCTCTAATCCCTCCAAAATGGTATAAATTATTGAATAAGTCACTCAACCCTATAAAAGCACTTTAAAAACATTTTGTTCAGCCTGATAATGATCAGACAGAATGTAGCAAGAGTTACAGTAAATTAGACTCATGTTCCAAGCTGGCTGCCACTCAATATACTCATAGCTAAATTCTCACCTACTGAGTAAGACACTCTACCATGGATAAATTAAGACATAGTCAGTTCTAAAGTGTGTTAGCAAGGACCTTTAGTTCCTTCCCATTTTTAACAGAGCACATCCATGTGATTTCTGGAGGTACTATCAGAGAGCTTCATGGCTGCCGTGGTGGAATGCTGTGGTACCCTATGGCAAGCTCAGAAACAAGAAAAATCAGTTGGGTAGAGCTCTTGTTTCCAGCACACCTCTTCCAGCACATGGATTACCTTCTCAGAGACTCCCAGTTTCTCTGCTGCCAGCTTCAACCAGGGCCACGAGTTAACTCTAAGGTGCTTACACCTCACCTAGGGATGAATCTGCCTGCTTAGGAAACCATGTCCACCATCATAAGAGCCATTCCTGTAGTGTTCTTGTAGATTCTTGCAGATCTACCCCCAAACCCAAGACAACCATAATTTAAAGTCATGATGTGCCCACCCTGTCTCATCCTACCACTTCCCATCTCTTACACAGCAATGGTGATGCCTCAGTAAGCAAGTTCTTGCAATGTTTTCATACTAGGCCAGTGAAGTGGGATCTTTATCTGAGCTGAGGTCCCTCATGAAAATTATGTCCCTTATCACTGGTGATGAAATAACAACTATAGATAAGATACCTAAAATACTCAGCTGAAAACACAGTTTGACAACACTAGTAATCATACGAAATTTGTTAGTTTTTATTAGTAGTATCAGTGTGACAAAACAATTACTCATGATGCTCCTTAACAAAGGACTTGTCAACTGCTTGAGTGTTACCAGTGATGACGACAGATGATGTGTACTAATAATTACAACACTGCTATAATTTCTGTGTGTCTCTGAATTGCTGATAGGACAACTTCATAAAACCTTTACTATGTATCACCATGTGATTCCCTTTACTAGTAGAGTTGCTACAACCCTTAGCCTTGAGGCACAGTCATGGACTAGAAGATATTTTTGAACCAGATCCATTCTGAGGAATTTGACCCGTCTTACAAAACACTGCCTAGGTTTGTTCATGTGCTTGAACAGAAAGCCAATGTACTTGGGAGCCAAGCCAAAGCAGTAATTCTGCCCATTTTCCAATGTATTCTGGGAAATCTCTGCACACAAGCTAAACTTTGGCTTGTTTCTCTTCATCATAGATGATGCCTCAGCAGAAACTCCGGCCCGATCTTCTCTGCTACCCTTAATACTGTGCAAGAAGACTCCACAATATATTCAATACATCCACAGTACTCCACAATACAGCAAGATGCTACACAAGTTTCCCATCTGAGTTACAGTTGGTTGTAACAGCTTGCTTCGATTCTTCTATTCTATTCAATTCCATTCCATTCCATTCCAAATAACAAAACCATAAGAACTAGCAAACAGCCCCAGTTACCCATCCAAAACCACCTGGTAATAAATACCTTGAGTACAGGGAACAGAGTGCAAAGGGAGTGTTTCTTTCCCTCATATACCTCTTCCATGTCATTCACACCTGTGAATGTCAGGCCCTCCCAGATTTCTCTTATTTAACCTGTAGTGTACTGGACTATTTAATCCATTTCCAACTGGAGACCATTCATACCTCTTGATCATGTTTGCTGCCCTTGTCTGATCCTTTTCTAGGCAGAATGGAACTGCAATGCAGCAGTCAAAGTGTGGGTGAATCATGAGCTGAAACACTGGGATAATGATGTTTTGCAGTCTGCTTTCTATTCCCTTTCTAATACTTTGTACCTGCTATTTGACTTTCTGATAACTGTTTATTCTGATATTTTCAGAGAAATACTCATAATAACTCAATATATCTCTCCCAAACAGAGGCAGCTAAGTCAGAGCTGGTGATTTTATGCATATACACAAGATTGTTTCTTTTAATCACGTCTGTTACTCAGTATTTATAGACATTCATTGTTTCATATAGTCATTCAGTTTTCAGAAACCTTTTTTCCACATTTTGCAGCTGTCTTTTGGGTTTACACTGAATAATTTGTTAGGAGCAAAATTTATCTCTTTGTTACGTCTAGATCTATGTGTCTGTTGCACATCAAAGGGCCTGGCCTCAATCCCAATAATAAAACTCCTTTATTAAGAATCTGATCATTTATTGCTACATTTCTTTCCTAATTTAATCCATTTTTGTTGATAGTCTGAACTTAGTTAGAGTGTCCACATCTCCTTATTTACATATCAGAACTGAAAGGAAGTGGAAGTTCCTTTTAAACAAGATGGGGAGTAGAAAAGAAGTATCTGTTAAAACACACCTGAAATCCATCCACACTGTCACTCCCAAATTACATTCTTGGCTGTACTTTCTGTAACCAACCAGCAGACCACAGGTTCCAAATCTCAGGATGAAACCCAAGGATACCAATATCCTACACTCTGCCATTTAGAGATGCCAAAACAATCCTACATGGGAGCTAAAGCATCTTGAAGTCTCTTCTAACCTATGCCAGCTAGAACCATCCTGCAGGTTCTGTTGTCTTTGGCCAAGACGTTCCTTGCATGACCCTGGTCATGAAACGCTCCCTATGCCTACAAAGCAGTGGAAAGTATAAATCTGGTTATGCTGGCTTTCTAGCTACCTGGGGATGCCTGTACCTGAAAAATCTCACTAGTTCTTTGAGGACAAATGTCCATTGCTTTTATAGCATTGTAGTGACACATTTAATATTCTCTATCCTCAATTTCTACCTTGGAAGCCAGCATGTGAAGTGCTGATACAATGGGCACAATCCCAGTTTTCATATCTTAGGGAGAAAAAAACCTACCACATTATTACCTCAAGATATGGATTATTATCACAAGGTTCCTTACTATCATAGGTGTGTTTTAAGAAGTGAGAGAAATATAAGCATCACTGAGAAATTCCTGTAATCATGACTTCTTCTGTGGAACAATCCAAACATACATCTGATATCTGTAGAGAAGATAAGGACTGGAAACTGAATCAGGGTCACTTTCATAAATTCTGAAAATGAGAAGACTGATATGGGCTTTTTTTCTCCCCAGATATGTCAAGCTGGAGCATCACTACATTAAGAGGAAGAGGTAAAAAAAAGAGAGTACAGTTTTGTAGAAGATATGGAGGATCTGGATTCAGAAAAAAACATTCAGAGATGGTAATACAAGGGGAAGCTTCCCGGTTTGCTTTCTAAGTCTTCCCTGAGCTTTTTTTCAGAAGACAGAGTTCTGTATTTCAATGCCATCACAAGACCAAGTAGCATTGTTTTACCTGAGGCCAAGGTCAACCTGACAAACACTTGTGCCAGAGATGCCCAGTATAAAGTCTGCTTGTTACCAGACAACTCATTCAGAAAGATTTGCTGAACGTGTCTGCCAAACTCTGTAATCAGCAACATGAGCCATCAGAACTATACTTTCCTTCTTCCATGGCTTTTCCTGGAGTTGTGTTGTCCCTGGCTGAGGTTTTGACCTGGCAAGGAACAAACTTTCTTTTCATTCCTTCTCCGATATTTTGAGATTCCCATCAGTAACACTGGGAGAGTGAAGCATGAATCATATGAAGCAGGGATGGAAAATTGTCTGAAAGTCCTCTTCAGAAGACAGAAGTCAGCTAACCTCTTGTTCTTCCACCTCCCACCTTCCATCTTCGCCCTGATTCTCTCTTGCTCTATTGAGTTTTGAACATTCTTCACATTTAGATAGCAAAGGATTTGTTCAGTGGGATATTCCCTGAAAACTGGCCTTTGCTGAAGTTTTCTGTGCAACTTCAGCACTCCCTCCCTTCTGATATGACTCAGACGAGTAGGCCCAATGACTCAGTGGTTTGGAGAGCTCAAATATCAAGGGACTATTGACAATAGTGTTCCCTAGTTTGAGTAACGATACAAATCTCAGTGCTTTGGGATTGAGATTTTCCCTAAACACCCTCCCAGCTCTTCAAGTTGTTTATGCCCTCCCTCCACTGTATTGCAAAGGCATAATCAGGTGGTACCCTGATGAGAAATTGGAACTAAAACTTCCGTCTTTCCAGTGGCTGCTTAGGCATCACACTGGGATCTTCAGGGAACAGAGTCAGCATGAAGACATCAGCATTATCCCACAGCTTTTGACCTCACAAGACCCAGAAGTGTTTTAGCATTTTCTCAAACTGCACGTTTTCTGTCTCTCTTCTCCAAGAAAAGGGAATATAAGCACCTAAGATTGCTACCACATATTTCCACTAAAATGCAAAGGACTCAACTGCCAGAAATCCTCTGGACTAACTGGCAATGGGAGTTTGAAAGCTGCAGATGAGGGCAGCATGTCCTTGTCTCCATGCCAGGTCCTTCCTCCTGTCCACCACAATGAATGCACCTGGCAGCATTAGTTTGTGCTAGCAAAGAGTAGGCAGCAGAAAAACAGGCATTTCCAGGAGCTGGAACAGTCTGAAAAGCACAAAATGGGAGATGAGAGACTGAGCAAAAAGAAAAGAGAGAGGTTGATATATGGATGACAGGAAAAAAAAATAAATAAAGAATTATTATTGATTTTCCTGAATGTCCCTTTCTGTATACACACAGGAAGCTCCCAGAACCACAGTGACCAAAATAAAGATGCTATCCAGATAAATATGTGTTTACATGTTTGCTTTGATGTAGGTTAACAATAAGGAGTAGAGGGGATGAAAACATTCTCAATAAACACACTCTTAAAATATCACAATAAGCTTTGATACACTGTTGAAACATCCAGGCAAGAAGAAAAGATTATTTAAACTGAATGTGATTTTTACATATGTAAGTAATTTTATTTATGCACATTTTTGTTCTGCTTTCCCAGGGAAGGAAAATTTGATGTACTGTGAGTGTCTAGAAACTTCATCTTGACATTTATCTCATTTGTTGAAAACAGATCCCTCTGAATTGATTTAATAAAAACTTCAAGTGCCAAGTTTCCTGCTTGGAGCAATTGTTTTAAACAGTGAATGAAGGTATTTTAGTACCCTTCCCCCTCTTTTACTTCCAAACATTCACTCTTTCTTATTTCTTAATATTTTTCAAGTTTGGCAATGAGACTGTGGCTACGTTTTGTTTTGTCCTAAATCCCGTCAATTCCTCATCCCGCCAAATCGATAAATGACCAAGAGAAGATGGGAAAGAACTAATACCAAGCTTTGCTGTAGATATTTAGCTTATTGGCAGCGTGCTTGTTCAAATACTTTAAAAGTAAACAGAACATTTGCTTGTATATAATTGCAAAAAGCTATCAAGTTTTATGACAATAAGAAGGCAGCTGCTTAACTACTCCCCTGGTGCTCAAGATAGGATTTCAGAGCACCAGGACTGATTCATATACCATTTGGCACATTTTGTAGAGGTACAGCATACCTTATTTCTCTCTAGGAGGGAGAAGCAGCATTGCAGCACTGCAAACAGCAATGCTGCTCATGGGCTTGAGTACCTGCAGAATTCTTCAAATAGTAGGCTTTACAACCTCCCTTCTTCTGGCTACTATTATGATTGGAGTGGTTATTAGTATTGTACTAGTTTAATTTAATTACATTGGATGCATTAATGCATTCTGATGAAGAAGTTCTATGGTGTTAAAGTCTTGGGACAAGCACACAGAAAGCTTTTCAGATATAAGAACTAAATACAGTAAGCTTGGAGACACAAGTTTGTCCTCCCTCTCCTTCCCAGCATTCCACTTCTTTTCTTTGACTGGAACAACCCCTAAGCTTCCTACAGTGCTGGTATCTGGAGCCCACATAAAACACATTTGTGGCAGGGATGGCGTAAGTGGTCTTATTCTCCTATCTTCATGTTGTTGAGAGAAATCACTCAGATGGTATCTCCCTGTTTTAAAAGGGAGCTGGAATGACACTTCTAATAGCAAGAATGACACTTCTAATAGCAAGAATTCCCTCTGAAGGAGCAGGTCCATCTGTTCACCATGACCAGAGAGGTACGTGAGCCCACGCCTGAAGGTGTGATGCTTCATGGAATGACCCCTCCTGAAGACCAGTGTAAGAGCCCCAGCAAACTGCAAATCCTTCAATGGTCATGGAGGGAGACAAGATTTGATCTTTCAGACAAATGAAACACAGGTCATCCAAATCCCTGGCCAGCTTGCTGTCTGATTAGCTATGTGACTGCCTATTATTTTTCATCACCATTATATCTGAAATATATAATGAGATATGATCTTTGAGGAGTTTTGAAGACTAAACCTTACAAGTCTCTAACAGCTCACAGTTCTGCAAGTCATTTCTATGAGCTATTGATTGTTGTCAGTACAAGGACAAGGAAGACATGGAGCTTCCAAGTTGAATTAGGCTGACAACAGAAAATAGATATATGATGCACCTATATTTCTGCTTTTTCCTTTCTGTTTGCCTTTCCCCTCCCACTCTTGTCTTCTCTACCCTGGCCATATTTCTTCTTCTCAGCTCCAAGATCCACCTAAGGATGATGCCAAAGCATCTTACTTTAAAGCAAGACTCATGATTCGTGGTTCCCAAGGGCTTAACACTGGCTTTAGAGTCAGTGGGAGCATCTACTGGCACATGCCTATTCCCATCCCCTCAGACAGGAGCAGAATCATGCTGAACCTATCAATTTTTAAATGCCTCCCTATAAGACTCTGAGCTGGATCTCAGGTAGCATATGAAAGTGGAGCCCCATAGCAATATACATTTGTATATGATTGAACTCTGACTCTAAAGAAGGATGATTAAGCCTATTATATTTAATTCCTATCAATATGTGCTGTGAGGTATCACTTCTTATTTTCCATGACAAACTGACACAGGTATCTTTGCTACTGTCACATCATTCAACTCCTGTTTACAGACAGCTCCTCCCATGGCTGCTGCTCAATGAATCTTATTCAGACAGGCTCCCATGTGTGTTACACTTGTTTTCTTTCTCTTTTTTAATCAGCTAGTATACCCCAAGATATTTCCTGATAAATTATATCTAGTGTCTGCCTCGTGGCTTTCTGATGCGAAGAATAACAACAAAATAAAATTAAAAAAAATCAAGGTGGTAAAAAGCAATATTAAAACCACATTTAGTGCAATCACACACTGGGGGGAAATGAAGAAAGCACTAATCTCTACCTACTTCTCTACAACCACCTTGAAAGTTTGAAAGTTACAGTGAAAACACAGTGGGTCATAGAGTGAAGCAGTAATGAGAATCAGAGGATTAAATCAAAAAACAATTAACAGTTTTATTCTTGACATGCTGTTTCCTGCTTTTGGTTTAATTTTATCTTTATCATTCAAGCATTTGCATAAGTGCTTAACTAAGGTGTTAGTATCATTATTCAGTGAAGCTCAGCATTTAACTGGATTAGAGACACACATATATCAGTCCCCACTGATGACAATTATTGTTATTGCGGGTCCTGCTATTAAAAGCTTTCCCTTCCAAGGCTTCTAGAGACTCATTTTTCTTCCTTCTTGCTTTCCTCGATTTTTAACCTTGCATCCTCTGTTCTACCCACTCCTACTGATTCTCCTCAATCTTTCTATTTGTCTTTTTTCTCTCTTCCCCTCTGCACGTTCCTTCTAGCCTCATGCAACTGCAAACGGTGGTTGTGATTCAGCAGCTGCTCAGCCATCAAGGGCTGGACAACCATTCCACAAGGAAGAGAGCAGCAGCTTCAGCGCTCCAAGCTGCAGAGAAAGCGGGAGGTGGGATTCACCCCTAGTCAGTTGCTACTCTTGGACGTAGAGTGTTAATCTTCCGTATCCTCCTCTCACAGCTGCTTTCTACTCTGCTTCTCCTTCTGACAATGTCCAAGCTTTCCAGCAGATGGCATCTCCTCCCAACTTCTACCTAAGCTCACCATGTGCACCAAGACAGCCTGCAACCGCTTTCTTCGAACACAACCAATTTTACATTCTATCTGTGCAGGAAACTTGCTGAAGGAAAATGCAAACAGGAATGAATCTACACCGTTACATGTTCATTTTGCAGCTTGAGTTACTGTATTTCTCTCAATGTTCAGACAGTTATGGGTTTTTTACTGCTAGAGGAGAACCAATGTTTATTCCCAGGTCAGTTCAAAAAAAACAACCAAAGATCATTTGCATCTATTACAGCAGGAACTCTAAAATGGAATGGAATCTATTACTTAACGAAGCCAAATGTAAGCAACAATAATAAGATTTTCCCTTCTTAAACAACAGCTGTAGAGCTGGAGCAGCTGCAGCCCTCAGCCCTCAGCCAGATACAGCATGAACACGTGCAGTAGAACACTCCCTCATGCCCTATGTAGCTGCATACTGTCCTTTCATTTCTCCTCCGAGGACAATGTTAGTGTGACTGAGTGGCATCCAAGAACTTTGTCCCATTGGTTTGATAAGTTTAGACAGTCAGGGTTTGGATCAAGCTTCAATTAGCACAGCCTCAGCAGCACTGTCAGCTCTGCACATCTGCAGATCCACCTCCAGATGCTCCTCTGGGCTCAGTTCCTTTGTAGATCATGAAAAGAAGAGGGAGGGAGAGGGTATGGAGAGTTGAGGAGGGGAAGTTTGGAGGATGGTGGTGGGAGAAGCATTTAGAAAAAATGTGATGAACATATTGATGAGATGCACTGAAGGAAAAATTTAGGACAGTACCTCTTCTTGGAACACCGTGCCGGCTAAGTCCAGCTTTATTCTATGTCCAGTTGGCATTGCCTCACTGATCAGTGAAGACCAGAATACTGGAGTAATACAGATTTTTTTCTTTACAAATATAGCTGTTATGTCTATCAAATAAACAAATAAAAATGATGACCACCTATAATAAACTATCACCACTCTACCATGGCTTGCTAGGGGAGAATTCTTCATGAACAGTGCAAAGGTTAAGAACATGTCTCCAGTTAAAATAAAGTAAGGCAATTATCTGGGTATCATGAATTCACCTTGATGTCTTACAAACATAAAATGAGAGTATGTAGAATAAATGAGTATTTTCTCAGGTCTAACTTTTGACAAGATGGTCTCCTTGAATGCGGTCTGCTGAGAACACCAGGGGGTCACGTTCAGAATTGAATTTAAGACGTACATAAAACAACAAACACAGAAATGATAGTAAGTAAGAGGAGCTGCATCAAAGATACATGTTTTTCGTGCATTTATGCTAAAAAACCTGCTCATATGAAATGTGATTGTCATCACTGGCACACTTCTCATATTTTTTACATTTATTATCATTATTAAATTGAACCACTTGTGTGCACAGTGCTACAGAGATGATGATTTTAGAGTGCTTTCAGCCACAACTTGACCTAAGGCTTTTATTATCTGAAGCCGCCTTCTTGGAAAGGCAGACAGAACCAAGTCAGAAAATGAAGATGATGAAAAAAAAAAAGAAAAACATTTAGTTCAAAATCCAGTGTAAGTAAAGACTGTATCTCTCTAGCATGCTGGCTGGTGCTCTGTTCAGTCACATCTCTAGATAGTGAGATTTAATAAAAGCTTTCAGCCAGAGTCCATTCCTGTTGCAATCAATGGTCATTCCTTTAGTTGAAGAGAGGCAGATAAATTGAAGTTGTGTGGTTTTGAAATTACCACCCTGTCATTTAACTAGAGTGGTTATTTCCTTTATCTTTTTGGACATGAATTCTATTCCCAAAGAGAGAACAGCTTAATGACAAGAGCAACACGTGCCATTTTCAGAGTATCTCCAGTGATTACTTTTAAGTAGCTGTCTAAAATCCCCTGTATTTATGGGGAAACCGTCTTGGTAGGGACTTTTAAAAGATAACCTAAATTATTATCTCAGTTAGAACATGGCTTTTTTTCTTCCTTAATTGCCTGCTTTGAATTTTAATTGCTCTCAAATGTCTGATTTCAAGCACACAGTGAATGGACAGGAGAACACTTGCTGGGCTGGTCTTTGCCCCAAAAGGCAATTTGATGCCTTAGGAAAAAGTCAGAGGGGAAGATTAGTTCACTGCAGGATCCTTTTTGATCCCGCAGCAGCACAGCAGGAGGTGGTGACCTGGCGCCTGAGTCCCCGAGGGGAAGGCAGGCTGCAGCAGGGACCCTGGTGAAGAGAGACCTCAGGGAGGTTTAACACAGAAGGCTACAGTCCCCGAGCCCCTCTGAATCAGTCATAGATATTAAGCATCTCTTGGCTTGAGCTTTTATGGGACACTGAGAAGACTCCTGCCCTGGACTGGCACCAGGCTGAGCAGCTCATGCAGGAGATGGGGTAGCAGGAGTCTCCAAATATAAGGGATGTCAAAGTCAAGCCAGGGGCTCAAGTGAGTCGGCAGCTGCCGAGCAAGGGATGACAGACGTGGCTGCACTGAAGTCTTATCTGCTATTTATGCAAATATGTGGGGCCACAGGATGCTCTCGGTTCCTTAGCGAGGGAACAACCGAAAGCAGGGTGATGCGGACCCGCGGGGTTGCGAGTGTGTGCTGCAGCCCATACATCTTCAGCATCTTCTCCTCTCCACGACAGTCTTGGCAAGGTCTGAAGGGCTCAGGGAGGAAGGATCGCCCCAGAACTGTGGTTTTTTTCTCTCCCTAAGTACTAGCTAAAATCCAAAGGCACAGGTTCGCCTTCACTCCCAGATGTGGTGTAGACTACGGGGGATTTCAGTCTTGGACAACTAAGATCCCCTTCTGCCTATTCACTAAGAGTACAGACTGCTCTGAGAAATGCCTTTGTGCTGGTTTGTAAGGGGCAGCCTTAATTATTCCCGTTTCTCTTAAATCGTCTCTTTGTGTTACAGGCTCAGTCGTGATGATTTTTCATTTGAGAGGATTGCAACACATCAGACATGGGGCCATAAATCCCCCAGAACAAGCAGACTAGTGACAGCACTGGCCTGTTTTGCAGCAGGAAAGTGTAAAGTTTTTTGTCAGATTTAGAAGTGAGATGATTTTAAAATGACATAATCTTAAAAAAAAACCCAACAACACAACGAAACCAAAAAAAAAACCGAAATGAAAAAAGCCCAAAACACAAAAAACCCACCACACTAAAAGCAGCACTGCAGAAAGTTAATGTCTTCCCCAAACAAAGTGAACAGGTTATGGGAAGGAGGGGAGAGTGGGTGTGTTGGTGGAAGTGGACAGAGATGAATGAAAACAGGAAAGGAGAGTAACTCTGATGTGGCTGTGATGGCCTGAACACCTTAACCCTTTGCTCTCCCTTTCCACCACTTGTGTGGCTTTGGGCTGTCTTGCCTCAAAAGATATTCTGACCCATGAGTGCGCTCCATCTATGGAAGGGATAGATGGGTTCAATCGTTCTTCAAGGGTAGAATGTGTATCCTGGGCACATCCCTCCCAGGCTGTCCCTTTCCTGGGGTCAGACAGCTTTGGGCACCCATGATTGCTGGGAGACCCTGGGATCACACTTTATTTTGATGAAAAGTTTAGAAAGGACATACTGAGATTTGAAGGAAAGGATAGCAAAGCACAGACCAAAGCTCTGGCTTGGCATTGTGCCAGTGCAGTGTTTCAGACACAGAAGGCGAGGATTTTTCCCACATGCTCTGCACTGGCCTCTTGCTGCTCCTCTGAAACCAACAGCACCCACCCCACACTGAGAACTACAAAAGCCCCACCCTGGGCTTTTTGCTACTGTTGTTGCCCAGCCACACTGAATGGGAGCACCTCTGCTGTCACCTGGAATTTCCTGAGCTACCAATGTAGGGAAAGAAGTACCCCAAGGAAAGGCAGGGGACACAGAGGAAGAGAAACTGAGCCCTGCTCTGAATGCCCCAGTGTCACCTTTAGTGGGAAGCTTCTGCCCTTGGATGGAAAAGGATGCAAAGGCTCCCTTCTGCTCCTATAAAATTTGTGTCTAACACTCAAATCCCCTTTGTGATCATGACACTAGAGCAAATCAGACTGAACACTTCCAAGGAGTGTGTTAGCAGCCAGAAAATGCAGACTGGCAGCCCTGGAGGACAGTACATGGGTCAGTCTGGATTAGCAGAGCAAGGCTGGGAGGTCTGCAGGGAGCCCTGAAGTGCAAATTCTCCCAAGCAGTGTTTGAAGCTAATGATGTTTATCACTAAGCAGCCTATACGCTGTGTAGATGGAGATATGAAGCTCCAGCACAGAAATATTTCCAAACCCTACTCTTGGGGACAGCACATGATAGTTGACCACATAAGTCTGCTATGCTCCTGCAAATGAAGCTCCTTGCTTGGTGCCATCCTATCAGTTAGCAACATGTCCCAAATGCCATCTTGTCTCATGTACCCAGCCTCCAGTCCACAAGTCTCAGGCTGCATTTTCAATTCAAAAGGGCTGTGAACTCAGGTCCCTTCTCCAGAGTGCCAACTCCAGTGTCTCCAGAGGCTATGGCATCTCATGAACCACCTAACAAAAACGAAGTATATGTCTTCCCCAAGAGGCCTTACTTCCAGACTTGGAGCAAGTGTTTCAGTAAATTACAAGGGGCATTTCTATTCAGACAAACTCATTCCTGCATCCAGCTGCAAATCCATCTAACAGTAATGTTTCTATTTCAGTAAGCAAGTCTATTATGTCAGAAACCGTCTAGCCACAATCATTCAGAACACAAAAGCAATCGCATAATCCCCTTACTCCGTGCGAGATAAGCAAGGCTCCAATAAATGGAGCACTTCTTCTCTTGAGGATTTAATCCCCATTGGAGGATTTTTTTTTTTTATTGTTATTATTATCCTTTCTAATCACCCAGGAGTAAGCAAGGATTTAAAATGAAAACTGCCCCTTAAGATTTCCATCATTATATATGTGTAGATACACATAACAAATATGCAAGCATGTATACACAGACACACACACAATATGTTTAGTATATGTATTACTGCATTCATTTGTTAGATTCACAAGAACTTCTTTTATTCTGATTCCACATGCGGGATCCCTTCCCAGCAGAAATATGAAGTGCTGCAGCTCTGTGTCAGTGGTTTCAAGTTGCAGGCTTTAAGCTTTCTCTGACCTTTGTACAGAATTTCAGTTCTTTCAGTTTCTTCCTTGCATTTTTAGCTCAAGGGTGATAAAGGAGACCTACTCATGCAAAAGGGTCCCATCACCCCAAAAAGTATCTGAAGAGAACAAAAGTTGTGAGCTTCATAGGAATCGTCAACCGGCCAGGATGGTAAGTAATAAAATAAACTTTATTGAAAGTAATTCACCATATTTCTCTCTGCTTTGACAATAAAAGGGGAGACCATCTCTTTTTCTTAAGTAACAAGACATTTGCAACCAGGGAAAGACATCATCTCCCCAGTTCTGAACCGGGTCATGGGCTTGAACAGCATCTGTCCCAGTTGGGACTCTATGTCTGACACTCAGCTGTGAGCTTCTGGATTCGCTTGTCCTGATCACAGGCCTGGGAGGAGGAAAAAGCAGCTTCATACCATTTCCTTTGGCCTGGAAATAACTGTTTTCAGGACGTGTAGCAGATTGCTACTTCAAATGAGGAGTGAGATAGAAGAATAAAAAGTCTGAAGATAAGAGAGTGAATCTTTAACAAGAAACCTCTAGGTCATGAACAATTAACTGAACAGATATTCCTCTCTATACTAATGTCTCACAATTAATGCAGCATTTAAAGGATACTTAAGAGATGATATATTTGAAACAGATCTTACTGCGAATGCTTTGTCTCGGCTTTCAAACACCGACATAGTTTTTCTTATGCATAGAGGGCTGGCAGGAAGACCCTGCTCTCTCATCACAGCAAAACTATGAAAGAACAAAAGTTTATACCAAAAAAATGCAAAACACTGAGTGCTGCAGAGTGCCTGGGGCCACTTATGGTACTAAAAGCAGGAGTGCAAAATGAAGGTAAGCAAAACCAAGTCATTCAAGCTTTTTCCTGTAGCATGGAACACACAGACAGAGACAGCATGGGAATAGTAGGGAAGTGCCCTGCAAGAGCTTCTAGTCAGGCCACAGGCAGACAGTAGCAAGGGATCAGCTTGGTGCTGTTTTAAGAAATTATTGTCCCCTCAATTTGATGTCTCCTCAATGTTGATTTTAAATAAGTGATTTTATTTTGCATTGCAAACTCCTAGCTGTGATCTTGGACTTGTGATGTTACTAATACCAGCTGAGAGGTCAGGCTGAAGGTGTAGAAGGGCTATTTCAAAACTGAAAAGATATCAACCTTGAAATTTAGCCTGGAAATACTGAAACTGTACTGACTCATCTTGCACCTTTGTATAGGTAAAAGTCTTTTGGGATAAGTAGCAAAAATGCTTTTACAGAATTTTCCACTAAAGCAATATATGCATGTGTAGTTCTTGTTATTATATACGTATGAAATACAGAGCAACATATCACAGTTTACGAACGAGTCAAAGAACATGTGCAATTTTTAGTGCACAGGTTGCCATTTCCTTTATTGTTGAGTGCATTTAGGACAACAAGTCGGTGACCTGGCTTGCCTTTATCTGCTTTTACAATAGAATTGAGAATTAACCTGCAATAATTACTTCTAGTTATAGTGAACCAAAAAATTCTGATGGTACTTGGACTATTCTTGGAAGCAAAATTAGGCAAGTGTATAAATCTTAGTATGAAGGTATTATATCACCAGCTTCCAAAATGTGCACTTATCCATGATTTAGTGATGTCA
The DNA here is from genome assembly GCA_013399075.1 of Chloroceryle aenea. Taxonomy (NCBI): domain Eukaryota; kingdom Metazoa; phylum Chordata; class Aves; order Coraciiformes; family Cerylidae; genus Chloroceryle; species Chloroceryle aenea. The sequence continues at coordinate 197,399 of VWZY01008982.1, forward strand.
ATGGGAGAGATGAGTGCCTTTGAGCGCCTTGCCAGATTTTGGGTTGCTACAGAAATAAAAGTGCTAATGGTGTAGGAGTGAGGATGCACATTTTGATAGGGGCAAGCATATTGTTTTCAAATCATCACTGTTTTGTGGAGATATTCACATTTCAAAATGCTTTTCTGGTTGAGTATTTTGTTTTAGTAGTTTTGGAGGCGAGTCTCTAGTCTAAATTAAATACTTAATGTCGAAGTGTGGAAAAAGTGCAGAGGGAAATTTTAAATCCTACTTATGAAAGAAAGGAATTTTCCCTTTATTTCTGCTATATATTAAAGTTGCCTCCGCATTTGATAAACATTAGGAGAACTCAGACTTCCTGGACATTTAATTCTATCTGATGATAGAATTAATCCCTTCACTGAAACACAAGTTTTATAAGGTGTAGTTAGCATGAGAGTTAAATTCAGAAAGCAAGAGATGTTTTTTTTCCTATGCCTGAAATCTTTAATGCAACTAAATGAATTAATTAAATGCAACTAAAAAACCTGTTTTATAGAACCAAAGTCACTGAAGTCACTAGAAGTGTTGCCATAGACTCCAGTGGGTCTGTAGGAAAATACTGCAGATTTCAGTGTATTTAATTGAATGAATTAAAAACTTTCTGTTAAACTAAACTAAATAATTCACAAGGCAAATCCTACCCTTCAAAGGGACCTCCTAAAAGAGTAGGAGATTTGCCTGAGGTTCACTTCTAACTGATTTTTCAAGGAGCTACTGGAAGCCTCTTCCCTCAAGTTGTTAATTCAGTGGACGCACAGCATGAGTCCTCCCATCCCTCCTCGCTCCACTGCCAGAGGTCTGGAATTAGCCGAAGAGGAACCACGAGACAATAGTAGTGATAGGAAATGATAAATGCTTTTTGTCTCCATCCCTCTTTTTGCCTCAAGGGCAAAACTTTTTACTGCAGCCTGGTGGTTTCACCTCTGCTATGTGCTGGCAGCATGCTGGAGAGCAATCTCCCTTGGGAAGGCTTCCTAGTGAGTATAAATAAGCATACATAGCATGTATGTGAGCAGCTCTGCTGAAAATGGAGAGAAAAAAAGACTGCTGGCACCAATATCCATCCACAAACTTACAGAAAGATGAAATGCCAGAGGTAGGAAAATTAGTGTAGGCATAAGATTCATGCAAAATTGGCACCTACTAGACCAGCTTATTTCCCTGGTTAAAGGGAGGCTGTTTTGGTTAGCAACTGACATAAGAGACAGATTCAACAGTGTGAAATACATTGCCATAATCCCAGTTTAGCTGGCCTGTTTGGTTAAATCTTCTTTTCTAACACTGGAAACAGATTGAAGTATTTGGCCCTTAGGCTGTTGATGCAGAGTCACGGCACACCTAGGAGACCGAACAGGACTTTCCTGGCATGAGCTTCCTCAGATGACAAATCAACCGACCAGTTACTTTATCATTCATTAAACTATTTGCATAGCCCAAGTCCAGCTAGGGAGATTTTCTTGGGGAGAGGGAGAAGAGCGTCCATCCACACCATGACCCAGCTAGTGATGCCTGGTGAGGTGAACCTGGTCTTGGGACAGGAAAGCCGCCTGGTTTCCATATAGCCTCCTGCTGTGCACCACTGCCTTCCCTTTCAGCTTTGTTTCTGCTCCACCAAGACCACATCTCTGTCCTCAAAAAGGGCATAGTCTAGCTTAGGGTTTACTAAGAGTAGGACCTGGCCCAGTTTTTTCAAGCAGTCTGTTAATCTGTCTGTGGGCCACACTTTTATGTAGTATCTGCTGTGAACATGGACACTCGGAGGGCTTGGGCTCATGTGTTCTTTCTATTGCAAAATCCCTCTTTTGTATCTTCACGCTACCAGGGCTGTGAACTTTACCTGAGTCCTGAAAGTCAGGCTGTGTTCTTCCAGCCTGTGCATCATCACAGCAACAGAAATGTAGTGAACTCTTCTGTTGGTGATGTGAGAGCCAGAGCATGATGCAGTCAGTACTCCCTTAGCTGTCAGTGCTATGTGTTGCTAATAGGAAGGGAAAAAAAGAGTAAAAACTTGTTTCTCTTAGTGAAATAAGCTGATGTGACTCACAATGCACCTCAGGGACCGACCAGTTGAGTAAGAATCTATCTTTTTCATTCCCTTCCTTTGTGTACATAACCAGTGATGCTTTGTCCTCAAAAAGAGTATTGCAATAGCGCTACATATAGTCAAAAGCTTCTTTTAAATATTTTTTTCCAAAAATCTTAGAAGTTGGAAGGCAAATAGAAATTTAGAGAAGTCATATTCATTTTAATCTCCTGCTCCTTTATTTTACCTACTTTCCTCTTCCAGCAGTTCTAACTAGAAAGGATATAGTCAGCCTTCCTTCCAGGGGTGAGTGTATCAGGTTTTGATAGGGACCTGCTGCCAAGGGCTGGAATTGAGTTATGTTTAAAATTCAAGATTCCCATCCACTGGGAACACTGAACTCTTTTAGCTGAAGAAATAAACCAATAGTCCAAACCCCTTTCTGGAGGGACTTCAGTGAGGTCTAAACTGAGTGCTTAGGCAGCAGCAAGTATTCTGTAGCTAATAGCTCTGTAGCAGTTTTCAGTTACATGAGCCAATTATTCATCCACCCTTTCAAGCTGTAGCTACTCAACATCAAACCTAGGGTGACAGCCACCAGCAGATCTAGATAAATCCCCCATTTTTGACTTTTGGCACCAATGTCTTTGGAAGAGGTGGATGTGGTAGGTGCATGCTGACTGCTAAAATCAAGTTACATACATCTGAGAGACAGCTGTCAAGTGAAGAGCTCTAGAAAACCTGACCTACAGATTATCTAAGCATCTTAATCCAAAAAATGTCTGAGTTCTCATTTCTGCAACCTTTCAAGACACAATAGCTCTCATGTCTTGCTGCTTCTGCCATCAGACAGCTCTACAGAGCTGAGTCATACAGGACTCATCTGGCGTATTGGTCATGAGCCTGAGTCACATGGAGTGAGATGGCTCATAGCAGCAAGTCAGGCCACAGAGATGGATGACAGCACCAACCTAGGCCATGGAAACAGATCATAGCAGCAACCTCGGCCACAAAGGTGGCTCACAGTGCCAATCCAGGCCACAGAGATGGCTCCTAGCACAATTTAGGCAATGGTGTGGCCTCTGACCAGGCTACTGGAGCAGGCAAGCCCATAGTGAGCACATAGAATGTTGCATACCAGCAGCAGAGCTTCCCCATGGCTTGATTTCTCCCCCAGACCATTTGGCCCATAGTGCATACAGTTCTTGAGGGATCACAAATCCATCCAAGAAGCTTTGCCAGACATGGGCTCTCCTGACACGTGGCAGTGGCCACCATACTCCCTGATATGGAAGCCTGCCTCCAGAAAGACATGGCACAGAAGCTATGAGACTCATGAAGGCTGAATTTGGGCATCTCTATGACTCTGATGAGGTGCAGGAAGTGCCATGACCCATCTGCCTGTATCTCTCCAATGAGGAATCCTGAAGTTCCAAGCTTGACTGAGTCCTAGGCAGACATTTGGCAGCACCAAGGCATGGCCTCAGAAGCTGCTAAGCTTTTCTGGAAATCTGACTGTAGCTGTGTACACTAAGGGCTTCAGAAGACAAGCCACACTTTAGCTGACTTGGACATATACTAAGATACCTTCAAATCCCTCTATTGTGTAAAAGAGACTTTACACAGGGACTGATACAACCAGGTAATGCTTGTAAAGCTCCTTCAGAACAGCAGGAGACCCAGGCTTGTCCACACCAGGATGATTCCATCACAACAGACATGGTGGCATAGCCCTCAGTGGAGGTGCACTGCATTCTGACAGGAGTCCTTCTGCTGGTAGCTCTGCTACTGCTGAATGACATAAATGAAGCTGATACTAAAGCTTGTCTGTCAGCATAGATGTATCCACCCCACTGCTTCAGCCAGTTCTGTGACCAGCAAGAATGAGAAGGGATGGTGGTAAACACCCACTCTTGCAGCAGGCATTGCTGTGCTGGCCCCTGTGCAATTGGGGGTCAGGCCACCATGTATCTGAATTGCATGGGCCTGGGCTTTATTTACCCTGAGGCACATTTATATCACTCTGGGAGCATCAAGAGCTTGAAGACAAGGAGTGACTGTGATTTCTACAACTCATTTAATGTCCTTGGCCACTGTGGCAGCATCAGCGAGGATTCAGCTGGGCACATTCCTGAGTCATGACTTTATGTCATGACACTAACTAGTTTGGATCACCTATGTAAAGTTCTCGGGTTACAGCCCGAGATGGGAGATGGGACGAACAAGGTCAAATTCTCATCATCTCTCTCTTCTTATGATAAGGGAAATACCCATTTTCTCAAATAAATTGTGGAGTTTCCCACTAGGAGGAGAGTCTTTGCGTATATGAATATTTCACACAGCTTTAATAGCCATCAACTGTACAAGCTAATCAAACTCACCTTCATAATGACAATTATTTTTTAAATGCATGAAAATTATAAAACTGCATGATGAATGCAGAATCATATTGCAAAAGAGACAAAACCTTCAAAATATCATTTTAGATCTCATCCTGCTCCAGCATCTTTTTTTCTTGTGCCTTCCATGAGCCTAAGTTCTTCAATTTTCACCCAACAGAGGGTCACTGGGCTGCAAATGGGACCTGGTGCAGGTCCAGCTGGCCTTCTGCCATCTACATCTATGGGAGCAGAAACAGCCCCGTTCATCACCATGTTTGAACTCAAGAGATACAGTATAGCATAATTAGAAAAGATTAACACATCACTCAATCCTAAAGGGTCATATAATCATTTAGGACATGGGAACAGTGTCAGTTCATGATTTAGAGGCTTCCGCTACAGATATGACATGCTGTAAAGTAGCAGAGAAAAATTCACAGTGCAATCTGTCTTGCTTTCTGAACCAGAACTGACATTAGGTACACAATGAAATGTCCACCAGAACACGTAAAATGAATGTTTGCCAGATCACAACAGAACCCAGTGCTTCAACTGTATTGTGGTTTCATTTCAGTTATTTGTAACACCACAGACCAAAGGTCACCTGAGCTGCTGTTACAGCAATACTGAACTAAAGGCAGAAAAGGATTTTTCCCATACCCTACAAGCGAGGTAAGGATTTTTTTTTCCTCTCCAAAGACAATGTGGTCAGAGGAATGTTTAGAAGAGCTATACTTTTCTGGCAGATGGACCCTTTCTACTTCAGATCTGTTAAATCCATAGTTTTCAGCGTAAAATCAGATGCCTGGGAGTCCACAGATTACTTCTGAGGGTCAAAAGGTAACCAAGAGAAACAAGGTTTCTATTTGCTGTACTGGGTCTGCGGATTTCCTTGAAATAATGTGGGTTCACCAGCTGGAAGAGGTTGAAAAGCAGCGTGCTGAGCAGCCTGTTGGAATGCTAGAAGCTGGAGGGAAGTCACAGAAAAAAATTCAGATTTTAAAATTTTGTCCCCCCTGAGCAATATCTTCATCTCCAGGCTAAATGTTAGCAGATGCATCTCTCCAGGATGTTCTTTTGCCTTGAAATAGGCAAACAGAAATTTCCCTCATTCCTTATATCCAGACCATAGAAACTGATGGTGAATCATAAACGAAGTGGGTGGCAAAGAAAAGAAGACAGAAAGAATAAAGAAATAAATGTAACAGTCTGCACTGGAACTGTTGTCCGTGAGTAATAAGGGCAGCTACGGAGAAAAAAAAAATGTTTATCCCTTGCAATTACTAAGCGTACCTTTCATCTTGATCACAAAACTTTGGTAATGAGATTATACCATTTGACTGTGAAAAACATCATTTTAGCTCTATGGTATCTTCTCCCCAAGGATTTGTGCAAGCATTACCTGAAACATCAAACATGCATATTTTAATGAACTGTATTAGTCTGCCTTCTATTAAACTACAGTTCAAAACAGCAGCGTTAATGAGTTCTTCCCATTTCTGATAAAGTAAAAATAGATAGGAAAAAAAAAATTACTTTTTGCTGACAGGGAGGTTGAAATTACTTGTGTTTAACAAGTCAAACAAAGCTAGTCTTATTTTAACATTCATTTTTACTGTACAACTCGGGGGATGAAGCTCAGTGCTGCCATCAGTGAAGCCTTGCTGACTTTCCCCCATAGGGACCAGCCAGTTTGCCATGCTGTGCTATCTTGTGTGTGCAGCTCAGACTCTGCCCTGTCATAGCACCCTGCAAAGTCTAAGTGGGTTCAAGTGCAGTTACTTTGGATATGCACCAAGGTGTAAACGAGAACAACACTCAAGCACTGGAAGGAGCAAGTAGCTGCAGTTCTAGGTGTATTTGCTGGGGCTCAAGGGCAAGGGACATCAATCTGGCAGATCTGCCAGCTTCACCCCGTGCAATGCTCGCTGTATTGAGCAAGCACCAAGCTGCTCCTCTGTCCTTACAAACAGGCTGCTACAAATGCAGGATGGCTCTTGCTATCTGATCTGACTGCTCACAACGGCTTCCTCCACTCCGTCCAAACTAGGATGCAGTCCCATGGGGGAGCTGAGGCATCTCATTTTTGGCAAAGAACTTCATTCCCATGAAAGTAAGAGCAGCTTTTACACCACCGTTTAATAACACGGCAACATTCTCATGCATTAGACTCATTTCCTCGCTGCCATGACTTGAGAAATAAATACTGCCGTAAAGCAAGCTTCCTGAAAGCGAAGCAGTTTCTCAAGCTTGCCTTCTCCTTTGAGACAATGGTTCAAAAAATACTCAAACATACTTTTTTCTGCCCTGTTCAGTGGCATTGGAGACTTTTTATCCTTCTGCAGAACATGCTAGACAATGTCAACCAGTTTATCTAGAGAGGAAAGATTTCTGAAAAGCAACTTCAGTTTATGTGAGCATGACTTGCAGCTGCACACACATTTGGCTTAGCCTTGGCTGGGTGTGAAAAGGTGAAAGGAGTTATACAACAGCATAGCTGTAGGACAGAATGCAGGGGGTATGCGTGCAAAGCTTTGGCCTGGTCAAAGCTCATAGCCAGAAGTGTCAAGAGCTCACACAGATAAAGATGAACCAAACTGCAGAAGTCTAACCTGGACTTAAAAGACTGTGCATGCTGCCCGCGATCTGAGCTGAAGTTTGAAAACAGCCTGGGTAATATCAAGCTGAGGTGGTTGTGTAGTCCATGCCAGCTTCCCAGGTCTAAATTTCTTCTCTAACTGTTCCAGGAGGGGATGGTTTGAGACAAAATTCTGGATGCTCATTGCTGGTTGCTTAAAGGCCAGGCCTGTACTCAGAGACTGGCCCCACAGCTGAGCTCATGACTATCTGTCTGTACACCACCCTGATGGGGGCATCCACCTCATCTACCTTCAGTTCTTTGGAGCAGGGTGAGCCATGGCATCATCCCCCCCCTGCCTCCACCACCACCACACATCACCACACCTCTCCTGGGCACCTCCCAGGGGACAGAGTCATTCATTCCCTGGACGTTGCTGTCTCTTCATTGACTGCTGAGGTAATGAGGATTATAAACATAAGTGAGAAGCATCATTTTTAGATAATACAGTCCAATGAAGCAGATGGGAAATGGAGTCATTAGTAGGCAAAATTCTTCCTCCAGGTCTTTTATATCATATTCCCTGAAATGCAGGAATTGCCACAAGAGACCTTCACTTGTGGAGATGAAAAAGCATGTGTTCAGGTTCCTACAACACCAGACCTTTCTGTCACCATTATAGTGCATTACCAATTTTCAGTGATTTTTATATGTATGGCATATAAAATTAACAAACATAATTTATTACCCTTTCACACTGTAGCTGAATGTTTTACACAGAAGACCTATTCATCACTCTAACTAGTGCAAACAAACAGGGTTCCACAGTGTTGATTGATGGGTATATCAGGTTTCTTTACTGCTGCTGCTGCTCATACTGGTCTTGAGTTAATAACTCAGAGTTTACTTTGCACATTGTTGTCTCTTTTTTTAAAGAGTATTTGGAACACCTAAAGCCTGATTCTTATTAACACTAAATCCCTGTTCCAACAAAGTGGCCTGAATATGTAAATTAAATTTTTCTTCAATTAAAGGCTCTTTTCTGTGGTCATAATAATATAAAGGGGATCTCAGCCTGAATAAGAATCAGACACAAATTTTTTTCTTAGAAGCTTTGAATAGCAGGGAGGAGTAAACAAGTTTCATTGTCACTAGTTCCACAGGTCACCATAGCCATCGGCAGAAGTCTTTTCAACATAAGGTAAAAAGCAGGCATTAGTGTTATTTTGGCTTCACGTACTCTGCTTGAAAGGGATCCTGCAATAATTAGTTTTGAAATCTAGTTTCCCTGGTTTTGTTTTTTTTTTTTCCCAAGAAACTTTTTGAAACAAGCAAAGCTAGTACCTTGACACTATTGCTTTTGGTTTCTCCATGAAATGGTCATTCCGGTTTGGATCAGTTATAAATGGCTGAAAATCTTTATTTCCCTTTCCATTGCTTGTGTTACTGAAGACATTTTTGCCACCCCATGAAAGCGATCAAATCTTGCCCTGAAGACAGCAACAGGAGAAGCACTTACACCAGTAGAAACTGCTGGAGGGTGCTAAGGTCTCCTAGAGCTGCCATCTTTAAAAAAAGCCTTTCAAGAGACATGGCTCACAATCACATCACCACTATTACATCTAGGAAATAGTAGATCCACTTCTGCAAGTCCCTGGGCTGCTGGGCCAAAATGGGACAGGTCAACTGGAGGCCAGTGAGCTGGCAAAAATATTGCCACAGTGAGGGGCTGGTAGATTAGATGATCCTAAGCTTCATTGGGAAAGACACGCCTAAGACTAAACTAGGCACCATTTCTGGCATTCTTTGTGCTAATAACCTTTTCTGATATGATCAAGCAGCATTATTTCTGTGGCTCCAGACAGAACAGTGGTCAACTTCAGAGTTACCAAGAGATGTTCAGAGATGGACTATAGGAAGAGAGACACTATATACTGGAATTGCATCCAATATATCTTCCAGCTTCTGCCATTTAAGCATTTTGAGTGCAGCTTTGCATGTACATCATACTGTCTGGCTGCCCTTTGCAAATATTTCTTTTCAATTTGTCCAACTCCAGTTCTGAATCCATGCTTGGTTTTGATACCAACAATGCTGTGCAGCAGAGATGCCTCCAGGAAGAGCTCCCTTGCCTTCCTGATGCCAGATAACTTCAGTAGCTGCTTGCAGTTTTCACTATTTGCCTTCCTCCATGTTACTCATGATCTCTATCTAGATCTCCTTTCTCATATCTTCTCATTGTCTGAAAAGGAAGCTGTTTCTTCCCTTCCATATGTTGCTCAAGATGGATGCACAAACTGCAGGTGCTGTTTGAGGTGGAAACATCTAGTGTTACAGTGGCTTTATCTTGTATGTATATATATGTAGAATCATAGAATGGTAGGGGTTGAAAGGGACCTCTGGAAATCATCAAGTCCAACCCACCCGCCAAGGCAGGATGACCCAGGGCAGGCCACACAAGAACAGATCCAGGCAGGTCTTGAAAGTCTCTAGAGAAGGAGACTCCACAACCCCTCTGGGCAGCCTGTTCCAGGTCTCTGTCACTCTCACAGTGAAGATGTTTTTCCTCATGTTGAGGTGGAACTTTCTGTGTTTCAGCTTGCCACCATTACCTCTCATCCTATCACAGTGCACCACTGAAAAGAGACTGGCCCCTTCTACTTGACACTCATCCTTCAGATATTTGTAAACATTAATAAGATCCCCTCTCAGTCTTCTCTTTACCAGGCTAAACAGACCCTTGTCTTCCAGCCTTTCCTCATAACAGAGATGTTCCAGTCCCTTCATCACCTTTGTAGGTAGCTCTGTGACTCTCTCTAGTATTTCCCTGTTCCTCTTGAACGCGTGTGTCTGCTCCACTCTTCCACCACACTGACACTTTGCCCTTTTGAGTAAGCTCGGTGAGGGTATTTCAGGTGAGCGCAGACTTTAATTCCTTCTCATTCACTACAGGACTTACCCTGTGTTTCTCATAGGGCCTCAGCAACACACTTAACTGATGGACTGGAAGGGAGACCTGAATGTGAATAAGGAACCAAACCCTGATTTTCATGATCTTTGTTCTGAAAATATTCAAAGTACCTTTGTTTTTAATCTGTTGTTTATGTAACATAGCAATTATGAACAGTATCTTGATTACCATTTTGGTAAGGACACAACTACCCTGTGCATCATCACACGTGAAAATGTATTTGCTTTCTGTGTAAACGGACATATATAAACTACAAATTCAGAAGCCTTGGTGAGAAATCAATTTCTACTGTTCTACATTTGGAAGCGTAGATCTCGCACCTATTTGCCATTTTGTGAAGTGTTAAGATGCTGCTCTAGTGTACATGAGCTCATTTTGATCACAGACAAGTATCACCACAGACAGCCTCCCTCAGCATGGAATATAAGCCTTTTAATTTTTAAACTGGTTTAAGCGATATATATATTTTAAAATTAATGAAATTAAATTCTGACCACTTTGGTTGCTGAAACCACTAAATCTTTAAAAGGAAGTTTCCTGAAAATACTCATTGACATTTGAAAGTATCTTTGCCTATCTGAATTTTGATAGGGGAATGTTTGGCCAAAAAATTTTATTTTAAAAAATGTATTAAAACTGCAAAGTTTATGCTAATTCTGAATCCAACACTATTCTGGAGACTAAATTTAAAGCCGTACTTACTCATCTAAATAGATGGCCTGTTTTGACAAGCACTGGTCTAGTTAATCTCTCCTTGACTCAGTCACTTGGTACCAAGACACCTATTTAGATGCACCACATGTATTTCTAGTCCTTTAACTTCACCAGATGTATTAGAAAAAAATGTTGATCTCACCATCTCAGTTTTTAACCTTTACAGACCAGTTAATAGTTACTCACTCCACAAAAGCTTTCTGGATAAATTAGTGTGTAGAAAACAATTAGCATATATTACATAACTTCATTGCTTCTGCTATTGCTAGTATCTCAGTGTTCCTACTGATATTTGTGCATGTATTTAATTTGGTTTAGTTTTTGCTTGCAGCATTTATGTGGCTAAAATGACACAAAATCTGGGCATTCTACAGCTTTTTTTGTTCACAAATATTTCTAGCATAATTCCAGCTCCTGCATTGTTTTGTTGCCACAAAAAGACCAGAGATGTAAGAAAAAATTGGAATCAACACAATAAAGACTATCTTGAATATTTACCCTGGGGGACCCAGAAGACCAAGACGCAGTTTGAGAACATGGCTCGAGAGGACATGGGGCAGCAGCCATTTCCTTGCCTCTTGCCCTGAGACATACTATGTTGTCCAGATCCATAGGCTCAAATGCAAATATAAAGACAAAGTTATCTAATTAGCAGCCTCGTAATTGCCTCTGGGTTTTGTACATTGTTTCTGTCAGGCTTGGTTTTGTATAGTAGTCTCCTCTGTTTGAAAGACTATAATGAAGGTGATTAAAATGATTCATTAACATTGTGCCCATTTGAGCAAACATTCCAAACATTTCTATATTCCTTGGTATCAAGCGCGGTGATCGTCACACAAATGTCCAAAGGTCTTTCAGCCTTTCTAATTTTTTCCACAGCTTGACTTTAATTAATGATTCATGTGCAAATTTATATACAATTACTGCACTAGCTGACTAACTTTCAATTTGCTTTGTATTCTTTGGGAGAAAGAGAAGAAAAATAACCTCAGAACTCATAACAACAATAGACCACATATTTAAATGAGTGTTACAATTAGATGCCTGTAAGTCTATGCAGTGTCCCTAGCTATGCTGTCTATTGCACTTTGCTTAGTAGTGGTCTGCACAGATCTCCACTTGGTTCCTTCAAAGAAAGGGCTGCAGGACTGTTTTGTATTTTGCTATAAAAGCAGAGGAGGTCTCATTTTTAAACCGAGTGTCTTGCTATCACATATCATCTAATATTTATTCTAAATTTTATCTTAAAAGCAGTTAAGTTTTTGGCCACCAGCATTCTGCTTGGGAAAGACAAATAATTTCTCCAATTGCTGTGATTGTGCTGCTGATTTTCTGCCTAAATCTACTTACGTCCAATTTCAAAGGTGATTACTAGTTTCACTGGTTGGAAAAATTGTCAGAAGAAAACCAGAAGGGGTGGATATGTTTAAGCTATATGGTTTCTGGACCGACATTCTCTAGATCTGCATAAATAATTTGGCTATGGACACATGAGTCCTACTCTGCAGCTTTAAAAAGCTCAGGCTTAATAGGGAGAGGAATTATTGTATCTCTATAAACCAAATTTCATTAGTATTTTCAGGTGGTGAGTCCAACACTCCTGAAAGCAATTCAGAAGGAATAAAAATGTGAAGCCTTTTTTTTTTTTAAATGCAGTTCATATATGGCTATGGAAAAGCCTTCTGAAGAACTGCTCCAGTGCTTCCCAGGGCCCTGGAGCTTGGCCCACAGAGAAGCATTGCTTTTGAAAAAGTCCACCCTTCATAGCACTTTGAAATGAAGCAAGGTTTTCACAACACAGCTGTACTTAGTCCATGCAGAAGGTTTCATGTTTAACAAACAGACCTGTAATTTGTGGATTGAGAGTTATTTACTTCTTTTAAAAATAAAACTCAGCAGTGAAAATGCTACATGGAGAAGAAGCCAAAATCAAGAACAGTGGCACATTTGGGTCTCCTGCATCAGTTTGATGGGTACTACTGCTTATATGTTGTGTTCAGCAGCCCACAAGGCTGTGAGATATTTCTCTGTGGTGTTTCAGCCTCCCAGAGTTGGGTGCTGAAGAGGAACCAGGGCTGAGAATGGACAGTCACGGGGATGGAAGCACAACAGGAGGGCTACAGGAGTAAAAATGATAGGGCTGACAGGAGAACAGTATCCTCCTTGTGCCATAAGGAACATGAGACTTTGAAACCTCCTTATGCCATAAGGCTAGTATTGCACAAGAAGCCAAAATAGAAGAGAAATTTGGTTTTCAAGTACCTTTAGTTTTTTTTTAGGAAACACTAGCCAAAGGCAAAAAATCCAAACTAGTCTGTATGCTGGTGGTAGGAATATGTTAGTGAAACAAGTGAGCTGGTCACACAACATCTTGTCTGACAGAAAGCAAACAAAGTGGAGAAGGTCACGTAAAGTACAACAGCTATGACTGGAAATGAGACACCCAGATTGTTTTGCATTTGCTCTGGTTCAGTGGATGTAGCAGACAAACAGTTAATGCAGCCATTACAGAACAAACACAACAATCAAAAACCAACAGGAAAAGGTCATCGCTTGCCATAGTGTGGAACTACAGCACTGAATGTCCTCCCTGCTGGGAAGTGGTAACACCAGATAAAAGCGAGAGGAAAAAAGAAGTATTTTGGAAAAAAACTCTCCCAGCCCCAAACCTGGTTCTTCCTGATGGAAGTTTCTGAAGTTCAGTTATTACTGTTTAGCCAGGATTGTTCACAGGAAAAACAGGGGATGATGGAGCTGAAGAAAGGCCCAATTCTCAGACTGTGAAATGCTCATAAGACTCACTTTAGAATTTGTGGATCCCATGCATAACAAAGCCCATGGACTCTGCTTTGCTTTAGGGAGAAAACACTAGAGAGTGAGGCAGGTTCATACTTGGCATGCTGCAGAAAGGGTTAAAAGTGGTCAGTTCATCACTCTTCTCTATGGTGCCTTGGAAGTTTTCACAACACCAGATGTGTGGAAAAAAAGAGAAGAAAGCAAGCAAAGCGAACACTAATAGACATCCTGGTGCCCTGGAAGCAGTTAAATTAACACCCAGCAGGGACAAATTTGCAGCTTTGGGAACAAACTTAAAGTTAGTCTGTTTTCATTCCTGGAGTGAATTTGCAAGTGTATGACAGTGAAGTATAGCCTGGGAAGGAGCAGGCAGTTTTGGATTAAAGATGGATAGCCAGAACTCACTCCTACCCTTTCTCCTCCCACTCTGCACTTAAGGCTGTGAAGCTCCCAATACTTTTGCTAAACCCTGTGTCTTCCCATGTCTTTTACCAGTTCCAGTAGGAGAAAAAAAACACACATTCTTTTCTTTTTCTTTTTTTTTTCCATTCTAGATGAAACAAGTCAAGACTGGAGTCACCCCAGCAAAGCCTGTTTTAGCTGGGATTGCAGTTTATAGTCATTTGGAGAAATCTAGTTCTGCAATGGAGAAAGTTGGATGCTTTTCTAACCAGAACCAAAGCACTAAATCCTTTAGTCATTCAGCACTCTCTTGGAGCCAGGCTGAGGCCTGGCTTGCAACCACTGCAAATTATAGAAAGGACTAGAAGAAGAAAAGACTATGAGAGTACATCCAACCCATCTTCACAGAATTACAGAAAACCCTCAGAGTCTCTCTCCCTCTTTCAGGTTATGGAACAAATAGGCTTCACAGAAATACCAACTTTCTTCACTGTTACACCTTGGTCATTGCAAGTATTTTGGTATCACTCTATCATGGGTAACTTTTCAATCAAGGTGGACTACACAGCTTCTTCTGAAGGCCTGAGAGGACCATTCAACCTCCATCATGTGCATTTTTTTGCAAGGCAGGAAGAAACTCTGAGCCCTGGAACAGTCTTCCTAGAGAGGTGGCTGATGTTCCAAGCCTGTTTAAGAGGAATTTGGACAATGCCCTTAATAACATGCTTTAGCTTTTGATCAGCCTTGAATTGGTCAGGCAGTTGGAGTAGATGATTGTTGTAGGTGCCTTGAAGTAATTCTATTCTATTCTATTCTATTCTGTTCTATACATATTGGTTATTCAACGGCTACACTTGCATCTGGGGATGATAGAATAAATGTAGGATCCCCTGAAGGAAGAACATCAGAGAACAGGATGTATTATTTTTTTTTCCGGTGGGACAAATTTTCTGCAATATTCTGTCTCCCTGACTGATGGAGACTGGCAGGATGAATAGCACAGCCTGAAATACACAGAATGTCCTTTGAGTTGACAATTAGAAGGGCTCAGAACAAAAGTTGTTTTTCTTACCCTGTCCTGAAGTGTGCTGCAGATGCTTTGGGAACTACTGGACAACAAGCCCCTTCACTCATTCCTGGCATAGGGTACAGAAACACTTTTTAAGGGTCACCAGTCTTCCGCCCTCCTCTTTTCAAAGACCATAGATGCTTGTCCCTTGTGCATCAGTTTTTGTTCTGTCCCATTTCCCCCCACACAACTCCCCAGTCCTGGATCACCGGTCCTCCTCAGCTTGTACCTAGCCTCAGCTTCTCCCTCCTGAGCTCCAAATCCTTCTCTTTCATTCGTCCTCACCCAAACCCATTCTGCACTCTCTATTACTGCCTTCCAGGCTTCTTCCTACCCTCAGACCCTAACCCTTCCTGCACTTTACTCCTTCACCAGCTCCTTTCCCAGTCTTTGTCCACCCCATCACTTTTGTCCTGCTCTGGATCCAGTCCCACCTAGATGTGTGTTTCCCTTTCTGTCCCCTGACTTTCTCCTGCCCTCAGTTCCTCTCCTTCCACACCCAGACTCCCTCTTGCAGTTAGTAGTCCACCTTCCACTCTCTCTCTGGCCACTTCCTTAGCTCAGGATCCCCAGCAGCAGCCATCTGAGTTGAGGTTAACAACTTGCTTCTGCTGGCAGAAGTGATCCCATCTCTGCTTCTTGCCTCCAGCTATGTGCTCCTGCCACTTCCTTTGTGCCACTGCTGGCTTCATCTGACTTCACAAGCTTCACAAGCTGAAGAAAGTCACTAGAAGAGGAGAAAACCAACACAGAGAGAAAAAGGATAGCTTTGTGCCAGTTTTGTGAGAGCTCAGACAAGGCAGAGCTGGTGCCAGAGAAAGGAGTTGGCATAGAGCTGGGGTGAATGAGGACTCCATGCCCCTTTCTGAAACTCCTAGCCTTTAGATCATCTGTGAAACCTCACATAAGCATCCAAAGCCCTTTGCCTTCCCCTTCCTTTGACATATTTGCATTTAATTCAATGGACTGTAGTTTCAGTCTTGCAAGCAGAGCAGCACAGCTGGGCTCATGGACTCTGAGAGTCTTCTGCAGTGATTTTATGCCCCACATATGTGTCTGGCTTAGGTACTCTGAGCTGCACCTTCCTTTGTTACATAGGAAGCTAAAGGGGTTAACACTAAATAGAAATAACGGGTATGATGGAGAGGGATAATTATCCCTTCTTTATCTGATTTCTGCATTTTCTAGTGATTCACAATATGATGTGGAGCTCAGATAAATCCTTGCCACTTCCTATGAAATTTGAGAATCATTCACCTTTCATGTTTTCACAGATAGACCAAGGCTAACTATTACTATTAGAAGACTCTATCAAAGGCACTTGGCTTTCCAGATGGACTAACTTCTTTCAGCACTCAGCCCCTTTCCAAATTCCACCTGGGGACTGACAAAACAGAACCTTGCCAAAGGGGACAGAGAAGTGATGAACATTTTTTAAGAAATGACACAAACTCAACGTGGTTGGACTTTTCAACATGGTGTGAGGCTGTCCTCAAGATCCCACTTCTACCCATCCACAAGGTGGAAAGCAGAACGTCAGGCATAGCCAGGGCACCCATGCACAGGTGTCTCAAAGGCCCCTGGGAGAGTTGGCAAGCCACCGAGTGCACATTGGTGGGCTGTTTACCATTAAACTGTAGGTACAAAGAGCAAAACCAACATCAAATACTATTGTAACTGTTCCAGAGGTCTCCTCTGGGGGACTGTGCAGGCTGTGAAGGCTCAGAGCTGTGGATGCTGGGTCTGCAGAGAAGACTCTTAGACGAAAGGGCAAGGGGCAGTCAGGTCAAGATGAGCAAATAAGGATCGATAGGTTCAGGCATTACCCTGGGACATGAGGATAGTGTCTCTGAGACTGACACTGCATCTGGTTCACCTCCAGACTCTGTCAGAGGATTCCTCTGCAGTGGTAAATGTGTCCTTATCCAACAGCTCTAATGGATTGATTGTAAGGGCTTCTAATTGTATCTTCCTTCTCTCTTTCCCAATATATATAATATATATAATAAAATAAACATTTCCCTCTTCTCAAGGTTTGGTTGTCTTGCTTGTTTAGGTTACAAATTCTTCAGGGCAAAAGCTGTCTCTTATATTGTGTGTGTATGTTACCAGAAACAGGCATGAAGCAAATGAAGCAGGCAGATGGTTCTGGAATAGGTCTGTTGGAGCATCTGGCTGATTTTCTGGATCAGCATCACATATGAATGGTAAATTCACCCATGAAAACTCACATTAAAGGAACATTACTAAGTCTGTTGCTGTCTTAATCACAGTCATCTGTGGCCTGGGGCAGGTCTCCACCATAAAAACACCAGCAGTAAAAGTGAATGAGTGGAGGAATAAATGTTTGCCATTAAAATATTCCTTCATTTTGAACCCCTAGAGAAACAAATTACTGGGAGTTGCTCTTGACAACTTTGAGGAATTAAAATAATAGGAAGACTAGAGAGAGAAATGGGAGCTGGGGCTTGTTAATTTTGTTGTTGTTGTTCCTTAACTTCTTGAGGTATTCATAAATTGCCTACAAACAAGCAAAAACTTACAGGAAAGGGTTTTTCACCATGCCAGCTCCAAATGGCTGTGGAATTATATTGTTTTTCCAGGCTGCCTTTCCAAAATCCCTGCAGGAAGTTGACTCAGGGCTTGACTCTGGCCTCAGATGCACACACAGCAACAGCAGAAATCTGCACTTCAGACAGGTAAGAAGCCCTTATGGATATCCCAGCTTTACTGATCAGATCACAGGTCAAGACAGACTAACTTGCTTAGTAGCAGAGAACCAGACCTGAAACATCCCTGACCCCTTTCCTCCTGGTCAGCACTGTATCTTCACGGCTCCTTGTCCCAGCCTTGCAGTCGCCTTTATCTTCTCTTATGGACATAGCAGGTACTTTGGCTGTCCCTCTACTTCCCTACCCTAGCCCATGTCTTCCAGGTGGCAGTGGAGTAAAATCAGAGGACTGAAGCTGCTAGACCCCTTACTGTGCCTCTTGTCTTCACCAGCATTTTTTTTTCCCACAGCCAAGACAACTGACTGGCTCATGAAGTGCCTCCTGGATCACAGCAGTCCTCAAGTCAGCATCTCTAGATATGCAAGTGAGTAAAAGCTGATATCTTTCATGGAATCATAGAATCGTTGGAAAGGACTTCTAGAATCAAGCCCAACCTTCATCCTAACATCTCTTTATCTATTTGACCATAGCCTCAAGTGCTACATCCACTCGTTTTTTAAACACCTCCAGGGATGATGACTCCACTACCTCCCTGGGCAGCCTGTTCCAGTGCCTCACCACTCTCTCAGTGAAGAATTTCTTCCTAATATACACTCTAAACCTCCCCTGATGCAACTTGAGGCCATTTCCTCTCGTTTTATCATTAGTAATTTGGGAGAAGAGACCAACACCAGCCTTGCTACAACCTCCTTTTGAGTAGCTGTAGAGAGTGATAAGGTCTCATCTCAGTCTCCTCTTCTCTAGACTCAACAACCCCACTTCCCTCAGCCTCTCCTCATAAGGCATGCTTTCCAGACCCCTCACCAGCTTCATTGCCCTTCTCTGGACCCGCTCCAGCACCTCAATGTCCTTCTTGTACTGTGGTGCCCAAAGCTGGACACAGGACTCAAGGTACAGTCTCATGAGTGCAGAGTACAGGGGCACAATCACCTCCCTTCTCCA
>VWZY01008982.1:216057-229337 GCA_013399075.1 Chloroceryle aenea
GTTGGCAAGTCTCCAGTCATCTGGGACTTTTGCAGTTGACCAGGATTGATGATAGAGATTGGCTTGACAAGTTCCTCTGCTAGCCCCCTCATCACTCTCAGGAGGATCCCATCCAGCCCCATAGACTTATGGATGTCTAATTGGTTTAGCAGGTCACTCACTACTATCTCCTGGATTGTGAGGGGATTATTCTGATCTCCATCCCTATCTTCCAGGTCAGGGGACTGAATACCATGAGGATAACTGGTCTGACTATTAAAGACTGGGGCAAAGAAGGCATTAAGTACCTCAGCCTTTTCCTCATCCTTGGTAATGATGTTCCCCCTTTCATCCAATAAAGGGTGGAGATTCTCTCTGGTTCTTTTTGTATTGTTTATATATTTGTAAAAACACTCTTTATTATGTCTTGCAGTGGTGGCCAGGCTGAGTTCTAACTGAGCTTTTGCCCCTCTAATGTTCTTTGTACATGACTTAACTAAATCCCTATACTCTTCTTGAGTAACCTGCCCCATCTTCCAAAGGTGGTAGACTCTCCTCTTTCTTCTAAGTCCCAGCAAAAGCTCCCTGTTCAGCCAGACCAGTCATTTTGCCCACCAGTTTGTCTTACGACACACTTCAAAGTCCTTCTGCAAAACTCACCTTTTCTTTGATTCTTACAAAAGCCAGATCAACACTGTCCCTTTGAGAAAGGTGCCATTTTTAATCTGAGATCTTCACAGAATAGCATTTACCCTATCGGTGGACGTTCCAGGCACTTTCACAATGCTGATACATAATAACTAAGATTTCAAGGGTGCTGACATTAGCAAGTAACTCATCCAGACAAATGCCATGATGGTTTTTATACATATATTCATGGAAGTACCTTCAAAAAGCAGTTCACCTGAGACAACAGGAACTATCGCAGCTACCTCCCAGATCCTCAAAACCAGAAGCATTTGACCTAAGTGGCTAATATTCTAACAGTGTAAATACTTTATGCAAAGAATACTAGAAATCTTATGGCACTGGCAATGTCTCTGAGTCTTTGAATTACAACGTCCTCAGGGACTGGCTGCCCACAGTGTGATTGTCTATATATGTCATTCAGCAAACTGAGCATGAATGAAATAAGTGTCTACCAAGACAACGGTCCACCATGACAATACAGGAACTTCAGACATTTTCTGTCTGGTTTTGTGTTCATAAATCAACTATAACCCTGCGGTCGATGGTGGTTACTGGGACATACTCAAGTTTTTATACAGAATATTTAATTCAGAAGCCCTTGCACAAAGGAATGCGACCAAAATGGAGCTATCAAGAAAAGCTGTCATCCAAATATTATTTTTATAGCAAGCACTGAAAGAAAGGTCACATTGTTATTTTCTTACACTATGGAACAGTTTCTATTACTGAAGATTCCAAAAGCCTGGAATCGTTGTTATTTATGAGCTAAGTCGCATTTAAGTCCTGATTTGTACCAATTACCACAAGCCACTCTAGATTTTCTCTCTTCATTTCACAAATATTTGCAAAATAATTCCTTCACACTTGAAAACAGAGAGTTTGACTCACCAAAATCGGCTCTTCTTTTCTTCTGTGGTGGTAAACACAAAGGAGAATATTAGTTTGATATGAATCGCCCAAAGAAGCCACTTTTTTTTGAGAAATTTCAGAGGCTAAATCAGAGGTGTAAGTTACTGCTCAGCAGTGAATGACAATGAGAGTTTTATATCTGCACTTTCAAAAAAGCCATTCAGTCTTGCTCCTGGTGCTTCTTCCTCATGCAGCACTCTAACAATCTGACAGTTTAACATACACTTCTTATTAAATCCATATGGTGCCCTTGCTTAAAAAAAAAAAAAAAGATAGAAGGCCATATTCTACTGCTTATTGTGCTGCCATAAGTCTGATTATGCTCTCCTGAAAATAAATTAAATTACCCCGGGTTTACCTGGAGAAAATGAGAGGAGAATCTGTCTCAGCATCTCTGCAGTGCGGTATGGTTAGTTGAAATACCATCTCAACTTGGAGATATTTAAGAGTAATGCGTAGATATCAGTTAAGCACTGACTTCCTGGGCATTTGAAAGGCTGGTGTAATGGAGCAGACCTGCAAGGTCAGGTCACCTCAGCACCTGGAGCTCGTCTGAGTGCAATCTCCTTGCTGGTGGCACATCCCTTGGTGCAGTACTGCACTATGGCCTTTCTCCAGCCAGATGCAACCAGGCTGTGTCCCTGGGTCATGGAGCACCTGACACATGCTGCAAAGCACAAAGGCTTTCTGTAGGAGAGCGTGAGGCAAGAGGCACATATGGGGCACTCATGCTTGCAGCAGGTATTAGAGAAGAGACTGCTCATTATTCAGTAGGAAGGGAGACTGGATTTAAAAGGAGCCTGTTAAGACCTGGTAAAGAAAATTATCTAAGGCATGCCCCAATTAGGGCAAGTAAGGGCCAAAAAAATGTCCAAACTGCAACTAATCACACCACATTCCTGGGTTCTTGAAAGGAAAAAAAAAAAAAAATTAAAAAAAAGGTGTAGATGATCCTATTCTTAAAGTGATTATAAAGGAACAAGGACTAATAAGGCCCTGAGCTCTCCACAAAGAAAACACTTACAGACAACCCTGATGCTTCCAGAGCCTTAAAAATAAGGACCACTTGTTGTTCATGTAAAGGGTGTGACAGAGCTCTCATGATCCTTTCTATTGTCCTTTCCCCCATAGACAAGACAAAGTGGGGCACATGCCCACATGTAGCAGATAGAGTGGCCTTGCTCCATTAGGTTCCTCTTCTCATGAGCTTAGTCTTCTTTTCTCCTCTCCCTTGAGTGAATGCAGTTGAATAAAAAAAAATTTGGAGAAAAAGTCAGCTTGAAACCTTTGGGTTTAATTTGGCTTTAGGTCAAAACCAGAAGGGGATGAATAATATTTTATTTAGTAGATACAGGGTTTTTTGGGGTTGGTGTTGGTTTTTTGTTGTTGTTTTTTTTTGGGGGGGTGGGGTGTTTTGGGTTTTTTTTTATAATTGTTTTTTTGACTTCTTCACAGAAGACTAATGGATCTGCTTTGTGGAATTTCTTAGACTATTTAAAAACACCAAATATTGTGTTCAAAAACCCTCTCTTACTCCAGAAGCATCTTTCACTGCCTGGACTACATTTCTTCACAAGGGGAATGTTTTACTTCAAACTTCTACTCAAGCTCGGTTACAGATTTTCCCCACATCAGCCCAGATCCTGTGTAAGTACTGCAAACCTGATTAAACTTGTGCAGAATTTTGAGCTTCTAATTATTCCCTAATCAAAGAGAATGTTGCATTTCTTAGATTTTTTTTATGACTGTGCATATGTTGCATCCTGCCGGACAATGGAAAGGTGAATCCCACAACAATGGAGAATTAAACAGAGAAGAAAAACCCTTCATTCAGATCAACCTTCCAAGAAACCAAGATGATTTCCATTATTTTTATGACTTTTCCCTAGAGGCAAAAGACATCTAATTAGCAAATCCCACTACAGGTTTGCTCCCATTTGACACAAAGTGAATGTGACAAGCAGAGAAATTATAAGCTTTACATTTCCAGTTAGCTAGCTTGGTCTGATAAAACCAAGTTCAAATGTCTTTTAGGGATCTTAAATCTTGGGAGTAAAAATCCAGACGATGAGCTGGTTCAGCTAAAAATGTGAATTTATAGTGTTCCACTCAGTGTTATCTGATGGCAATGTCACAGCAGCCCTTTATGAACGTGCACTCACATTTCCAGCTACAAAACATTCCAGACAGTTCTGAGATGGTCCTCACAATCTTAAATTATAATGCTATGAGGAGCAGTTGGATGATACCTAGCAGAATCAAACCTTGATTCCTCATGAAGAAATAGGGCATGAGTAAAATAAATATTAATAATTAAGTTAATTAGTAAATGTTAGTAATTAATCATGCATCACTGTTAATGATGTGTAGGAATCCTCAGAGGTAGGAGATGATCATCCAGGGAAGAAGACTGTGCAGCCTAAATGAGGTGATGTCCCCATTGCTAAAATCAGTAGGAGCTGATCCACAAGGTTGTTTTGATGTGTGTTGCCCTTTTTGGAAGATTATACTATCAGTGTCCCCTCCTACTCTGATTTAATATTCAGACTGGACTTATGGGTCAAGCAGGCCCAGACAAAGGGGTTGTTTGACTCTTGTAGCTGTGCAAGCAGGTGCAAAAGGAGTCTACAGAACTCATAAATGCTGACAGGTGAACAGGTACATTCAAAACTTTCCAGTTGCAAAACCTGCCATTTATGGGTCAATTGTATTTCTAAGTATTGTTCCAGCAGCCACAGAATACTCTACTGAGAGACACCTACCTGATATTCTGAACTTCAGCAAAAGCTGAACAGCTGCTAAGTATCTCTAAAAAAATCCTGTTATCTCCCTAGAGAACATTCAAAAAAATCAATATTCTTTCTGCAAAAGCCCTATAATCTGTGTCTACAAAGCTTCTAACCTTCTTGGCTGTGCTGTGTGCCAGGTAGCCATGCCCTGCAGACATAACTGTGACAAGTGGTCAGATGACAAGAAACTTTGGAAAGCTACTTGCAGAAGTCTGTGATGATAGGCAAAACTCCTTCCTCATTGTAATATCTATGTTTGGCACTCAGCAAAGCCTAAAGGTCTTGTGGCTGCACAGGTGAGAGATCCCACTACATTCATGATAAATCTTGCAAGTCCTACTATGGCCAAGTTGCCAAGTACCATCTTGTTGGCTTGCTTCCCTGAGCAGCAGCTCAAGGCGACATAGAGTAGGGAGCTAAATTTGCCTCAGAGTTGCCCTCGGTGTTTTTATTCCTTTTCAGAATGTGATCTTGTATATTTTTTGCAGAAAAATAGTAGTGTTTGCAAAAGTCCTGCCTGTCTTCCCTGTGCTGACAGACTGCTGGAAGGTTCATCATAGCGGAATGAAGGAACTGTTAAAATTCATCTATCTGCCGGTGTATTAAGAGAATGGGGAAATGTGCATAAGAAGAGAGCACACGGTAGCCCAAGAAGAAGAGGAACGGCCAGAAGAGACCTCCTACAGAACAGCAAAGCTGTGCTTGTTTCCTGCCAGCACTGGCTCTCCAGCAAATTCCAATATAGCAACATCTCCACTCAAAGTTGCCCCTAGGTTTCACCTAGTACCTCTTACTAAACAACGTTCTGTTGGAGAAAGTCACAGTTAGCTGTTCAGAGGATTTAAAAGCATTAAAAGGTGTCCATGCATACAATTGTATTTACTTTACTTTTTTTTTTTAAAACCTCAGAGTATTGATCTGAATAACTTGTCCAAGAAAATCCAGTTCTGAATGATTCATTCACAGTGCTGCTTCTTTAGGACTTTATGGAAGACTTAGACTTTCACTTTTCAGTAGTTTCTTATGGCTGTTTTTCACACACGCAAATAACCTCCATACCTATATTGCCCTTCCATACCTTCAAATGTGTTGGGTTCAAGTCCCATCAGAATTACTCAGAGTGGTTTAAATGTCCCAAGGTCAAATACGTTTTACTTGTTGTGCATTTGGTTTTCAGTTTCTGGGGGACTGTGATGTTGCGTATTCAAACTTCAATTGGCACATCTGAAGCTTGGGATCCTGGTGCACAGTGACTTGGCAGAGCATAACTGAGCTGTAACAACTGATTTTGTCAGAGCACTGTCTCATGATAACACAGTGGGAGCTGCCATGTGGTATATAATTGTAGATATATCTGTGGCAGCCTTCACCTTCATATCTAAGCACATATTTTATCCACAAAATATTCCCAGAAGTGTGATGGGTGTTTATAAAGCTCACAGATAAGTCTTCATTTTTCTTTGCCAAACAGATAATAAATGTGCAAACAGTGTTTTTTGTCATGTTAGTCAAAAACTATCTAAAACCAGAATTTCCTGACTCTGCCTCCCTGAGGAAAATGATGCCATAAAAATTAACGTTGTAAAAGACGTTATCGAAGATAACATAGGAATTCACTAAAATTTTGCCATTCAAAAGAGCCCAATTTTTTTTTTAAGCCAGAAAACTTAGATAGGGGTCCAAAATAATCTTGCATCTGTCTATCTCACCTTTCTGACTTGTAGAATCATAGATCATTTAGGTTGGAAAAGACCTTTAACATCACTGAGTCCAACCACTAACCCAGCACTGCCAAGTCCACCACAACATCCTTCAGTATCATATCTACACGTCTTTTAAAAACCTCCAGGGATGGTGACTCTACCACCCCCCTGGGCAGCCTATTCCAGAACTTTACAACCCTTACAGTGAAGAATTTTTCCTAACGTCTAACCTAAACCTCCCTATGTGCAACCTGAGGACATTCCCTCTTGTCCTATCACCTGTTACCTGAGAGAAGAGATGGGTCCCACCTCGCTACAACCTCCATTCAGGTAGTGGTGGAGAGCGATCTGTTTACACAATATATAGCAGTGATATATTCACTCCATTGCATTAAGAAAAAAGAGTCATGAACACATCTTTCAGAAATTCTTATAAATGTGCATCCATGATGTACCTGAATGGCTGTTAAACGTGCCATCACCAGCTCTGCAGCAGTATGTGCTGAGATGGTCATTATCTGCCACCAGTACATATCTCCTGGAGGAATGAGGCCAGGCTGGAAAAGCTTTTTTACTACTCAGACCAGAATGACTCTGTAACAAATAAGAAGGAATTTGCCTTACCTGTCTATGCTGCTGAGAGACTGGATACTGCAAACCTGAGATTTGCTGGCTTTGCTGCATTTTCGTAAGCATCATTTTTTGCTGCATTGCTAGGGGTACGTTAGGTGGCCTTTGAAGAGACTGGTTTGGAAGAGGCTGAACAGGTTGCGGCTGCAGCTGTTGTTGCTGTTGCTGTGGCTGTTGCACAGGGGCTGAACCCTGTGCCTGCTGTGTGTAGTGCAGAAGGGTGGGCTTGTTTTGGGAACCCAAAACTGAAGGCATCTGCTGGTTTGTTTGCTCTGAGTTAAAGTGAAACAAAGGCTTTGTGTTGCCATGATGCTGCTCTAGTGGTGGCTGAGCACTGTTGATAAAGTTTCTGTTGAGGTCCTGAGGCTTCTGTTGCATGATTATGTCCATGGGATTGCTCTGGGGAGTGGTTGATTTATAAACATAGTTGTTCATTCCTTTTGACTGGTTTCCATTCACTGGTATCCCAAGCATTGCTGAGCTTTGTGGGCTGAACTGCTGCTGGCGAAAAGAAGGACTGGGGATTTTCTCTTGCACAAAGGGTCCAGGGGAAGGTCCTGATGGAGACAGACTGGTCCAGTTGGCTGTCTGGTTCTGCTGCTGCTGTTGCTGCTGAATCAAGGCATGCTGCTGCCGGTTAGCTGCTATCTGTTTGAGCTGCTGTGCATGAGACACCTCCTGCCAGTTAGGCAATGGCCGACTGGATGCAGAAGAAACCTGTGATACCTGTGTTTGACTCTGAGGCACCGAAGGGATGGGTGAAGAGGTGGACATGGCAGTGGTGGCCATAGAGAAGGCTGGACCTGTAGAAGAAGGCCTCATCTGTGGGGAGCCCACAGGAGCCTGATTTATGCCTGGTGCATATTCACTTTTTATCACCATCTTATCCATCTGCAGAGATCTCACAGGAGCCCTCTGGCTCTGCTGCCCAAGGTCAATGTTGAATGGTTCATCTTGTTTTATTGTGGCATTTATCATATTCTCTAGCTCAAGATCACTCATTGGTGGCACTGATATGTTAGTCAGTTCATTAAATAGTTCCTGAAGCTCCAAATCCATCATTTGTTCCCATGAATCTTCCCCATATCTGTTAGGGAACATGTTCTCATGGGATGTCTGGCCATCTAAGTGTTTGCTGCAGGACATTGTTTCTCCTGGTTCTTTCTTTACCTCTTTCAAAGTCATATTAAACATGCCATTCCCACCAGCATGTATATTGTTTGTTAAGTTGTTGGTCTTTCTTTGTGATCCTTGCCCCACAGACATGGTTCCTGACATTGACTGGCTTTGGCAATTGTTAACATGTTGTCCACCTTGTCCCACTGAGATATTATCACCCACTCTTATCCTCTTAACATCAAGGAAAGAGCTCTCTGAAACACCATTGGGCCTCTTGCTGTTGACCGGCGACAAATTTACCACCAGTTTTCTCTTCAAGGAACCTTGTAGCTGAAAGAAGCAGAGACAAAAAAAAAAAAAAAAAGACTATTAGATGACACTGGAGAAACAATCTGTAGTCTATTTGCTAGAGGAATCTTGAAAGGCGACAAGCAAGTAAGCATTGCTTAATACAGAAAGATACTCTGGGCTTTCTCAGTCAATGAAACTATGCAGAACTGTGGAAAAAGACATTGTAAGTGGGACATCTCCCTGCCACCATCAGCCCTATCCTCATAGCCACCAGAATTTTTCAAGCACTGCTGCTTCCTTTCCCCCATGAGTGTGAGAGAAGGAAAGTGTCAATAGCTGAAGCTGGCAAAGCCTAGAGCATATCTTCCCCACATTTGCTCCCATCTAACTCTGCCAGACAGATCTCAAGTATTTTTAGATAGGAGAGACTAATGCAGTCATGAAGTCTACCCTTGTGCTTATCCAGCACTGCAGGATTTCACTCTTATGTTTTTGGTGTATGATCCGAAATACCATTTTTGGCTGCTGTAGAGTCCCAAGGTCCTAGGAGACATTTTAATGTCACACACAAGATGTAGGCATCCTGATCTCACATAGGTTTATATTGGCCAGAGATGTGTATAATTTAAGATGTCAGATGTTAACTTGTTCAAAACTGAAAATGAAGCCACTGGAGCCATGTCAGGTTATGTCAGCCAAGGGTCTGGCCCATGATGTACTGCTGGATTAATTTCCAGAGATGTATATTAATGCATTAAGTCCTAATTGTTTATGTCCTGAAACATCTGCTATAAAAGGCACAGTCAGCACAACACTGCTCTGAGAATTGCAACTGTATTTCCTTTCCCTTGAATATTTAGAGCAATACTTTCAGGTTCACAGGCCCTCTGAGCCTACCAAAGGAAAAGAGGCTCACGGTTCTGTCCACCTGATCTACACTTGGCTGCCATGGTTGTAGACACAAATTCTCTGCACACACAAACCAAAGATTTAGTCCCACAAGCTGAAAAGGTCGTCCTTGCTGCATATGCCATCAAGTGAGGTGCACATATCCTGCAGAAGAGTTGCTTTGGACACGGTTCATAAGAGGATAGATCACTTTCAATCAAGGGCAGTTGTCATACCTCTAGCTCCTTCCATTCAAGATGTGCACACTGAGCAGTGAACACACACACTAAGCAGACAGCCCTTGCTCTGTTGACACACACGCTGCCACTATTTTGTCTGTCAGCCCTGTGAGGAAACTCTGCAGGGAAACACAGCTCATCTGCTGCCTTTCTGCACCGGGGCAGAAGAGCAACTGGCCTTGGAAGCAACAGAGCAACGTCATCTGACAGATACATGTGTGTGCCAGTCAGAAATAGTGCCCATATAAACCTTGGAAGGCTGTGATGGGTAGAGGGAACAGTGAGAACTCTCATTTTCCAGTTAAGTGAAGAATGATGATTCATGAGACTCCATTGTTTGTATTATGCTGTTTCATGTACAGAAGTCCATGGACACATAATATGTTGTTGTGGGCCCCATTCCCCTCTACTTCAGGCTCATCTATAGGTAAGAGCTCTTCCCAGGTAACTACAGATGAGAGCTCTTCCCAGGTAACTACAGATGTGAACACTTTTATTCTGGTGTGAATACCAGTAAGCTGCCTGGGAAGAGCTCAACTGACAAGTACATATTTCCTCTGTACCCACCTATCCTTCCACTGCATCAGCAGGTCACTGAGTGTAGGCCTTAAAAATAAAGCTTGTAATCTCTCTCTCTGACACTGAAAATCTCACCTCATATCTCAAGTTCAGTTTTCAGCATAGTTTTTGAACCACAGATACATGTTTTCCTTTCATAAGGGCAGACATATCAGTGCCTAGTTGTATAAGTCCTCAGACCCTGTGCCTTCAAGAGTAACTAATCGTCTGCAGGTGTCCCCTGGCGGGGGTAGTTTTGGATGGTCACTTGTGAACTGCACAGACTATCTTCAGTTAGTGTGTTCCTTCTGACACAAGTTGCTGTACTTTCCTTTGCAAAAAAAATGGTAAGCAGCACTTCCTTTTACCATCATCTTTGCTGTCAGTGTGCTTATTAGAAATCATTCTCGAGTCCCTAAATTCATCTTCCTAGGAAATGGGGAAGTCCCCAGGTCATCAGAATACATGATTTGGAAGCATGTTTTGCTTTCAGATGTGCTGCTGGCAGAAGGGCTGAACAGATAATGAACAAATATCCTCTGTATGTGTATATACTTTATGAGTTAATATGCTTTTCTGAGTTAATTCTGCTTTTGTCTGACATTTTGAAGGAAAGGGAGCTTCACATTTCCAGAGCACCTGCACCATTTTTTTCTGATTACTGTTAAATATGCAGGTGTTGCACTTTGCAGTGCATAGTAGCTGCTGTTCTGCATTTGAGCTAGCTGTTAGCAGACACGGGTGAGCTGAGAAGTGTTTTGCCTGGTGACACATACAAGTCAGCAGCAGAGCCCGGGAGAGCACTATGATCTCCAGACATATCCCTTAATTAAGTGCTCACTCCCTTGACATGGGCTGGAGGACTCCTGGTTTCATGACATCTGCTCTGCTGAAGTGCCCACCAAAAAGGGCACTATGCATTTATAAAGAAGTAACGAATGATGGCTTATCACACCTGCTCCAAACCTTGCAAACACCACCCACTTAATGCTGACAACACCTTGGTCAATTGATGTCCCCACCTTAAAGCAGAAATGAGAGCAAGTGAGGCTGCAAAGGTGCAGGGTACTCTAAGGGGACCTCACTGAGGCTGCTGGGAAGGTCCTGTTTCCAAATCCCCCTTGAGTTCAGGATGTGGATGGCGGGTGAGGGTATGGTAAGGATGTGAGCAGCCTCCAGGGATGAAACTCCCTCTCCTCTCTTGTATCGAACTGTTATCAATTATGTGTCAGGGTGGTTTTCTGAGAACCAGTCTGTGTTCAGCAAGATAAGCTGTGCCCATGACAAGCCTCTCTGTCCTGCCTTCTAAAGGGTATGGCTGCCTGAGTGTTATTCCTGTTTTCTTTTTAAAGGGGAGCGGACCAGGGTTTGACCACTCAAAACTTTGTAGTTTTCTAGTAATCAAAAATTTTTCAACTACTGATTGAAAGTCATTACTTGACAATTTTTTCCCCAAGCAAAGCACAGACTCTTCAGAGGGTGAAAAACAAGCTTGTCAGATTTCAAGCTCTATCTCTTCCAATTTGCAAGCCACAATTGATTTGGGTCAGTAAATGTAAAGCAAGAGTTCCTATAACACAGAGGCACATTCCTCAGATTAAACAGGCTCGCAGTTACACATCTCAGACTGCTTGAACTGTGTAATACCAGAAGGCTCTGTGATGGGAAACGACTGATGTGACAGTAAGCAGGAGAGGAGGAAGCCCTCCATTCACAGCTCCATCCCACAGATAGGTGGGCAGCACTTTGTGAACCATCAAAGAGCACATGCATTTCCTGGCAGCCTGGGTTATTGCAAGACCTTTTGCTGAGCAGGGTCTGGTGAGTCAGCATGTGTTCATGTACTTATAGCAAAGGAGTGATGGATGCATTGATTTTCTGAAGTTAAAACTGCATCAGCTAAGCCTTTGGAGATCACATTTGCAAGATAGTACAGTGCTGTTGTTACTGGCCAAACTGCTCAGGGACATTAACAGCAGAGGACAAGACTCTAGAGATGACTTGGTCCAAATGCCTCAGTGTAGTACCCTGTCCTGTGCAGAGGGAAAATTAGTTTATCTTTAAAACTTTTTATGAGTCTTAAAAAGGATTTAAGTGAGGCAGCTTCTTCTCTAATGCTCCCTGACACAAGGCCAAATCAACGGAATAAACTTCTTTGCTGCGAGGGTGACAGAGCTCAATAATCTCTGGAGGTCCCTTCCAACCCCTAACATGCTATGAATGATTCTATGAGTTCTAACAAGCTAATAATTAGGGCTTATTAAAATCTGGTATTAAATAATTTGTCTTTCAAAAAAACAAAAAAAAAGCTTTTGCCTTTCCTTCATCTTTCTTTTGGTTGAGTTTTTTTTAACTAAATGTAAAACTAGAGGACTTTGCTGAAAATGGATTATTTTTTTTCTGGCTCTTTTTTTTTTTTTTCAGAAAATGGAATGAAAAACTTCTTTGGTGCAAAAGCACAGTTTGTCAATAAGAAATTTTACAGACTGTTATCTCCAAAATATCCATATTTAGGAATATTTTTATCACATCTTTGATCCATTTCTGACATTGCCACATGCATTCATCTTGTGTTCCTTTTCACAGGGACTGTCCAATATCGCCAAGAAAAGAATTTGGCTGCAGCAGCAGGAAATTATAAGGTCTATCCGGTTTCACATTCATTGAAAGTCTTATTTTTTGTGCACTTCATGCAGCGTCTTCAGTTGGGCTTCTTTTAGAATTTGCTGTTTACTTTATTTAACAATGTTCAGGAGCACATCACCTGACAGAAGTCCTAGGTTAACTAACTATCCAGCAGCCTTGAGATTCACAGCTCTCAGGACAAGTAAAACACAGCTTGTCCCTCTGACTTGTCCAAGTACCTCCATAGTACATGCGGATCTCAAAAACTATTCATTTCCAAGTGCAACTCATGCTTGGCCTTTTACACAGATGTTAGTAACGCATCTGTCATCTGAATATGTTTATAGCTAGACATTTACGACTGGATCAAAGCACCAAAATGCTCCAAGCAAACTACAGAGAAAATACCAGAGTGTGACAGTTCTAAGTCTCCACTCATCCTTATTAGATGAGGATATAAAAGGAAGATCTCTTACCACCTTTGTTCTCCCATCTCTCACATTTTCCTACTAAGGTTTGCAGCTTTCTTAGCTTATGTGGTAGAACAACCGGGACAAAGACTGTAAAAAAAAGAAACCTGAGCAATGATCACACTCTGTGAAGCAGGCAGCACAGCAGCGTTCACGAGTTGCAGGGAGTAATACTTCTGATGTTAAAAAAGCAGCTTTGGATTTTATGCTTGTAACATAGAAGCAGCAGACAAATCCACTTTAAAAGGCCCTTTTTGGGCTTCATAGACTTTCTCACAATATGCGCTGACTGTATCTATGGCTGCACTGTAAACAAAACTCTTCATGTATCTAGGGAAGGGGGAAAGGAATTATATGAAAAATACAGCAAATATTCAAACAATGAAAGTG
>VWZY01008982.1:229394-267596 GCA_013399075.1 Chloroceryle aenea
CAGTGTTTGCTGCCAGCCTCCTGCAGCATCGCCTCCTGCGGTGTTCAGAGCCGAGCCAAGCTGGGGAGCACCTCTCTGGGCAGGGGCTGGGGTTCACCAGTGCAGGACCTCCCTTTTGCAGGCATCTCCCCAGCATGTGGGAGGACCAGACGCCCCTCTCCTTGTTTTCTTAGACCTTTGACCAGGCACGATGTTGTGGTGACTCACACTGTGGCCAGCTGCAGAGCCACTGAAGCACACTGGGGCTGACACAAGGATGAGGAGGAACTGCTGCCATGAGCTGCCACCTCCAGGGCCATCACAGGTCCTGACACTGTGATCACACATGCACCCACATGGTCTGTTTCTGACTACAGATACTTTTTTTCAGGAACAGGCAAAAGGGCTTCCTTTACTGCTTTTTCTACCTGGTTCCTGAAAACTGGTGGCTCTGGCCAGCTCTACGCTTTCTCTGCACAGCAATTTATTTTTAATCTTTTGTCTTAATTTGCAACTTCTGCCTGACGTGGATCAGAATGCAAGAGTGACAGTTGTCTTCAGAGAGATTTTGGCACTCCAAGTTCAGAAAGTCCAATCTGCTGGATGATGCTGATCTAGGAAACAATATTAATTTTTCATGCAGGACTAAGTGATGGAGTGGAGGCTCTGGGCACACCACACAATGTGGAGCAGCATCAAGAGCTGATGTGACCTCAAAGCACCACACAGCAACATGGTTGAGTCCTACCACAGCCGCAAAGATCTGTGCAAGAGCAGCAGATGCTGTTTCCCACTCCATCCTGGTTTGTACAGGATCATCTCCAGGTGCCTCCTGAAGCCCACTCTCTCTGAGCAGTGAGGAGGAAGAGGTGCAGGTGCCTTCATCCCCACACTGTTGGTGAGCATGGCAGCTTAAGCCAGCACACCTCCACTGCCTCACTTCTCTCCCATTTATCTAATCACATCCTGAGACCACTCCAGTCACAAGGAGCAGTGTTTGCTGCCGTGAGATTTTGGCTCTACACATCCCAAACCTTCCCACCACTCATCCCTGTCTTTCTGACCATAAGTTCTTTGGGAAAAGATTCAGTGTCTATATAGGGCATCTTGCACTGGTGTCTTAGCTCTGGCTGATCCTTAGGCGTAAGAACCACTGTCAATAATAATGCTGACTGAGAGTTAACACAAGTTTTTCTCCCTGTTTACTGTAATAAATGCCACTAAAACTGATTTTATAGTAACAAATAAGAATGTTCCTTGGCTGACAAGTATCCACTTAATTTGCATTAGCTGGGAACAAGGCTGGAATAATAATCAATATGTTAGAAATCTCACAGTTTACCTTCACTTATGGAAAAATGACATATCTTGCCAACTGAACATGCCAACCTAAAAATGCATTCATATTATTCACAGTGTACTGCCTAGAAATATAACATCAGGGCTTTGGTCCAAGTTGCTGAAGCACAATAATTTTATTTTTTATGCAGATTTTACATCTGATGGATTATAAAATATCATGTCTAGCCACAGTCTTTTAGAAGAATAGGAACACAGGGAAACAATAGCACTTTAACTAGGTCAAGACTGCTAATCAGAATGTAGCAGTCATTACTGTGTAAAAACGAATAAGCATGAAAGATCTGTATTTCTTATCCTGCAAGCTGTGTATTTGTCTTCTGGAGAAGCCTTTTCTGGGGTTTTTTGTTTGTTTTTTTTTTTTATCCTTTTCAACTATTAATAAATTAACAATCACTTTATGTAAAAGCTACAGAAATTTCTGTCAACATTTATTACCATGAAATGTGGAACAAAGCATAATGCAACCTGAGCTTGGGAAATGTGACTGCTTAACTGATCCTATCCTGATGAGAAGGAAATATCAAATGCATTATAAATGTTGACAGGATGATCAGACATGTAAAAGAGGTCATCCAACACCACCCTCCACGTTGTTTACCAGTTTCATAAGTCAGCTTAAAGTATTAAAACCACATACTGTCTTGCACAGGAAGATCCTAATGCTTAAAAATGTGGCTGCTGTTATTTGATTTGCCTTTTAGAGATCAATAGCATAGCAGATTTCACCTAATGAAAGACTGCTGAGAGCAGTCTGGTCCTGGTTTTCTGCCCAGCATCCCTTTCCAACCTGCTCTGTGAAGGCTTTGTACCTTCATTAGAGCACATATCCATGCCCACACATAGGCTTTTATTACCTGTCTAAGCACCTATCTCCTCTGCAACACTCTGTATCAAAAGTTCTATCAATGGAGGAAGACAGCAGCCATCCATCCAGCCTTGGAAAATAGGGAAATATATTGTTTCTCTCTTCCTGCAAATCAATGTGTTGTCACACAGGACATCCACACTATTTGGCCTTGAGATCTTCTGCAGGGTAAGTTACAGTTCATAGGAGATACAGTCATCACTTATAAATTGGGGAAAAAAATAGTCCCTTCAAGTATACTATCAAGTCATGCTTCCAGCATCAGAATCTATCAGCCAGTACAATGAGCAGCTAAGACTCTTAATGAGCAACTGGTGAAATGGCTTCTTGTTAGGAGGAAGGAGTCCTGCTCCTCTGTCAAAAAGTTCATCTGAAAATGATATTTAGGATCAAATCCATGCCCATGGTAAGAGACCATCTTTAACAATGTTGCTGCACTTGCTTGGTGGCTGGGTTTGACCTATATTAACATCTTGCCCCTGCTTCTCCCCATGATACAAGTTCACCCCGTTAAAATCAAAGCAGTACTTCACAGTAATTTTCAAATCCTTCAGCTTAAAGGTGCAGTGTCAGGCCAGGACAAGGGCACCCCACCGAGAGTTTCACCGATATGAGCAGAACATGCAAAAATTTAGAGGGTTTTGGAGACAAGTGACAACAATGATTTAAGGGCTTTGAAGATAATCCTATGAAAAGAACAGACAATAGAAGGGCTAGATAAAAGATAAAATTATGGAAGTTTGTATGCAAGACTCTAACAGATTAATGCCAGATCAAACCTGAACAAACCTGAGCAAACCTGAACATCAGTAAATTCAATCCCAATGAGATGATAATGTTTTTCTTCAAATGTGACAGGTCCAGAACTTTGCAAAATCTAAAGAAAGACTGAGCATTTGCTTGGAAATGGAAAGATACTGATGTATGAAAAATGACAAATATTTAGACAGAGATGTGAAATATTAAACATCAAGGTTCAAACCAGTTCATGGTTCATGGGGACTGGCTATGGCTGTCAGTGGGCAGGGGAGAAAGAGGTAGGTGGGTGAAGTGGTGCTTTTTGCTGTGATTGTGCATCTTCCCTGATATATTTGTCATTGCTATCAATGAGATGCTGCAAAGGTTTAGAAGGGGGACATGTCTGCCTCCTGTATTTCCAACACTTCAGAAGTCTGGAAGAAAACTATAATAATGGGAGTCATTTGACCAATGTTTGCTACTAACTGTATTCCTGCATTTCGGTTTTAGCCTGAAAACACAAACAGAATGACAGAAGAATGAATAGTAAAAATCAGTGTGAGACAATGAAGACCATCAGCAGGTTATGGGAACCCTGAATACCTTGTCTTGCACTAGCACATGTCAGTCACCTGCTGTCCAGGTGATTTTTCATTATTTGGTCTTTCTTTAAGTACTATCTTGATGGTATTTTATGAGATGGTTGAAAGAATCCAAGCCAAATAAAATGGCCACAATGGCTTACAAGAAAAAACTGAGAAATGACATGCAGATTGGAGAGGATGAGTGAAAGATGTTTGCACACCTTGAGTACTGTGTCCAGTTTTGGGCACCACAGTACAAGGACACAGAGGTGATGGAGCATGTCCAGAGNCAAGTCAAACTCATGGAGTTGTCTCTGAAGAAAGTAAAAATAAGTTTTCTAGATTTCTTTTTCTCTCTGATTAGTACAGAGAATAATTGATAGTGCAGAGCATCTAGCAAAACTTGGCTTTTTCAGAAGGATTTGCTTTGGCAAAAGGAGATGACATTGCAATAGAGTTCACATGTCTCAAGAGTTGTTGATTCTGCATCAGATGCCATCATCACACAGTTTAAAATGTAGCACTGAACAGTGTTATACTGGTCCCTGAAGAAGTAGGGAGGGTACGTGAAGACCCAGTCCGGTACAGAGAAGGAATAAAAGATGGAAAGAAGACATGAGAGCCGTGCCTTGGCCTGTTTTGAGAGACAGGCTCAACAGCGGTGCCCTCAGCAACCCTCAGATGGTCTGAGAAGAGGCTCAAAGAAACAGTGCCAGGGCAGGACTTGCAAAACTCCCCAGGGCGGAAGTGATGCAGTTTGCACACTGCAGTCTTTCAGCACCTTTGTCCTGCCCCTCTGAGGCTGCTGAGCACACACTGTGGTTAGTGGCTTGGAGCAGCAATGCCAGTGACTAAGACTGTCAGTGTAATCCCCTTGCTGTGGATGCTCATGTCTCTGCAGCCCACTCAGTGTCCTAAAATTCTTTCTACTGAATGCCTTTATCCCAACTGCAGCTTTCTTTAAGGGGATCCTTGGTCCTAGACTCAGCACCAAGCCCATGAGTCACAGTGGGGTGTTAAGCAGTTGATGAAGATGCTCCTGGTAGTTCCGGACAGAAGCCCATCCCTTCCATCTGTTCATTAAATCTCCTGTGGTGAAAACCATGAAGGGTCACCACAAAACTTTCAGGTATTTTTGGCCGCTTTGATAGTTTGCAGTAAATGGGAAAGAATTGGGTTGATTACAATTAATGCTTCCTATTTCCTATGCACACAAACCACTTGTTGAGTGAATTCACGTGAATAAAAACAAGCACTGAAAAATGAGCAGTTCTAGGACTCTCAAAGACAACAGCAATTCTCAAAGTTAATTTCCTGCACAGCAACCTTGAGCGTCTTTCTATAGCCAGTTGTGATTGCTGGCTTTGAAAATTCAAAATAAGAAAAATTCTCTGTTTGCCAATGAATAAGAGGAATAGCATCTCCTTCCTGACACAACACACAAGGGGCACACTCCTTCACGACTGGACACAGGTACCACAACCATCACAAGAAACAGCATTCCTTTGGCTACTCAGTGAAAATGGCTTAGCCAAGATTCTAAGGATCCCTTAACTACAACTGAGTTTTAGTGCATCAATGCTGCATCACTTCTGTAGAGTACACATCAGTGATGAACAAGGTGTGGCCAGCAGCAGAACTGTTCAGCTGCTCTGCTAACTTGGATAAGGGAGTGCAGGCACCTAGAGCAAGTCCTCACCAAGAGTTGAGCAGTAGAAACCCTCTGCAGTCATATAGCTTCCATAGTTGGGTCTTTTAAATTCTATCTCTGCAGAGCACTAACACAGTAGAAAGATAGTTCATTTACTATTTGTCTAGTTACCATACTATTCACAGAAAGAAAATAAAAGTATTGTAGCAAGGGTCTTAGTGGAGAGTTCCTTAGAAGATCTTTAGGATCATAAAATGGAAGGAACCTCTGGACATCAGGCCCTGCTGAAAGCAGAGCTACCTTCAAAGTTACATCAGATTGCTCAGGACATTGTCCTGGCAAGTGTTGACCATGTCCAGGGATGAAGACTCTACAACCTCTCCAGGCCCCATTCCAGCTCCCGTTTGTTTTCTTTTTATGTTGTTATCAACTTGTGTTCCCTGTCTCTCACCGTTTTGTTGTTGACCTCTAAGACAGATTTGGAAAACTTTGAATGTAGAATGAATGGAGGAGATATATAAATTTGACTTGTCTCCAAGTCAATGATATATATGATGAGGGAGGAGGAGGAGATGAAAGCCATAAATGACAATGCACTTGAGAATTGTCAGTCTCTGTTTCTGTGCAGATTCCTTCAGGGAAAGCATCAGATCAGTAGCTTTTAAATGACATAAACAATCAAAGGGTTGACCAAACAAACTGATTCTGTGTCAGATGAATGTGAGTTGCTACATGATGCTTTTCCTTAAGCCTGATCTTAAGCCACTGAACTATCCAAGTCTTTAAATGGTCCTTGCAGGACTTTGTTTCTCTCCCCTTGATAATAAGGTTCCACGACAAGGAATTTATCTTTATATATTTTTCTGAAAAATACTCTTCATGCATTTAGACACTGTCATACACATTAATAATAAGCCTTGTTTTCCAGCTAAATTGCAAAAGACACAGCTGCACATTCAGCACCTCTGAAAAGCAGACGTTTATTTAGGTGTCAAAATATGGATCCCAGTATACTTTAGAAAATACTAGACCGGATAAAACATAAATTTCCTTTTTGATAACATATGTGAAACCTTTCACCTTTGTGGCACCAGTTAATGGTGACCAGAAATCATTTCAGTTGAAGGGCTGCACAGCAAACTGCTTTAGTGAAACTCTGGCAGTAGCAGACCAGTTCTTAGCCTTAGGTAGGAAGCTCTGGGTCAAATATTCTCAGCACTCACCAACTTTCCACTCTGAGAAAGACCAACAGAAACCTCAGGGTTATCAAAGCAGTTGAGTGAAACTTTGCTTGCATATTACTTGGACTAGACTTGCTTTGGTAGGTACATATTTATTCTTATTTATGGTGTTTGAATATACATTTTATAGACTATTAAAATATCTGCAAAAATGCAAAGAGACCTCTGTCTAGAAAAAAGTCTTACTTTGTACATAGGCTTCTGTCTATGGTGGTTTGTACTTAGGAGAAGCTTTAGGAAAGGCTGTCTGTGAAGTCTGGCTTGGAACATGGACCAAATCTGAGCAGTCTCCAGGGAAATTGTTGCTCTGGTGGGCATGGATGAATTAAGACTTTAGGTCATCCAACAGGCACCTTTCACATGTACTTTAAAAAACAGAGGTGGGAAGGTGTTTTGCTATGTTCTCCAAGTGGAATTCAAATTCCAGGGACCCCATCTATGCTGCTATTTGTCTGCGTACATGCCCTTGTCCATGGATCTGTACCGGAGCCTGATGCAACAGTGAGACAAATTTTCTGTCCCTGTAAACATGCAGCTACACTGACCTGTATCAGTGTTTTATTAAGAATTAGCCCTGGAGCCTGAAATCTGGATGATGAACCAGTGTTTACTGGAAGTGCAGACTGCAAGCAGGAACTTTTGTTGGATGTCTATTGCAACAGACTCCTCGCTTCTTTTTAAAGTGCCTCTAGTATTGCAGGCTTTTACTAAGGGAGCACAATGGACCTGGCAGGAAAGCAACAGCTCTTCACCATCTCAGAATAGAAAAAAAACCCAAACCACCAGTCCTTAAGGATATATCACTGCTAGGTAACTGGGACAATGAATTAACAAGGGCTGACTTTTCACTCCCTCTGATTTCAAGGATAGTAAGTAACAAAATCTGGCAGGCTGAAAAAACCCTGCTCGGAGAAGAGAGACAAAGGCAGAGCTGAAATTCATCGTGTCAGTTTTAAAAGGCAGAGTTTTGCATTTGCACAATATGCCCATTCTTGTTCTCCTTGACTCATGGAAAAATATTGAACATTGGACAAGAATGTAGGAATGTGTCTGGTGTCTGATCTCCACAAAAATCTAAATGCTGTTTGCATTCATGTAAGAAATAAAGAGTGGCTGTCCAGGCTCCCTTGATGTGTTAAGAAAATAACAGTAGTGATAGCAATATTGTTATAATAAGAGAAGTAATATAATTTTAAAATCTGGCTGTGTATCTAGTATAAATAAAGCATGAACCCAGGCACTCCTAGCCCTAAATCCCAAACACAGCTCAACAGAGCTTGCTAAACCATTTGCCTGTCACAAGCATTGCAAAGGCTTTTCTTCATCGACTGCATCCGAAGCCACTGTTTGTTTCCTCAGATAGCAGAGGTTAAAACTTGTTATTGCTTTTTTGACTTTAGATTCCATAAGAGTTGCAGTGCCCATATTACCATCTATAGCAGACAGTCTGTGTGTCTGCCAACTGTCAGGCAGCCTATTCATCTCCAGTTGCCTTTTGCCTACTTTCTGCAGCAGAAGAATTTCCCTCCACTTGATTTCATGTGCTGGAGTCCTGTTCCTCATGATGTTTCTGCGGTTTGTTTTTAAACACAGCCTGACTTCAAGCCTGAGGGGTGTGGGAGACCGTAGCCCCAAAGAACCTGTTGCTCCTATGTTGCGTGCACCTTGCCAGCTGGTCAGCTATGGCCCTAAGTCTCGGCAACATCATATAACTGGCAGTATGTGACTGGGGATTGTTGGATAAACCCAATCATTGACCAGAGGAAGAGGCAAGCAATAGGGTCCACCATGGTCTTCACTGATGGACAACTCTAGGATCCCCCAAAACACTTGCCTCCGGCTTGTCCCATTGCTGTGGAATCTTGCTACTCATTCTCTTCCTTAAAACCCTCTCTTCTTTCCCCCATTCATCTCATCCATCCAAGGCATACAGTCTGTGTGGTGAGGATACTGGTACAGGTTATTTTTGTCCACTCCTGACACAGGTGTTCCTGGAGATCCCTTCAAGTACCTGCCAGCATCTTTAGGCATTGGTGTATCTCTAAATCATCCAATACTCTGTTATTTTAAACAAAGCGTGCTTAGCAAGGAGGACTGTGCAGGAAGATAGGATAGGCAGGTCCCCAGGCCGTAAAGTCCAGATCTTACAATCACAGCCATATGCTATATCATCCTTTGCCTAAAAAAATCATGCTCCCATTTAAGAAAGCCCCCAAAATCAAAAGAGGCAATGCTGGTATTTGCTGGTTGCCTCTTTTTGCTACCCGGTCCATTAGTGATCTGAAAATCTGCAGACTTGAAAATTTTCTGAGCCTTGGCATTAGCTAGTGACTCACAGGAGGTGGAGAGAGGATGAACAGCTCTGTCAGACCTAGTGACAGGGGTGAAAGAGATCAGTCGGATGAGGCTTGTCAAACTGGTGTGTTTATTTTAATTTTTGTGTTAATGTTGTGAGAAGCCTCTTGAAATTTCACTTGAAATCCTAACCCAAAAGGATCAGTCTTGCAGTTCACAATTACCAAGCCCCAAGTCATGGGTTGCCCTTCCTGACATAACTGCTTTATGAAATTGCCTGCAGAAAAGAAACAGCACCTTAAAAAAACTCCTCCCTCACATACCCCAGCCAGAAAACTCACAGCCAGAGGCATTTGCCTGCCTTCCTGCTCCAGGAGGAGCTCAGGTCTAAAGCTCCTGAAGTCAACAGAAAGACTGTTGTAGACATCAGTGTGTCTTGGATTGGTCCCCAGCCACCCAAGAGAAGAGATTGGCTTTGCAGCCCATCCAGATGGTTAACAGCTTTAACATACAACCACTGCCTTATTAAATCTACAGTAAATTAAATGAACACTTAAGACACTCAACTGAAAGTGCTATTGATTGTGGTAATTAAAATGAAATACCCAATTAACCACACCAGAATAGGAAATTAATATATTATGGGGCACCACTCTGTAGTATTCTGAACCAATCAGATGTTGTCTATACCTTAATTTGGGCTGAAATAATTTTTAAAGGGAGTTTATGATTATTTAGACATGCGTTTATATAGCACATGCATATATATGTCTATATATGTGTCTGTATATATACATATACATATATATACACACATATACAGAGACATATTATACTATTATATTTAAGTCTTCTGTCTGGGCTCTTAGTCTTATGTTGGCAAAGTCATACTTTTAATTCCAGGTCAGACACCATCTTCCAAGATAAACTCTCACATTATTAAAACATCTAAATCAGAAGGATTACAAATGTCCTGAAGTGGACTTTTTTTTTTTCTTTTTCTTTATAAAGAACATTTACATGAAGGTGTCTGCAGTTTCAAAGCCATTTCAGACAGAGGCCAAAGTTAATGCTTGGCCAAAAAAAAAAAAAAAAAGAAAGAGGTTTTTTTCTCTCTGTTTAGCCTGTGCTGTCAGGTCTTTGCCTGCTGCTTCTAACCACAGCCACCCTAAAGCAAAAGTTTACCTTTAATTAAGACATATAAGTGTTAGGATTCTTAGGCTCTGGACATGTCTCCCTTTCCTCCTCCTCCTTTTTTCAATCGGGAGTGGAAACTTTAACTCACATACAAAGGTGCACTGTCCCCAAATATTGATAGATTGCAGTGATAAACCTTCACTTCTTCACTACAGGAGAGTATCCTAGTGGAAGGTGTTCAGCCATCCCATGTGACAGACCTCCCCCAGAAACATGATGGTTTCAGGGTTGCAGCTCACAGATGACCCATGACCCATTCACAGCCACCTCACCCTGCTCTCCTGGACATGTGCTCCGGTTTCGCCTTTGTTTGGAGGGGAATTTGCTTTCCACAAATCAAGAAACTGCAGCCTTGTAATAGCAGCACTCAGAATGACAAAAGGCCAAACTGGGTTACAGTCACTCAACCCAACTGAGTTATCTAGGTAGTGGCAAGAGGAGTTATTTTTAATGATTTCACGTCCTGGTTTCATAGACAATAACGAGATAGTGTCTATGAGCCTGCAAACCTTAATCTTCAGCTTAGGATCCAGCAGATCCTGAGAAAACAGAGATGTGACAGAGTAGATGTCTTCCAAATCTGGGGTTTTAGGTAAGGAATGCATTTCCTTCCATTTCCTCAGCCATCCCACTAATCCTGGCATTTCCTCCAGCATTGCCCCTGGCTTGCCCTGGGGTGGTGAGCAGGTCCCGTTTCTTCCTGGTGGTCCTAATGGCTTCAGTGTCTTCACACCCAATGGACAAAGCCGAGACATGTGTCTCTCTGATGAAGCTGGACCCTGCAATCCTATGGGATTGTGTTCAGCGGTTCTGAGCTGCTGTCCTCCACACAGGCTGTGAAGATGGGAAAGTCAGAGGTGACCCTACCATAGTTCTGTAGTGTTTCAGAGGGACCATGTAGATACCATTTCTGTAGATCTTCTCTTTGATTTGGTCACAAGTCCATTTTGGCCACTTCCATATGTTTTCTGGACCAAACTGATCGCTTATTGTTCCTCTCCTCATAAATGGAATTGCAGCCCCTGTGGCCCTCTGCCACTGTTTACGCTGGCAGAGAGCAGTGGATATTGGCAGGAGAACTTGGATGGCATTCACAGAGTGAGAGGGCAGGGAGGGAAGAAAGGGCACACTGTGGCCCTCAGTGCCTTTGCTTGCCTTGCAGAAAGCATGCCCATGGATAGAGGGAAAGGAGGTCACAGGTGGGGATGAGAGCTCTTCTCACTGGTCAGGAGAAGAGGCTGAGGTGGCTTTTGAAATGCTTAGATCTGAAAGGTGCCTTAGATCTTGTTAGGGATCTGTAAGACCTGTTTCCTCTCCGTGGAAGATGCTTATCTAGCCCCAGAAGCCTTCTTCTCTTTATCTGACAACAGCTCTGAATATTATGTCCTGCCCACCCTACCTT
This sequence comes from Chloroceryle aenea, assembly GCA_013399075.1. NCBI lineage: Eukaryota > Metazoa > Chordata > Aves > Coraciiformes > Cerylidae > Chloroceryle > Chloroceryle aenea. Next base: position 240,709 of record VWZY01008982.1, read on the forward strand.
GTAAAGAAGAGGTCATACAGCCATGTACAAGATGTGTGCTGGAACCGAGATGCCTTAGGCTTCAAAATGTGTGGATAAACTTGAGCAGCAGGGTGATGCCGCACCACTTTGGTCATGTGTCCATCACCCTACTGCAGAGAGAGGCAGGACAAAGGAGTACACCAATGACCAAGGTGGTCCATCTTTATGCCTGTGAGATGTCCGATTAAACCAACTCTAGCTGAAGTCAACAGAAAACTCTTATCAAGCCCTGAGGCCGGTCCTTGCTGCAATCAGAGCCTAAAAGAAGAACCTGGCCCAGACTGCCTGGCTACTATTCAAGATGGCTCTTAGTTATAAAGTACAAATTGTAAGTTCTCATGTAATGTCCCTGGCAGAATTGAAGCTTGTAAAAGAAAAACCTGTAGACATCATCCCCACTCAGGAACTGTGCAGTGTTATTTTCTAACCCTGATGCACTCTGACATCTCGCAGAACCGCACAGGTTCAATCTCCCCCTGCCAGCCTCGAACGACAAATTTCAGAAGGTTTCTCTCCTTTTCTTTCCCTTGCTGCCTAATACAAAGAAACATATCACTTGGCTCACATAGATCTAAAAAGATGACATGCAGTTTAGAAATTACTTCAAGTACAACAAGGAGATTATGAACAAAAGTAGTTTGTGGGCTCCAGATCTGCTTTTACCTCCTGGGGAACTATCAGTGAGGAGCTGGTCTCCGAGCCCCGGGGGTGCACATCAGGGTTTGTTTACGTGCCAGAGGAACAAAATCATGTCATGGCAATTCTGCAACCGGCTTTGCTGATTTCTACTTTTGCATTTCGCAGCTCTTAGTTGAAAGGAAGCACAGTGTCTCCAAACCTGAATTCTCCTTTGCTGGTGAACTATTTTTTAAACAGTGATGGTAGGTTGAAGCTGTTTTCACTTAAGAACAGTTCGTTCAAATCCTAACGGAGAAATAGAGTTGCCATAGTTACCTGAGCAAGCCCTCAGCACAGCACAGTTCCTTCCTACAACCCAAGAGTTTAGGTCAGCTTGCATGTTTGTCAGACAGAGCTTAATGATTTGCTATTTCATGCAAGTGAATTGCATTTATCAAGTGAGAAGTTGGTATGCAAACCATGGACAGGATTGTCCCCCATCTGTTTTTTTTGCTGGTCCAAGAAACCCATGGGGTTCACACTAGCTGGAAATTCTGCAGGGTATCTGAACAGCTGGGGAGGAGTTTGGAATAAAAATACATTTAGATCTTGGCACTGCTTTGGGGCATCCAGTCCAGCCCATCATTAACAGCTTCTGTACAGCACTGCTCTTCCTCTAGGGGCTGTAAAAATGAACAAAACCTTTGCTCAACCTAAACTTCCGTTCCTTGTCTGTTGTTCCTGCAGACTTTCCATTCTAGTGGTCCTATTGTTTCACTTGGAAATGTCAGAGAGCTGCACAGCATGCCCATTTTATAAGGAATATGTTCCATTTTAAGAGGCCAAAATCATACACTGTGTTGTTCCACAATGAATTTACTTGAAACTTGCTTGAGCTCACTATGGCCTGTCTTCTTTCTTTCTCTTCTTTCTCTTCTTTTCTTTCTTTTCTTTCTTTTCTTTCTTTTCTTTTATGTCTTTCTTTTCTTTTTCTTTTCTTTTCTTTTCTTTTCTTTTCTTTTCTTTTCTTTTCTTTTCTTTTCCTTTTTTCTTTTTCTTTCTTTCTTTCTTTCTTTCTTTCTTTCTTTCTTTCTTTCTTTCTTTCTTTCTTTCTTTCTTTCTTTCTTTTTCTCTTTTTTTTTTCGGTCTTTGCATCTGTATTTAGATTGGTAGCTACCAATGGCACTAGCTTTGCACCTGAACAAATAGGATTGCTGAGGCCAAGATTAGTTCCTTTGTGCCGGCCAATTTGGACACTGGGCATCTGACTGAATGGGCATTTTTCTTTTGAACATCCCTTACTGGAAGTGGCAAAAAAAAAAAAAAAGTAAATACCCTGATTGTATCATCTGCTAAGTGGGTCATTCCTACAAAGGGGACTGGAAAATCTGCCCTACTCCTCACAATTTCCTTCAGTTCTCCTTGCTGTAGCATTGGAGAAAGCAAAAGGGAGAAAAATGTGCATAGAGATTTAAATTCTCCTGAGAACCTGGTGAAGTTGGGCAATCCACAAATTGGCAATACTACAGTACCTAAGTTTCTATATTGCTCTGTCCCTTCCCTGTCTTGGTCTCTTCCCACAGCAGTCTTCTACTATGGTTTCAGGTGTAAGTACATCCCTGCCAATCAGCACAACTGCAATTTAATTGGGAAGCAAGTGATGGATATACTGGCCACTTCTGTCATTAATAGCCCAAGTTTTGTGAGACCACATTGGTGGACCTTGCTAAAGGGCTTCAGTGTGGGCTGGGTAATGTTGCTGACCTGGGACCAGTGATTCAGAGGGATTTAGCCCCCTAAATCCTACTCAAAATCAATGGGGATTAAATGGCAAAGCTGAACAGCTGTCCAAATTCACCGGGAAGATCTGAGGGTGATTCATAAGGTGACTACTTAAGGAGTCCTGCTTTCTTCCACTTCCCTTTCTGATCCATATAGTTGATACACATTTTAGAAGGCACAAGTTCATGTAGGCATGGTGCAATTCAAGTAGAAGATATCAAAGAGGAACAGGAGATGGATAATAAAAGAGTAAGTGATGAAGCAGAGAGATAAAGATGAGAAAGAAACATGACAGGAAAATAGAGAGAAATGAGAAGATGATGGGACCAATGGGCAAGGAAGGAAAAGGAACAATCTAAAGGATATGGAAAAAGAAGGGAATGACCCACCTCAGAGAATGAGTAAAGGAAGAGTGATAGTGTATGATTCAGTCTGAGAACAGAAGATTTTTGAAGGAAGATATCTGAAGCAAGATTCCAGAGAACCAAAGAAGAAAGAAAGACTGAATGAACCAAGGCAATAAAGTATGGCAGGCCCAAGAGGTTGTTTCTCTGCATTGTGGAGGCAGGTCTTCATTGCCCTCAAGCTTTAAGGGGCAGCTCATATGTGAAGTAGTTTGTTATTAATGAACCATTGCAAGATGCACCTCTGTTGTGATCCACTGTCTGTGATGGTTATACTAAAATAGCATGTTCCTGTCTGGATGATTGTCACATGGGACATTTGATTTCCAAATATGCATAGAAGAGCACCGTGCCATTGGAGTTTTGGTTGATTAGTGTCTTTTCATTTCCTTCCACTCTCTAACAACAATTCTCTGAGTCAATTCCAGGAAGATTGGACAGACTGACAGGGTCTGGTTGATGAGGATTGTGTTAGAAATCACTTGTGTAAACTGAACACACACAAATCCATGGGCTCTGTTGGACTGCACCCATGAGTACTGAGGGAGCTGGCTGATGTTGCTCTACTTCTCTCCATCATTTTTGAAAGATCATGGAGAGCAGGTGAGGTGCCTGAGGACTGAAGAAAAGCCAGTGTCACTCCAATCTTCAAAAAGGGCAAGAAGGAAGAGCCTGTTAACTACAGACCAGTCAGCCTCACCACCATCCCTGGAAATGTAGCATCTCATTCTAGAGATCATATCTCAGCAAATGGAAGAAAAGAAGGTTATCAACAGTAGCCAGCATAGTTTTATTGCAGAGAAGTCACATGTCTGACTAATCTGATAGCCTTCTACTACTGTGTGAGTGAATGGGTAGATGCAGGGAGAGGAGTGGAGGTTGTCTACCTCGACTTCAACAAGGCTTTAGACAACTGTCTCCCATAATATCCTCATGGGTAAGCTCAGCAAGTGTGGGTTGGAAGAGTAGACAGTGAGATGGGTTGAGAACTGGCTGAACAGAGCTCAGAGGGTTGTGATCAGTGGTGCAGAGTCCAGCTGATGATCTGACCTGTAACTAGGGTTGTTCCCCAAGGGTCAGTTATGGGTCCAGTCTTATTCAACATCTTCATCAATGACCTGGATGAAGGGATGGAGTGTACCCTCAGTAAATTTGCTAATGATACTAAACCGGGAGGAGTGGCCAATACACCAGAAGGTTGTGATCCAGTGAGATCTGGACAGACTGGAGAGCTGGGTAAAGGCAAACTGAATGAATTTCAACGAGGCAAACTGAATGAATTTCAACAAGGGTAAGTGCGGAGTCCTACACCTGGGGAGGAACAAAACCATGTACTGGTACAGGTCAGGGGTAAACCTGCTGGAAAGCAGCCCAATGGAGAAGGACCTTGTCATTCTGGTAGACAGTAAGTTATCAGTGGAACAGCAATGTGCCCTTGTGGCCAGGAAGGCCAGTGGTATCCTGGGACGCATAAAGAAGAGTATGGCCAGCAGGTTGAGGAGGTTCTCCTCCCCTTCTACTCTGCACTAGTGAGACCACATCTGGAGTACTGTGTTCAGTTCTGGTCTCTCCAGTTCAAGAGGAATAGGGAAATAATAGAGAAAGTCCCATGGAGAGCTACAAAGATGATGAAGGGACTGGAACATCTCTTTTATGAGGAGAGGCTGAGAGCTCTGGGGCTGCTTAGCTTGGAGAAGAGAAGACTGAGAGGGGATCTAACTAATGCTTACAAATATCTGAAGGATGAGTGTCAAGCAGAAGGGGACAGTCTCTTTTAAGTGGTGCCCTGTGATAGGATGAGAGGTAATGGTAGCAAGGTGAAACACAGGAAGTTCCACCTCAACATGAGGAGAAACTTCTTCACTGTGAGAGTGACAGAGCACTGAAGAGGCTGCCCAGAGAGGTTGTGGAATCTCCTTCTCTAGAGACTTTCAAGACCTGCCTGGATCTGTTCCTACGTGGCCTGCCCTAGGTGATCGTGTGTTAGCAGGGGGGTTGGACTCAGTCTCCAGAGGTCACTTCCAACACCTACCATTCTATGATTCTATGGCAGGAGAATTGGAGAAGCAAAGCTCTTACACATTGCATGAAAATGAGTGTCTGGGAAGGGGAGAACATCCAACCTGGGGCACAGACAAGGGAGGCACTGATAGAACCCAGCTGTATTTGTTCTGCAGAGGTTGGCACAGTTACAAGTTGACTCAGCTTGTATCTAATATCTTTTGCCTGGTGAAGATGTTATAGGGCACAGAAGAAGGAGATGGATAAAAATAGGGAATGTAAAGGGACAATGACTCAAATCTGTAAGAAACCCAGCTTCTTTTTCTAAATCATTACCGTCACAATTTTCAGAGGTAAATTACCCTGGGTGATTTAGGCCATAAAAGCTTTTGAGTCATCTTCACTATTTAGCTGTGAAAGATGAGACAGATCAGTTCAAATCACTCATCTGAAAACATGTTAAATAATTAACAGTATACAGTCTGCAATGCTATTTACTCTCCCATGGGGCTGCTAGTCCTCTGACCTTGTAGCAGCCATATTTCATAAACAATGCTCTGCAGGATTGCACACTGACAAAACTTCTTAAAATAAGGAACTGTAATTCAATATCAGCATAATCAATATGTGCGGTGGAGCAGGTAGTTTGTGCCGATTCTTTTGGGCCTCAAGTAAATAGAGTTCAGTTAAACAATAGGCAAAACTGCAGAGGAAAGAAAGGGAATGCAGTATACACTGGTGCCAAAGCTTGAATACATTCATACAATGTAGTAAACTAAGGTCATTGCCTTTGTTAAGAAAATCTTGGCAAATTGCATCTGCTGTAGAGGTCAGGCAATTATGTTCACAAGGAAACACAAACTTGCATATTATTTAATGTTTCCAACCTCTGTAGCACAACTTTATGTCAGTTTAAATATACAACATCACCAATCAGTAACAGATACTGCTGAACATGCTGCTTTCTTACAATCTCAGTTCTCACAGTGGTAGAAACGTTTATGGCGAAGTTGTGTTTTCACTGAGAAGAGTGACCTCTTTGAAATGGAAAAATGTTGAGAATGACTCAAAATAAAATTGAGTGCTTTATTTTGCCTCTTTCCAAGTTGTCTATTTTATGCTAGTTTTTATTTCACTTTGTTTCAGGTTTACTTGTCCTTTTTTGTGTTTATAATTTAATTTCAGGTTTTCCAGTGCTCTCAGCACAGGTCAGCCTCTCTACGCTCTGACTGGCCAAGTGTCCTTTATCACAGTATTTGTCAAATAGTGAAAAGATAAAATAGCAGATAATCACTAAATGCTACGGGTTGACATTCGCAGCAAATTAAAATGCCAGGTCATTCAGAATCTTGCAAAACTAAACTCTTTCCCAGGAAACAAGAAAAATCTGTATTTTTTCCTGCTTTTATCTTGATTCAGCTGAAGTGCTAACTATAGTGTTCAGCTTTTGGCTGAAAATGATCTTGGCATCAGAAAACTAGAGGGTGGAAAATATGGCACCAATTTTTAGAAAAGGTTTTAGGGAAAATGCTTATACAAGGCAAAATGTACATAGAAAACAATTCTAAAGACTAGCTATAGGTGACACCTGGGTTAGGATATACTGGAGAAGTCCAGCTCAGCTTTTGAAAAGGAAAACTGTACTTTACAAGTCTAGTAAGGTTTTTTGAAGGAGATAACAAAGACATGGACAAGAAAAATTCATTTGACATAGCTTTACCGGGAAGTTCATGTTCAAAGGCACTCAGCAAGATCAATTGCTAAAGATGCTTAAAGAAACCAAGCTGTTGTAGGGCAAGAGGGAAGCTCTTCGCATTGGTTAAAAGACAGAGTGGAAAGGTAAGAGCAAATTATCAGTTTTTACAGTGAAAGAACATTACTGGCAACTAGGTGATAGAAAAGCAGCTGAAATTCTATATAGACAAATATAAAATCCAGCACATAGGAAACATTCCTTACTCTGCCTACAGTGATGGGCCCTAGACTCAGTCTTACTCTTTTGCAATGAGATCTCAAGGTCAGAATAGTTCATAGAATCACAGAATGGCTTAGGCTGGAAGGGACCTTAGAGATCATCTAATACAACCTCCCTGACATGGACAGGGACACCTCTCAACTAGACTAGGTTGCTCAAGGCCTCATCCAACCTGGCCTTGAACACCTCCAGGGAGGGGGCATCCACAAATGCTCTGGGCAATCTATTCCAGAGTCTCACTACCCTTGTACTGAAGAACTTTTTCCTAAGATCCAATCTAAATCTATTTTCCCTCAGTTTAAAACCATTTCCCCTTGTCTCTTGTGACACTCTTGTGAAGAGTCCCTCTCCAGCCTTCCTGTAGGATCCCTTCAGGTATTGGAAGGCAGTTATATGGTCCCCCCAGAGTATACTCCAGGCTGAACAATCCCAGCTCCCTCAGCCTATCCTCAGAGCAGAGGTGCTTCAGGCCCTGTACCATCTTTGTGGCCCTCCTCTGGACTTGTTCCAATAGATCTGTGTCTCTCTTATTGTGGGGAGACCAGAACTGGTCACAGTATACAATGTGGGGGTCTCACAAGAGCAGAGTAAAGGGGGAGAATCACCCCTCTTGATCTGCTGGCCACAATCCTCTTGATGCATCCTAGGATACAGTTGGTCTTCTGAGCTGCATGAGCACACTGGCAGCTCATGGTGAGCTTCTCGTCAATCAATACACCAAAGTCCTTCTCTTCAGAGCTACTCTCAACCCATCTAGTCTGTACTTGTACCTGGGTTGGCCCAGTCCAGATGCAGGATCTTGTACTCTGACTTGTTGAACCTCATGCAGTTTGCATTGGCCCATTTCTCAAGCCTGTCAAGGTCCCTCTGAATGGCATCCCTTCCCTCGAGTGAGTCCACTGCACCACACAACTTGGTGTTGTCAGCCCTGAGAAACTCCACTTGTCACTGGTTTCCATTGATCACAACTCTTTGAGTGTGACTTTCTAGCCATTTCCTTATGCACTGGCTGGCACATCCATCAANGCTGGTCCATCCATCAAGCCCATGTCTCTTCATCTTAGAGACAAGGATGGTGTGTGGGACTGTGTCAAATGCTTTGCACAAGTCCAGGTAGATTACATCAGTTGCTTTTCCCATACCAACCAGAGTCGTAGCTGTCGTAGAAGGCCACCAAATGAGTCAGGTGTGATTTGCAATTCGTGAAGCCATGCTGATGGTCACTGTTGACCTCACTATTTTTCATGTCCCTTAGCACAGATACCAGGAGGATCTGCTCCATGATTTTACCTGGCAGAGGTGAGGCTGACTGACCTATAGTTCCTCGTGACACTTTGCTTCCCTTTTTAAAAATGAGGCTTACATTTCCCCTTTTCCAGTCTGGGAGAACTACACCAGACTGCCATGCCTTCTCAAATATGATGGCTGGTGGCCTAGCAACTTCAGCCACCAGTTTCTTCAGGACCCAAGGATGTATCTGATCAGGTCCCATGGACTTGTGCACTTTCAGGTTCTCTTGGTGTTCCTGGACCTGATCTGCTCCTACCCTGAACCAGCCAATGCCCTCTGTGACCAGTCTGGTGTGGCTCAAGTGGTTACCAGAGAAGACTGAAGCAAAAAAGTTGTTGAGTATTTCAGCCTTCTCCATATCCTCAGTAAACAGGTTGCCTGCATCCCTCCAGAGAGGCCCCACATTCTCTTCTGGTTTTCTTTTTTTCTCTGACATGCCTGTAGAATCCTTCTCTGTTATTTTTAATGCCCCTGGCCAAGTTTGACTCCATCAGGGCTTTAGCTTTTTTAACGCGGTTTCTGGTTTCATGAACAATCTCCTTGTAGTCATCCCAGGTTACCTGTCCTTGCTTCCAGCCTTTGTGGATTCCCCTTTTTTTGTTTGATTTTGACCAGGAGTTCCTTGTTCATCCATATAGACATCCTGGCATCTTTGACTGATTTCTTCTTTTTAGGGATGGTGCCATGTACACCATCTCAGTGCCCAAAGTACAAGGGCTCAGACAGCAAGCTGAATGCCAGCAAAGGAATAGAAAGCAAAGCAAAGACACATCATGACAGCACTGTTTAAATCCACCCTGTGTCTCAAAAAGGATGTAGTAGAAAGAAAAATATAGGGCAAAAGGACAGTCAAAAGGGAAAAAAAAACCCCACCTTTCATAGAAGAACCAGTTAAAAAGGTTAAGATTTTTCAGCTCAGGAAAGAAAAAACTGAGGGGGAAATATGATTCAAATGTATACAACAGGTTGTATGGAGTAAATTAACAGAGATCAATGAATCTTCCAATGCAAGAGTTGGAGCACATGGCAAGGTAAAAGTAGGCAAGGAGGTCCTTATGTGAGGCACATCTATGGAACTATTTTTAGCAAGATGTCATACATGCTGCAAGTTTAAACACTTATATGGTTCAGAAAGCAAACGGATAAATGAATTGAGGAAAAATCCATTCAAGTTATTAAATGCAAATACACAATTTACTGATGCTTTTACTTTGGCTTTACAGCTAAAGATGGTTGGAAGCTGCAAGAGTATCCTGGAAAAGGCTTATCTGATTTTTATGCTCTCCTGCTTAGGACTACTAAGAGTAAACACATACAGAACCAAACAAAACTTTGGTCTTAGCCAGTTCAGGCTTCTTATTTGTGCTTGCTCTGAAATTTAAATCACAACATTTTAATGTGTATGAAATTAAATGAAAAATTAGGGTTTTTTTGTTTGATTGTTTTTTTTCCCCCCACTATTTCTGTTCATCTCAAACTGCTCTCAGTTTGAGGGTGAGCATTTAGAAAATACTCTGGGAAGGAATACAATAATTTTTAAGGACTTATGTCTTCTGGCCTGTAAATACCATTTATTATATATATATTCATATAGCATCCAGGAAAATGGAGCTTTCATATGGTAGAGATCATTGGGTGCTGGTGCAATATCACAAACACTAATGAATGCTAATGAAGGGATCTGTTTCTGCAGACATGTGTGGTCCTGTTAATACTCTTTATAAGGAAGCTTCCAAACTCCTCTCTCATCTCTAAGACAGAATTTATCCACCACAGCATTGAAACAAGCCACTAGAAGATGTAAGCATTGGTCTGTCAGAAGCATCTTCTTACACAGCTCTGAGGCTGAATCCATGGCACTGCAGTCTTCAACTTTTAGAGATCAACTCAGCCATGACTTTCAGAATAAACTGGAATGTTATTTCCCTTGGGTGAAATCTGTTGAAACTGATGGATATGTTGTTACTGGAAATCCCAGTGGGGTTGAAATTTTGCTTCCAGTGCTTAAGTTTTGAGAACACCGGATGATTTAGATGTAGTTGTGTGATCCTGAACTGGAAGAAGGGAATGGATGATCTGAGAACAGGTTTGTCATCTCCAGACACTAAATACTGACAGGTTAGAGCTTCCATTTAAACACAAAGCATGGAGGAAAATATATCATGTGGGAGGGGACACGTGGTCCCACCCAACCCAGTCCTTGGACCCAGCATCATTTTTCTAGTCCTGGTCCCTCCAATTGCCTCATGTTTTCATCCTTCACGCTCCCTGTTTCTCCTGATAAAATTAACAATGCCACAGTTGTTTTGCTCCCTGCTGCTGCTGAGGGCTCTATTTTTAATCGCAACTAATGCTGGGGCCAAAAACAAAGCAAAACTTATCTCCCGCCTGCATTGTTTGTGAAGGGGCTGTTTAGTCTTGAGGTCACGGGGCATACCTCTCACCAGGCAGCTTCACAGCCTCCTTTGGAGTCAAGCAATGCTCAGGGTCTGGGTGACTCCTTCCAACAAAAACTGCATTGCAGTTTGCTTTGTACACTGTGGGCTTTTTTATCATTTGAGGCCTTTTAAGTAGTCCCTGCAGCATCACTCTTTCTGTGTGGGTGTGTGGAATGGTGTGGATGGATGCTGGGAAGACAACACAGTTTCTTGGTCTGTCTGTCACTGCCTTGACCAGCTTGGACCTCTTAGGAGAGTCCATTTGTGAGTAAAGATGCCTTACATAGACCTTGGCATCTCCTGACCATGGGTTATTTTGTCCAGAATTAGGCCATCTTGACCACCATGAACTTCATTTACCTGACAAGGAGGGATGCAGATGAGTTATCTAAAGCAACAACTAATTCATGATGGTGCCTGAAAACAACAGCTGGTGCTCCTAGGAGCCAATTTCCTTGGGTACCAAAAGCTTGTGACTATGTCTCAAAGCATATCCTAGTGCATACAGAGAAGCAGAGATCTCAGCACTGTTACAGCTTAGAAGGGACTTCAATTTTCTGCAGCTCAGTCCAGAGCTCCTTTCAGTTCATGTGTTTGAACCTTCCTCACCTATCCAAACAGTTTTGAATGTAGTACAAGAAATGCTCTACCTATGACAAATGGCCTTCAATAGGCCTCCAGAGTTCACCAGGTGGACAGGCAGCTTTGATACTGCACCACTTGAGTTGGCAGCTGCAATACGCCCTACAGCCATCTCAGGAGAATAATACTATTTTATTTGGATCTTTTTTTTTAGGATCAATTCCTAAACTGCTTATTTATCTAATATACAGGAACTGGCTACATTCCAGTTCTGCACACAAAGAAATAATAAAACCATCCTAATTTCAAAAGACCTTGCTTATCGAATGCGTTTTTTCATAGACGGGTTATTTGTTGAGCATTAGTATACCAAGGCAGTTTTCTGTGCCTGTGCCAACAACCACTTTTCCCTGCAGAACTGAATGTATTTGAAATATTTTGAACCCCCACTTTCTGCTTCACTTGCTAAATAATTTCACATTTCTTCCAAAAGCTGATCTTCTTTCATCAGATAACAATCCATATTACTGCAACCTTCTGGAATAGAGGAATGCTACTGACAGAATGACTATTTAGGTACAGAAGTAATTTTATTTTTTGCTTACTTTACTGCAGGAAAATGCTAAATTTGCACATTTCTAACTAGCATATGTGTAGATGCACTTTTTTGCTTAAGCTGTCCAAACCAGGATATGTTCTATGAGCATGCTTAACTAGTCCTCAGGGTTATTTTTTTCTACTTGCTTTTAAGATACCAACAGCCTTCAACTGAATGTCAGCTTTAGCAAACTTCCATGCACTGGACTTTCCATGAATTCAGGCAACCTTATGGCCATCTCTAGCAAATTCTAAATGCACGCAAAAATGCACAAGGGAAATCTTATTAAAGGATGCCTATGCTATTAACTGCTTGCAGCTGCCCTGTTAAGAAACAACATTATCAGCCTCAGAAATACTGAAGCTGGTTACTAAAATGGTTAGGGACTAAGCTGTGTACTAGGTTTGAGTATATATTTATTTGAGCAAATTAAGTGAATATGCATGTGTGCAAATGATCAGACACGTTGATTTGTGTGTGATGACTCAAGTCAAATGTTTAATTTGCATAACTGAATGCAAATTAGGTACAGAACTACAGGCTAATGTGAAGCATGCCATTTGGCGCCTGACAGTTTTAAAAATCAGACTCAAAACCTCCATGCTTTGTGTAACTAAATCAGAGCAGTGGAATTCAGCACAGCAGATATCTATCATTTGATTCTGCTTATAATTATTTACCAATGAGGGAGGAAGACGTGTAAACAAGCAGCAGAACCACAAGTCTGCTTCATTTTCTCTCTCTCCAAGAGAAACAGCTATTCTGAGCTTCTAGCATATTCTTTCTCACCTTATATTTTAACTAAAAATCTCTGACAAAGGAAAACTTACAACTGAACAAGGATATGCAAGGGCTCCCTTAGGATAGCTGTTCGGTTGTTTTTTTGGAAGTGGAAGTTTTCCACTGTACATGGTCCTCAAATTATTTTTAGCTTTGTTTACAAAATATTCAATGTGATTTGATGTTTCCTAGTATTCTTGATCCACTCTTTTCCAAGGGAAGCAGTGGAAAGACTACCCCATAGTAAACTGAATGCAAGATCTCGTACAAGGAAAATATTTGTAGAGAACAATGTGACGCAGACTGGGAGATGAACTGGATGATCTAATGGGCATTACATTGCTGGAGTCTGATGATTCATAGTAGCAAAATGGCAAAATGGCAATTCAAATGTTATTTAAGGGCACAACAAGTAGATTTTTTTTGGTGTATTTGAAATTCTTGATGACTGTAACATATAAGAAAGCACAGTAATTCTACTCAGCATGTCTTTTTATAATGTCTATAGAATGGTTATAAACCTAAACATTTCATAAGCCAGACTTGGGAGTAGAAAAATCACCAGGACATCAAAATGTGGCTGAAGAAATCCCAAAATCCAGATTACATAAATACCCCAGTTTGCTGCCTTTCATTTGAAGATAACAGCCCAGCTCAGTCTGCTGCTGAACATTGATCTATTGCCCGTTTAAACTGGGAACTGTGAAAGAAAGGCACCCAAAGCTCCTACAACCTAGGAGACAAAAGACACAGGGTTAAAATGCAGAACAGCTGTAACAGCCGCAAATGACATGATTTTGCATGGACACTTAATGATTTATGAGTGACTGAGGCTGGCAAAACTGAGGAACTGACTCATGAATGCTCTGCTTTCTCCATCAAGGAAAAAAGAAACAGAGGGAAATGTCAGAGCTGCCCTTTGATTGTCTTCCTCATGTCAGGCAGAGCCCTCTGTAACCCTGCACATATCCACAGCAGACCAGAAGTGGAGCAGCCCCACACAGGGCACACACTAGGCTTTAAAGAACTGCCAATCCACCGTCTAGGTGGAAACTGAAGATCTGTGCATGTGCCTTGTCCAGGTGATGGCTCTGGCTCTGAATCTGCTAGAGGAGCATTTATGAAGGAACTTTGGACAAAGGCATTTTCACTTCTGCTGTGCTACCTCAAGCCCTGTGTATACATCTTCTGAGGTAAACCCCAAACTCTGAAGTTAGAAATAAGCTCTCTTCAGTTGTACTAAAAATATCTTTTACTACTGTCCTGCATAATGCAAAAATGTAGAAGAGAGGTAAGTATGAATCATTTGTGATGGACTGGTAGAAGAAAAGTTTTCTAGTGAGCTGTGTGAGCCTTACACACACATATTCACCATGCATACGAATTTCTGGGAACACACTGTATGTTAACCTACAAATCCCACTGCTTCACTCTAGGTGAACAGAGCTAACATCGAGGAAAATCATTGCTTTTCAAAGGCAATAGAGTTAGCAAGCCTGTTCCTGAAGAACCAAGGTATTAATACCTATGAGAGAGATGCATAATTGTCAAGGAGCAGCTGAAATTAATGGAATCACACTTCATTATAATTCTACTAAGAATTTGACCATCCATTGATACAAATTCACTGGTAGATTCATAAACATCTATACACGTGTACTCATACATCACACATGACCTGTAGACTGATTTGTCTGAATTCAGCTTCCAGCCATTAAAGCCCTTTCTAGTTCTGTCTGTGTGGCTGCAGGGATTTCACCCATCTGTGGTACCTCATGCAGCTACACACAAGACTAACAAAGTCAGTCCTCACACTCCTCTTTCATACAAAAAACAGACTGAGATACCAAAATTCAATTCAGGAATAGTTCCTTCAGTTTTGTTAGACCCAGCACAGATACGCTGGTTCTTCTCCAGATGAATATATTCATATGAGTACAGATTGATAACTCGGCTCCTGCATCTGACATGCTGGCATTGTCAGCTCAGTTATGGCAACTCCGTGTGTTTTTGTGTATCTGCATATGTGTTCATAGTACTTGGAAATGGGATATAATTCAAGTTACCGTAAACTAAATTGTACTTCAATGACAGCAGGTTATGCTGTCACATTTCTATGTACCTCTCAGGAACTGAGAGTGCTCGCATGGACGGCTACCACTGGTAATCAAAGAAGCCCAATTACAGAAGTTGTGGTAACCTAATTGAGAGTCTGAGCTCTAAGTATGTACAGGCTGTGGAAGAGGTGTTTGTTGATACAGGTCAGATTTCCTTGCCTTTTCTTGATGACCACTTTATTCCTGTTTCAGTGATACTACACAGCTCTTCAGCAGTTGCCAAATTTCAAGAGCTGATTGTAACTTCACATTAAAAAAAAAAACAAAAAACCAATAACTTTTGTCCAGGAACTGCTAACTGAAAGAGCTCAATGATTTGTGTACTTTGTTAGGATTTATAATCTCCAAGGAAAAACACAATCAGCATTTGCAATCCAATGTAACTATACCAAAAAAAAAAAAAACAAAACAAACCCAAACAAGTGGAAATAGGAATATTCCCCAAGCTGAGAATTCTTGCAGACTGGATCTGTTGATGTGCCAGTGGCTGAAGGAGCTTGGAGAAGAGCATGCATGATGTCTACAATGTTAGAGTGGAAACTGAAAGAGAGCCTAGCAGGGTACAGAAGAGCAGGGTACCCGTCTTGCCATTTTCAAATCTTAGGTTGTGGCTCTGTAGGGGAACTATTCTGATTTAAATACTAGCCGCCACTGGAAATGGTCCTGCTCCTCTCCCCCAACTCTTCCTTGTGCACTGGTATTTTTCTGGCCTCAGATGAGCTGGGTTGGAGATCTGAGCCATCTGACAGCTCCCTGCTCATTCCTGTAGGGTTATTTTTCTGCTGATTTAGCTTTCCAAATAGGTTTGCTGGTGGGGGCAGAAAATTGTCAGTGCCAGCAGAAGGGGAGCAGCAGGGGGCAGAGTGAGGGGAAGGGAAAGAAGCAGAGCCCTCCTGGGCTGCAGCAGCTAAGCATTAAATCCACTTACTGGCATCAAAGTATGACACCATTAGCATTCCTGTCTCAGAAAGGAAGAACAATCAATTCAACTTTAATTCTTAGGGCTTCAAAACTGATTTATCTAGCAAATTGTTTGTTTGATAATAAGCTACTTCACTTACTGTAAGCAGTGGTGGCAGATGATACTGAAAGAGGACAGCATTTTGAACCTTTTCCCCAAATATTCACAAACTCAAACTGTCCCTGGTCACACTTGTTTAAGCCCCTTGGGAGCAGGGTGCTGTAGGGGAGAGACCAGCAGCCAGTCCCATATATGAATGCATTTGCCTTGGCCCTGAGCAGGTCGGACAGAGGCTTAGTTGACCCTCTGACATAGGCTGAGCACAGCCAAGACCACCACAAAGATGGATGAGGAAGGGAGAAGGAGACAGGGAAAAGGAGGGATGGGGCCATGGGATTGTGATGGGGACTCAGGCATCCTGACTGATAGCAACACACCCTGGCTGATGTGTTCTATGGCTTCAGTGCAGACTGTGCAGTCCCTCGAATGCAAAGGAGCTGCACTGTGAACATGTCACCCTATGGCAACAGTGACCCCAGAAGGCTGTTTGTATGAAGTCTGACCCTCCTCAGTCCAAACACTGCCTTACACAGGTCCTAACAGCACAGAAGAGGGCCAAAGCTAACCAAAACCAACCAGTTTGGAATCACCATTCACTACTTCTTCATGACAAACCAATGCAAATACTTTCTAATTGAATTTTCAGATGTCTAATGCAAACTAAACACCAAAAAACAGCTTCAGAAACTTTAAAGCTGCAAGTGATGCAAAGGATGTGGAGTTGAGGTTGACTCTGCTCTCTGTCACATTCTCCCATGCTGCCCTGATGTCACCCCACATTGGGGGTGCCAAGACTAATCCATTAATGCTGCACTATGTATGTGGAGCAGTTTCAACAGGGTGAACTGAGAGAACATAAATCATCTCTGACACAGAGGCTAATTAGGCCAGCGAGAGCCAAACAGCCTTGCTGATGGACCACAAGAACAACCTAGTCTTATTTTTTGACAGTCCAGGCTTGTGAGGTCTCCTCAGATTCCAGAAGCCTTCTTATCTCAACAGGTTTTACATGGAGCAAATGGCACATCAGCACCCAAATATTCAACAAATATAAAAAGGGGGAACTGAAAGATCCCAAATCTCCAGTCTGTACCTTTATTCTCCCTCCATTCCCCCTCTCTCAGACTGTAAATGCTATTTTTTTTATCATCTGGTAATTTGCTGACCTTTCACTTCTTCACAACAGCTGCAGCTTATAGACTTTGTCTAACATTATTCCAATGAAAGTTTAATGAGACTTTTGCTTTAAATAACCTAATGAAATAAGGGTACCAATTAATCCCTTTGGGCCAAAGTCAGTTCCTCTTTATTTTTGTTCTCTAGAAGAGGCTGTAAAAGTCCCTTCTGGAGGGGGTGGTCCTGTAGAACTTCATGGACATTAACCCATGAGGTTCAACTGAAACTGTGTGATGAAGAACTGGAAATTTTCAGTCTAAAAGGATTGCTAATTTCATTGCAGGAATGCTAAGTTGTAAAACCCAATACATTTTGTGGGAAGTATTTCTAAAGAAAAAAGCATTACAGATTTTCAGTCCTACAAGAACCCAAAACAGTCTTCCTAAGCAAAACAAAGCCAAAAATTAAAATACCAAAAATCACCATGATGTGGGAATTTTGAGTTTCAGCTGATTTAGCAGAAACTTTCGACTGTGCAAATAGCTTGGCCTCCCTAAGTACTGCTCAACAGGTTCTCAACAGCATCCACTTTACACAGCTGTGCAAATTTCCTAAAGCCGGAAGGGGACCTTAATGTAAAATCCGTCTACATCTATGTGCAAAGCAAGACACAGCACGCCAATCGCTGATTTCAACATTACTTGATGAGATGTTGCAATTAGCTATGTGTGCTCTTGAGGACTCTGACATGGACTATGCCTCCACTGCAGGTTGCAGGTCAAGCACTGGGATATTCAGGGAGGTTAAATGCTCACTGAACAGCTGGGAAAGGCTGGACTGCAGTAGCACAGATCTCTGGACAGGCTCTTTTATTCCACTGAGCTAAATCAATCTGAGACCTCTCTGCTGCTGCTGTTGGATGGCTTTTGGTCTCTGAATTAGCTCATTTAACGTTCATGTATCTCAACACTGCGCTGCAATCTGCAGTGTAGACAGAGCATTATTTCTACTCTAAATTTATCCAGCTTCAGTTCTCAGTCACTAGATTCTGTTATGTCTCTGTCTATCCATTCTAAAATACTTCTATTATTAGAAATAAGCTACAGACTTGAACAGAACACATCCATCATCGCTTTATGATCTTCACACTCTTTTCCTCACTTATAAACCACAGTCTCCCATCTCTGCATACAGGTCTCATTTTCTGAGCCCCTGTTTTACAGTGAGGAAGCAAGTGTGGCACTGGCTGAGGATGCAGCTTTCACTGAAAGAGGACAATCAGACGGCAGAAACTACTGGCAAGTACATCTGTTATGTTGCTGGGTACAGCATCACCGCAGGCATGCTTGCACTATGTCAAGGTTTCACATGGTTGGTGGTGTCTGAAAGATTATTCTGGTTTTGGCTTAATTTCTCACCTGATACTATCTAATCTTTGTCATGCCTTGCTTTGTTCCAACAGTTATATGCCAATAAAACTACCTTCTCTTCTCCCCAAAACTATCCTCCAAACCTTTAAGTAAAGCACATTATGTAAAATAGGCTCCGTCATTTGTCTGGCTGTCAAATCATGGCTGGTTTTGGAGAGAGCTCAGATACAGATCTCATCATGCGAGATCAGGTTCACCCATGGGGACAAGGAGAATCTTTTGTCTGCAAAAAGCAGTTTGCAAAGTTCAGTGCAAGTTCCCTGCACAGTCCTGATGTTTGTGCTCTGCCCACACAAATGAACCGAGCAATGAACTGTGGGAAACATTCCTCTGCCTCTCTCGCTGAGCTGCCAGTGCGGGATGCAAAGCTAGGATTTATAGAGTTAAGAGTTACACAAGGTTATACGGCTATATAAAATACAATTAAGATGCAAAGAATATTATATAGTCTGACTGCATCAGTGTCACACAATTTCATAGCTGACTGTGTGTTTTTCCATTTCCTAGAGCACTCTTTAAAAGCTGAAGGAAATATATTAAAGGCCAATGAGATTAAATTATACATAGTTCCTATTACTTTGCTCTTATAAAAGGACCTCACATGGATACCTCAACCTGAAACACAAGAATGATGAGGTTATTTTTGCCATAAGCCAAACATATGTCCTTTAGGTTATGTAAGAAATATTTGTGGTCGCTGCTGCTGTTGTCAGAATGTACATCATATATTAGATTCTCAAACATGCATCACAAACACACAGAAATAACCCTGCTATTAAAGCTAAACAAAAGGGATTTAACGGGTTAGACTAATGAATTTCAGGAACTGATTATCCATGGCAGTATGATACCGGCTGACGTGTTAAAAACAGAGAAATAACGTAGGACCTTGCCTAAATAAGATTTATACACAGTGCCAGCTAGCTGGTAAAAAATAGCAATAACCTTTTAAAACATTAATTTAGGCTTTTATTAGAATACAAAGAACCTCCAGTTTTTGAAAGCAGGCATTGTCTCCCCTTTTAATTTCAACAGCACCACGGCTTGAATACAACACAGCAGGGTGTGTGTTTTCTGAAGTTGGGTTATTATCAGAGTGCTCAATGTAGTTTGCCAATAAGCCTTTATTTGGCAAAGCTTAAAACTGCTGACAAATGAGATTCTTCCTACAGCAGTAAAACAAAGCACAGTTAAATATGCCTAATTACAAAAACACACCGAGAACCACCGTGAAGTATGTACATAGCTGAAAAATCAAATGATCTCTGCATCACAACCAAGAGGCTGGCATTCCAACACCATCTAAACACATGGATTAAAAGAATATAAACCCAAAAATCTGGGGACAAGCTCCTGCTTGGTTTATGCCTGATGCAATCCCACCGCAGTCAACAGACCCTGTCCTGCCCTCACTCAGACAGCAGTGACCCTCTCCCATCGGCCATGCTGCTTCTGCTCCTGCAGTCACGCTGGCTTTAGAAGCTGTCGAACCACAGTGAAATGAGTGCCCCATAAGAAGGGAAGTGAGTTTAAGCATGCGGAGGAAGAAATATGAAAATCATTTTTTCACCTTGAACTTTACTGTTCAACAAACTGACTGCATACAAAAGTATGGTGGTGTTTATTCTTTTGGACCTCTGCTACCTTTTGTGGGAGATAAATTTGCCCACTTGGGCTAAAGGTTGTTTCTAAAGTACCTTTTGGGTAAGATACCTTTCATCCAGCAGTGTTTTGGAAGCTATCTGAGAGCAACATTCTCTGATGAAAGAATGTAAACAATGAAGAACCACAAGGAACATGACGGAGAAACAAAAAGTAATGAACAATTGCATTTTGACTGAGGAACAGAGTCCACATAACTGACATAGTATAAAGCTTTGAAGCAGAAGACTCTTCTTTTATTTAACAGTATTCCCAGGCAAAACTTAACAGGAGTAAAACAGTGCAGCCAGGTGCAACATTGACATTTCATGTCTATGCTGTATTTTTTGCTTAAAGATTTCATATTTACTAGAAGTATTTAGAAAAACACCTTAGGAACCACAAAGAGAGATATCCCATTATAGAAAAGGCAAGTAACCAGTAAAAATGCCAGAGACTCAAATAAACTGTCCTAAAATATAATTGAGTGATTTAGTTCTTACTGCGTCCCGTCACTTTCTTCAGCTACACCGAGTGTCCCTGAATGGGGATTTACAGCAGACACCACAGTGTGCCTCAGTCACTTAGACTGAGAATATATTTAAGACAGAACATAAGGGTCTTGTTCATATTTTCACTGCTTTCAGGATCTTAGTTTCCAGCATAAGTTTTCTGAGCATTACAACCCTAAACTAAAATTTTAGTCTGAAAATTAAACTTAGCACTTTCACAGTTCTGTGTGAGCTGAGGTCTGATACATTTATGCCTAAATAACATAGCAATCTTGTCAGAAATGCTTGAAACGCCTAAGGAACTCCAACTTCCCTTTCAAAAGCATTTAAACCATAAGGGAAAACCAAATTAATAGAGAATCAATTCACTTAGGCTCCCAAATGCACCAAGTCACTTTTAAAAATAAGCCCCAGACTCGAAGGTCATGTAAGCGCCTTTGAAAACTTTACACGCCAGCTCAAATTCACCTTAATTGTATTGATAATGGAGTTCAGGCTGAAACAGGATTCCTGGGAATGATGTGTAACCAAAAAAAAAGATCCCAGTTCCATTGTGAGATCCCAGGTTAGGCTTACAGAACTGGCAGGGTGAAGAGAGGAGCTTTTCATTGATCATATGTGATCTGTAGATAATTGAGATACAACAACAGAGCTCTAGATGCATATCTTTCTGAAAAGGGCAGTTGTTAAATGGATGGCGGGAAACTTTAGGAGAACAATACACAATATATTAGTCTGGATAGTAACGGCTGCCCTGAGTGGAATCAGTATTAGATGTACGGAAAGTGCACTATTTGGGTCAAAGTTACGCTTGTACCTAAAACTAAATTCCTTATTATGATGTGCTCATGAACGGGTGTGATGTGAGCATGTGGAAGAGTGTGCTGCAGTCCCTAGAGCCAAAGAAGCCAGGAAACTGCAGGAAATTCAGAAGGCAGCAGCAAAAGAGATGAGGCAGATGGAAGGACCAACATAGGAGAAAGCATTAAGAGTTAACTATGTATAGCCTGCCTGAGAACTGGATTAAAGTGCCCAGTGAGTACTTGGGAGCAGTTATTTACAGGGGTATTTTAAACTAGGGAACATCAGGGATGGATTCAAAACCTTGGACATATGTGAGTCACACACTATTGGGCAAGTCAGCATGTGTCAGCAGAGCCATGGTAACTTTTTACCTGTGCACTTTTAGCCCAAAATCTAGAACTCTAAACTGCCCTCAAACTGTTTAGAGCTAAGCTGTACTTGCTGAGGATGCACAGATGCCACCAGAGCTGAGCTCAGCTGGAGTAACTTGTTCATGAGGCCAGGTGCTAATCAAAAAATTTAAAAAATCCAACCAACTGTTCTGGATATCAGCAAAAATTCTTTTGACTCTGAGACCTATGGCTTTTGTTATTGTATCTCTGTGAAGAAGTGGAAGGTTTATTGCTTGGGTTGTTTAAAATACAAGAGAGTGTACTACAAGGAGTAACTCTGAACCAGCAAAAAGATTAGTTAGATGTCCCAACAGTCTGGACAGCTTTCTTCATCTCTTATTTCTGTAACTTTCAGATTATTTTCTGTAAAGTATTAGGTGAAAGTGTCTAAACAGAACAAAAGCCTCTCACTTTTCCTTTTGTTCCAGGATTCAGTTTACTGGCCCATTTTTTTAACCTTTGATGTTACAATAAATGTTTTCCCACTTGCTGTCTGAAATTGGGAGTGACAAAATACCCCAAGAAAAGATGTTCCCATAGCATTTCCATCTGGGACACGACACAAAGGTTGCCAAAAATCTCATGAGAAAGTTTATTATCAAGAGATTTCTGACCTCATCTTTCAAAGCTCTTCTTAGTGATACAGTATTGTCAAAACTGACTCCAAATTCTGCTTCTCCTGCAAGCTGTCCCTCAGTCCCTGCTGCAATTTTAGGCAAAATGACAACATCTGCAAGCAGTGAGGCTGCTGGGCAATGTCAGTGTGCATCCTGGAAGGGAGAGCTCTTCTCTGGAAGGCAGTGGGGGCTCGGTACAGGGAGCAGGCAGGTCAGGAGACCCCTCAGCCCTTCTCTGCCTTCCCATCGTGGAAGCCCATGGTTCAGTCCATGCAATTGCACAAGACTTTTGCTTTTGGACTAATCCAAAGCAAAACACCCCATAACACATATAGGTGTAGACTGAGCGTCCTTGGCACCCACAGAGCCTTTCTGTCCCACCACATTGTTTGCTTAGCCGTGCTAATAGCCTCAATCCCTTGTATTTCTATTCATGCAAGCACCTCAGTAATGCTTCCCCTCTCTGTCTTACTTCATAGACTTTAATAAGTGCAGTGTTTCCCCAGCAGATATAGTCTTAAAGATAACCTTCATGGCACCTTCTTTGAGCTCTTTAAACAAAAGATATCCTCAAAAATACCATAGAAAGATGGCAATTAGTACTGACATGCCTCAGGAGCCTGGTGATGTCTCACCTGCATGATATTCTTCACATATATATATTATTCCTAAAGGAAACTATTATTTCCCAAAATCCACATGTTCAATAGAATAAAAAAGCTTTTTAACATGAAATGGAAAGGCTTTTGGTCTTCACAGGTTTCTTCACAGTTTTTTTCTCACACCCCTTTCATAGAAATAACATGGAGGGAAAAAAAGAACAAAGGAGAAAAATGAAAGGGAAAAATAGAGGATGAAGAATTTTTATTTATCAGCTTCAGATTTTTCAGTTTTTATCTTTAAGACAAATCAGAAAATGTAAATATCAATCTTTCTGATCAGATTTTCTCTTCTGCAAAAGACTTTTTTCCTAAAGGATTAGCATATACATTAAAAAAAACCCACAACTGCATACAATACACAGCCAAAGGCTTGGCCTTGGGGCTGCACAGGTTTTACTTTACAAGCATGAGAAGTTTAAATAATTTAAGGACTGTAAATGTTCTTTGATACTATAATGATTCAAAAAATCCCCAAAGCCTTGAAGCAGGGAGGAAAGATGTATATTTAGAATTAGCAAGGAAATCAGCAATTAAATAAAGTAAACAATAATTAAAATATTGCAGTATAAAGACTAGGATGTTGAAAACTCACATTGACTAAAGATCATATGAAAAGAGTGCTTTTTTTGGCTTAAACCACAATGACCAAGATATCATTAAAGTCAGACAAGACAACGAGGAAGAAAACTGTTTTGTACTCATGCTACTCTGACTTCATGACAGTGTAGTGATTTAGTTATAAATGATTTCAGTAGAAATGTACTGGCTTAAACCTTGGAGAATGGTAAATCAGGACCTTTTAGGTTTTACTTCCTGACAAGACATCTGACTTTTAAAAAATGTGATAAGCCTGATCCTTGGCTCTACAGGCGTATTCCAACTTGTACCACCTGCAAATCCTGCTTCAATATACTTTGTGTTGCTTGAATTTAATTAGAGTATGCAAAGGACACAGTCCATGTGACTGAGAGAAACAGAAAAGTTACCTATAGAAAAATCCTAGAAAAAGTCAAAACCTCCCAATGCTATTTGAATTTACAAGCTTGGCAACCAAAAAAATAGACATTCTCAGCTCTGGGCCATGCAGCCTTTGACTGCCAGCTGTGGGAATGTTCAAGTGTTAAATCACCCATGGCAGGGCTGCCCCACATCTCCCTTCAAGCAAAGCCCTTCTCTTTGATCCCTCCCCTGATCTCAACGGGACTTTCCCCCTCCCTAGGTCTGGATGGACCACAGGAACTGGTAATGTTCTCTCTGAAGATGATATCCACCTTGTAGATCCTGTATCTCAGCCTCACCTTCCCATGTGAGTGAACTGGAGAGTGGAGAAGAAGAGTTTCCCCTTTTTTTCCAGGGGTGAAACATGGCATCTGTCCAAATGCTTGTAGAGCAATGTGGATGGGCAGTGGGAAGGAGATGTCTACATTACTTCTGCAATACAGACCAAGACACATAGTGACATAAATTGTCACACTGTGGGCTTTGCTGTAGGTCATACACACTTTTTATCACTGCTCTTCTCTGAGATGATACTTACATTTAGACATAAACTTTGATTTGATGGATTCTCTTAATGCATGTGTATGTTGCTGTACTCACCAAACAGCAGCCTTTCTTAAGGAAATATTTTGTGAAGTTATATGTCAACTTCATTACAGCGTTTGAAAGAGCCCAGATCCATCTCCCCTGTAGGCTTGTGCAGATCACTATGGAGATTAGACTCACACTTCTGTAGTACCTATTTACACCACACTAGAAGTCAAATTAAGACTGCCTTTACAGTATATCTATTTGAAGAAATTTAGAGGAGTGAGTACATTT
The DNA here is from genome assembly GCA_013399075.1 of Chloroceryle aenea. Lineage (NCBI taxonomy): Eukaryota > Metazoa > Chordata > Aves > Coraciiformes > Cerylidae > Chloroceryle > Chloroceryle aenea. Next base: position 265,331 of record VWZY01008982.1, read on the forward strand.
GCTACTGCAACTGGTTGTCAGAGATGCCATGTGGGCACAGCACGTTCAAATGGGAGTTGGGAATGAGAAGGGAAAGAAAAAAACAAAGGACATGTTTCAAGGTTTTACAGAAATGAGCAAGTCAACACCACCAAGGCAATCGATGGGCATCGATCAGAGATCCAGAAAGGTCACTGAGCAGCAGTCAGTATGGATGACACAGGTATCCATGGTAAAGGTATGGTCTGTCTATGCCAGAGGCAGGACATGGTGTGGGATTGACCAAGTCTCTAGGATGGGGTCTCTGGAACCTCTAAAACCCAAACTTTGTCCTGTCTTGCATACAATAAGGGTGTGGCACCACTTCAGTCAACATTATCTTCAAAAACGTGAGAGTCTGAAGTAACTACTTGCTCAAGGAGACAGCCACCTATGCTATGGACTATTGCCATTGCTTAAGGCACTCAGAGTATCACAAAGACTGTATAGCATGAAAACCTGAGAAGGAAACAGAGGAAACAGAGGAGGAGAGAAGGGAGGAAAAAAGAAAACCTAGCTGTTTTTACATACTTTGGAGATGTTAGCATTATACCAATTTTTGTGCTGCTAATTTGGAAAGGCGTATAATTCCAGCCCACGAGAAGGAAAAATTCAGGAATATCAGTTTTCTTCTGTGGTCTCCAAACAAGTTTGATGCCTGTCACTTAAAACAAAGGCTGACCTGAATCCTATCTCAGACTGGTATTAATTTCATATCTTTTAATTCTCATTCCTCCGAATGGTAAAGAACAGAATCAGCCTCTTGTATCCCTGAATGTGGCATCTTCTATAGCAAATGGTCTGGCGACTTAATTCTGCTGTGACACTACAACGTGAGAAATGTGGGTACATGTTAAAGCATTCAACACAAAGTACCTTTTGGCAAGCTCACTCATAACTGTCTACCCTGAAGGTTATTCGGTTTGTTTGTTTGCACCTTTTCCTGTAATACCTCCAACAATCACTGTCATGGAGAGGATGTTTTGGTAAATGTATGTTCTCCTGAATTAGTAGGTTAATTTCTAGGTAGTAGGAAATGTTCTGATGAGCCTTCAATCGTCACCACACCACAAGCAAACGACAGCAGCAAAAAGAAAGCAGCCAAAGACCCTGGAGTATTTTAGAAGTGCATTGAAAACCTACTGGGCCAGATCCTCCTCTCTCATTTACATTCACACAGCAAACCACATCCTGTCATTGAGAACCTGGTGAAAGCGAAAGTCTGCCAAACAGCAATGCCTCGTGCGATCATGAACAGCTCCGAGCCGATGTTACGCAGCTCCTGCCTGAGCTGCAGGATGGAGAAATAAAGTGCTCTTAGGAGTATGAGACAGGTTATAAGCCGCTACTTCGAGGTTATAAGATGCTCTCAAGTTGGATAATTTGAACGTGGGAGAAGAAAACTGCTTTTTTTTGATACGTTGAACAACAGAAATGGTTTTTGATACCTGGAACCCACTCCCAGCAGGGAATAAGGTGAAAACAGCCATGCAAACCACAGGCAAAGGGATTGATCTGCAAATAGTATAAACTGGTTGGGTTGCAAGAACCCAGCTGACTGATGTGTTGGAGCTACGTGGGCCTTTTATTTCATTTTACTGAGAAATGTATAACTATATCTCATAGTTCAGTAGAAAATTTTTCTGCCTTCCTCTTCCTACTCCAGCAAATCAGACCTGGACTATGCACAAAGGGTTTGTATACACAGGAAACTAAGCCAAATTACAGATGTGAATTTAAAGTAGATTAGTTAAAGCACATTAAATCCTTATGTGGAAGGTTTCATTCAGAAATAAAGTGACTATAATTTGCTTTAGGAATGAATCGAGCAAACTAAAGGCTCCTTTATGTCTGAATAAAAGCACTCACTCAGGGGTTTAATAGGTTTTACCTCAAGCACTTTAAATTCACATTTTAGTTATTTCTCTCTATCTTGCGTGCAGATAAGCCCAAGCAGTACCACTTTAACTGAGGTTTTGTTTCAGGTGCTATCTTAACCTCTACAGCCATTCTTAAACCGAAATACAGGCATCTACACAGGGCTTTGCTCTAGCTTTCCTAAATTGGTTTACAAAATAAACCTAATTCAGCTTCTTTGTAGAGATAAGGCCTAAATAGCTGAAAGAATGGGATTTATAGATAAATGAGGAGGGATGCCATAAAAGCTCCATTGATTTCTGTCTGTGCTTCTGTTCTAAATCCTATTCTCTCCTAGTCTGCTGTCTCTGTTGAAGATTGTTGGATCTTT